>JAMXBB010000001.1:127428012-127578647 GCA_024138015.1 Lumnitzera littorea | reverse complement strand
GATAGTAGCGTGAATTCTCTAAGCGGTGTTGGAGTGTTCTGCTTGGACAAGGGGGACGGCTGCTAACGCATAGTGCATACCGTAGCGTGCGATGGACGTGGGTGAAGTGCGTATGTAGTTCAGTCAAGGAGAGTCTAGCAATGATCGGAGTGACGCTGTACGGAGAGCGGGCTGTGGCGTGTACGTCAGGTTGGAGATGATTGGACTGGGCTATGCGTGAAGCGCGTTGCAGCGTATTCCATCGTGGACTATAATTGCGACTGAAGGAAAAGATTCAGTTGACAGTGAGCATTTAGGCTAGGCTGAACGTATGTATTGATGAGGGTGTACAGTTGTTGTTGTTGTTGTTGTTGGTCAATAGAGGATGCGCGGATGCTGCTGTTAGAGTTCGCTGGAGTTGTGCCACTACTGCTGTCCGTGTTGATTGTTGGAGTACAGTGGTGAAGATGAAGTGTGGTGTTATCGATGTAGATCGTACATGTACTGTGAGGCGTACGGGTTAGGTTGGAGATCATCGAAGAAGGTGCTGTTCATGGATGTGAAGATGGCATACGATGAAGGAACAACTGCAATTGGAGTGCTTGTCTGATTGGTAGGGAATGTTGAACATATACTGTGCTGGTGTTTGGTTTTAGTGAATGCTACTGCAGTAGATGGTAGGTTTTGTTCTTGTATTGGTGCTATGGAGTATAAAGTTAGCAGTGAGTATCTGCTGTTTTTGTGTGTGGAGTCGAGAGTTTTGTATAGTTAGAGAGGAATTGAGAATGGACGTTGAGAGAGAGAGGGTGACGATGGGACTTACTGCTGCGTGAACAGCAGTAGAGAGATGGAGTGAATCGGATTGATTGAAAATTTTTCTTTTTGGTGAGAGTGTGTATTTATAAAACCTAAACCAAATCATATCGAATCGTATTCATTGTATCTAATTTAATAAAAATTAAACTAGATCCGAATTAATTCAAATTTGATTTAATAAAATCAAATTAGATTCGAATATTCTCTAACTATTCAAATTTAAATGAAGAAGATTTGATTAGATATGATTCCGCTTATTTATCTCGCTTTTTGTGAAAGATAGAAAAATAAAAGACATATGAGTGTCTTGCGAGATTCAAACCTATGGCCTCAAACTAACTCTATATCAAATACTCCATTTCTTATCCATTAGGCTGTTAGCTTATACCTTAATTTTTAATACAATTGAATTGTACTTAAAATACACAACTCTGTAAAATTATTTGAATCGGACTAAAACTAGACTAATTGACCCTAAAATAATTTAATTTCTAAAAATCTAAAATATTCTTTAATAATAATTTTTCTTTTCTCATTTTTTTGTATTTTCATCATTAGTCAATTTTTGTTATTTTTATTATTTTATTTTTTATTTTTCTATTTTTTTTAATTAGGATCCTATTTAAAAGAAACAAAAACTATAATAACTGGGGGGCAAAAATCGAATGTCTACAACTACCCCTCTTTATGGTGAAGTTTGTATAAAACTTTACCACAAAGACAAAAGAGACATTGTTTTTGCTCGAGACCACTCTATGCTAAGGAACTCTAAAACATTTGACGACGATTAGTTTGAAATGAAGAATAGCGAGGGTAACGCTCTTGTGGGTTGGCAAAAATCCCTAAAAAGAATAATGAGAACTTAGTTGTGTCCCCTATGGGCAAACTAACCAAGGCGGGCGAAGCACTCCTTAAGCTGGCTAAGGGCCTAAACCAAATGAAAAAAAAAACTTGGTTGTGCCCTAATGAACTAACTAACTAAGGCAATCAAAGCACCATTTTGGTTGGCTAAGACCTAAAGACGAGAAAACTTGGTTGTGCCCTAATAAGCTAACTAACTAAGATGGTCAAAGTGCCCTTTAAGTTGGCTAAGACCTAAAGAGGAGAAAACTTAGTCGTACCTTAATGAGTTGACTAACCAAGGCGGTCAAAGCACCCTTTGAGCTGGCTAAGACCTAAAAAATGAGGAAACTTGGTTGTACCCTTATGAGCTGACTAACTAAGATGGTCAAGGCACCCTTTAAGTTGGTTAAGACCTAAAGAATGAGGAAACTTAGTCGTACTCTAATGAGCTGACTAATTAAGGTGGTTAAAGCGCCCTTTAAGCTCACTAAGACCTAAAGAATGAGGAAACTTGAATTGGGATAGTGCTTCTTAAGCTTGCTAGATCCTAAGAAGAAATTATGGGTTAAGCAATGTTCTGTGAGTTGCGTGACTAGGAGCCTAAGAAACTCTGGATTAGGACTGTGCTCTATTAGCTGGTTAGCTCCCTAAGAGATTACGAATTGGGATTAGGCTCTAAGAACCAGCTATCCTAATAATTTTTAAGAATTAATTGTTTTTGGAAACAAGCTGTCCTCCTTAGGGGGAAACCAAATGCAAATGCAATGTTTTATAAGACTTCGAAACACTTACTTGGCTTTATTCAAGTACTGAGTCGCTAATCTTCTGATTAATTTTTTATCCATCTTCTCTGCTTCTTCGGGGTCGTTCGATGTTGTAAAAACGTTTTGATATCATGATACCAAGGCTTTTCGTCACATGAACTTTCCATTGCCAAACAGAAAGCGCGCTTTTCTTCAATTTCAATCTTAAGTGGCTGAATCTCCACTCCTCCCGATATCTGGATCATTGATGCCAAAGTAGCGAGAGTATTAGCAAATTAGTTTTGAACCCTTAGAACGTAGATGAACGTAATCTTTTCAAACTTGATTATCAACTCGGCCAAGTGTTGGTGGTAAGGTACTAATTTGGGGTCTTTCGTCTTATATTCACCCTGAGCTTGGCTTATGATCAATGAAGAATCTCCATACACCTGTAATTCTCGTATCTCCTTAAACAATGCAATTTTGAGTCCCAAAATATATGTCTCGTATTCTGCAATATTATTAGTACATGGGAAAGCCAGTCTCACAGCCATTGGAAATTGTGTACCTTTAGGAGATACTAGAATTGCCTCGACTCCACATCCGGACACATTATATACTTCATCAAAGAAAATTTTCCACCTTGAAAGCTTTTCAACTACTTCGCTATCAGAATCATTTTCTGCTACCAAGATACTTTCATTAGGAAACTCAACTGGTGCTTCTTGAGGGGCCTCTCAGAGGGATTCTCTGCTAATTGATCTATCAAGGCTTGCCCCTTGACTGAACTTTAGCTCCCATACTTAATGTGAAATTCTGTCAGCAACATCTACCACTTTAAAACTCTACCGATGAGAGTTAGTTTTTCAGTTAAGTATTTTAAAGGATCGTGTTGTGTTATCAACTCAATTTGATAGTAAAGTGTATATTGTCTGAACCAATGCATGACTCAGACCAATCCACAACAAGTTCTTTTGGCTTTTCAGTATTTTTGCTCCCCTTCTGTAAACTTCTTACTTAGATAGTAAACAACCCACTCTTTCCTTTCTTCATCCTTCTGACCAAGCACGGATCCTATGAATTCAGTCATTATGGTCAAGTACAAAAACAATGGCTTTCCAAGCTTAAGAGCTATTAACACTGGAGGTTTCATGACGTATTCTTTGATTTTAGTGAAAGACTCTTCGCATTCCTCATTCTAGCTGATCCTCGCTTTCTTCTTTAATAGCTTAAAAAGAAGGCGACATTTGTCTATTAGCTGTGATATGAATCGGGCTATGTAATTTAAACGCCCCAGCAATCCTCGTACTCCCTTGAGTATTTGTGGAGGAGGCATGTCGATTATGGCTTTAGCTTTATTAGGATCGACTTCGATACCTCTTTAGCTAACTATGAATCCCTAACAATTTTCCTGACGCCATGCCAAAGGTACATTTCTCCGAATTCAACTTTAACTGAAACTTCTTTAGTCTATCAAACAGCTTCCTTATGTTTTCTAAGTGATCTTCCTCTTTCTTGGATTTTGCAATCATATCATTAACATACACTTCTATCTCTTTATGCATCATATCATGAAAAATTGCAACCATGGCCCTCTAATATGTTGCCCTTACATTCTTAAACCCAAACGGCATCCCCTTGTAGCAAAACGTTCCCTAAGTTGTAACAAAAGTCGTCTTTGTCTTATCTTCTTCGAACATCCGCATCTGGTTATATCCCAAAAAACCATCCATGAATGAGAATAGATGATTTCCAGCTGTGTTATCCACTAAGACATCAATGTGAGGCAATGGAAAATTGTCTTTAGGCGTTACCTGGTTGAGATCTCGAAAGTCTACACACACTCTGACTTTCCCATTCTTCTTCATTACTAGAACAATATTAGCTACCCATTTCGGGTAATCTGACATCTCAATGAATCCAACTTCTAGTAGTTTCTTCACTTCTTCTTTAATTTTTAGCAAGACATCAGGTCAAAATCTCCTTAACTGTTGCTTTTTTGGTTTGGCGTCTTCTTGTGTAGGCAAATGGTGGACTATAATCGACGGGTCTAACTCAGGCATATCTTCATACGACCAAGCGAACACGTCTTGATATTCGACTAACAATGTAATCATATCTGTTTTTTGTTTCTCTTTTAAACTCGCTCCAATTTTTAGATTCTTAGGATTTTCTTCATTCCCCACATTAATTGTTTCAATCAGTTCAACAATAGTGATTCTACCCAGTTCATGTTTTTACCATTCCTCTTGTATATTACTGTGGTCATCGACATCGCTTCTGACGACTAACCCAGTAGGGCCGGAAGTGATATCGATATTCTCATTTTCTACCTACGCGAGGTATTCTTAGTTTTCGCTTGGTTCATTGGATCTAGGCAAAACGCATAAAGAAAAGTGTATGTAAGCAAAAGAGAACTAAAACACAACATAGGAAAGAAACGAACTAAGATTTCATTGAATAAATGGAAGTGGATCTCAAATGAGATAAAGGCTTAACTAATTTTGAAAGGTTCAACGATACATTCGAAACGATGACTATTGAAAATAAAAATTCAGAAAATACTAACTACGGGTCACCCTTTACCTTAAGGAAGACTTGTTGCCATTCACCGAGATGGAGAACCAGTTATTCAAATAGTGCTAGAACTTGTGTGTCGAGCTTGCTAATTCTTCATTGCCAGATTCTAAGGCTTGAGTCTCTTCCCATATGAATGTCTCAACTAACGGTGGAAAGGTCATTGAGGCATGGTATAATTTGTTATCTCTCCTACCCCTTGCCTGTTTCTTTTGGAACTCTTCTACTGGGGTAGGATTGTAGCCAAGGCTATAGGTATCGATTTGGCCTTCCTTGAACTCTATTCTTCTATTTTCTTCTCTATCGAGACCGATAATCATGCTTACTTCTTCAAACATTTGTAAGCCCAGCTCTTCTTGTCCTTCACTTCCTATGTAGGGTATAGTCATTTCCTTTTAATTTTCATAATCTTGATCTCCTAGAATTGTAATCACCTGGCCATTTGAGATAAACTTCAGCTTTTGGTGCAAGCTCGAGGGTATGGCCCCTGCTGTATGAATCCATGGTCTTCCCAAGAGTAAATTGAAAGATCTTGGAATGTCCATGACTTGGAATCAAATAGTAAAGTGCTGAGGGTCAATACTCACAGATAAAGCTATCTCTCCTATAATCTCTCTTCTGAAACCATCAAAGGCCCTAATTGTTGTGGAAGAAGGCCTAATTGCAGACGTGTCGATGCCCAACAAATCTATGGTGGCGAGTGGGCAGACGTTTAGCGATGATCCATTGTCAATGAGCACCCTGGTGATGATTATGTCGTTACTCCTAACCATGATAAAGAGTGGCTTCATATGCTTGTTCCCTTCTTCGCCTAATTCTTCAGCTGAAAAAGAAATTTGATCCATTGCAAGGATAGAATTAGTAACCAGTCCCATCTTCTCAGTTGAAATTTCATGAGGGACCTTCACCTCCTTTAAAGTACAAAACAAAGCCTCTCTGTGTGGTTTAGATGTGATTAACAAGCTCATCAACGATATTTGTACGTGAGTCTTACTGAGTTGGTCCATGATCTTATACTCACTCGACTTGATCATCTTGGTAAAGGCCGACAGCCCTCCAACGTATTCGGCCGCCGTCTTATCATTTGATTCTCCTAGTACAACCTTCCTCCCATGCTCTTCTCTTGGGTGGTAATTCTTTCCCAATCGAGTAATGCCCCTTACTAAAGGACCCGGTTTTTCCTGATTTACTAGGTGATAGTTAAATGGGGCAGCCTTGTAATTTTATGGTGCCAACGGTACGTGAAATGTGTACCTCTTCACTTTTGGAGTTTGGTTGCTAGTATAAAATTCAAAAACCTTAGGCCACTTATCTGAATTAATGACGTTGATGGCATAGTCATCAAAAATCATACCAATCATTTGCCTATGGTTAGGTAAGGGATTATTGTTAACGTTAGGAGCCGAGGCATCTACAAAATCTAACTGCACCGTCTCTTCATCTATCAAGTCTTGAATCTTATTCCTCAGTCTCTAGCACGCATTAGTCAAATGGCCTACTTGTCCACAATGGTATTCACACTTTACTGTGGGGTCAAAGATTCTCGATTGGTATCGATCGCTAAGAAGTTCGTACCGTATCAAATTATCCCTTCGCAACTTCTCGATGACTTGACTTAAAGGGACCGGTAACTTAGTAAATTGTTTATAAGTCCTATTAGCTTGAGGCTGGTCTCTGAACTATTGTTGAGTCGAAGGAGGATTCATCCTGAAAGCGACTTAAGCATTTAGTCTAGCATTTGAATTTACCATACCGATCGTAGATTCTTTAGGCTTGCTACCGGCTGGTCTAAGATCAGATGATGACACTGGTGGTCATCTATCTGCTGGCTCTTGAAGCTTATCGGAAGAGACGGCGCTTTTAATCCTGCACCTTACTGCTGCTACTACTTTGGCAAAACTAGACGAGGCTTACCCGATGAGATGGGAGAAGTAGGGCCTTTCTAAGGTGTTAATGAAAGTTGATGTGAGCTCCTTCTTGGTAGTAGGAGTAGAGATTCTTGCAGCTAAGGACCTCCACCTTTGAGCGTATTCTTTGAACGATACATTATTCTTCTTCCATAGGGCGACTAGGTCCATCATAGTTGGGGCTACTTCTACGTTGAATTTATATTGTTCATAAAATGCTTTAGCAAGTTTCTCTCATGTATTGATTTGGTTCAAATCAAGCTGGGCATACCAAGTTAGGGCCGGTCCGGTCAGATTATCTTGGAATGTCTGTACCATGAGTGAAGATGGGACTTGCTGCTGCGTGAACAGCAGTAGAGAGATGGAGTGAATCAGATTGACTGAAAATTTTTCTTTTTAGTGAGAGTGTGTATTTATAAAACCCAAACCAAATCATATCGAATCATATCCATTGTATCTAATTTAATAAAAATTAAACTAGATCTAATTTAATTCAAATTTGATTTAATAAAATCAAACTAGATTCGAATATTCTCTAACTATTCAAATTCAAATGAAGAAGATTTGATTAGATATGATCTCGCTTATTTATCTTGCTTTTTGTAAAAGATAGAAAAATAAAAGATATATGAGTGTCTTGCAAGATTCAAACCTGTGGCCTCAAACTAACTCCATATCAAATACTCCATTGCTTATCCATTAGGCCGTTGGCCTATGCCTTGATTTTTAATACAATTGAATTGTACTTAAAATACATAACTCTGTAAACTTATTTGAACCGGACCAAAACTAAACTAATTGACTTCGAAATAATTTAGTTTCTAAAAATCTGAAATAATCTTTTATAATAATTTTTCTTTTCTCATTTTTTTGTATTTTCATCATTAGTCAATTTTTGTTATTTTTATTATTTTATATTTTATTTTTCCTTTTTTTTTTATTAGGACCCTATTTAAAAGAAACAAAAACTATAATAACTGAGGGGGCAAAAATCGAGTGTTTATACCTTGTCTGCTGCTTCAACAATTTCATTTGACTTCGAAGATACTTTAGAGACTTGTGGTTAGTGTAGATGACAAATTCTCTCGATAACAGGTAATGCTGCCATACTTGCAGTGCTTGGATCAATGCTATGAGCTCTTTGTCATATACAAAGTAGTTTAGTTGAGGTCCCCAGAGTTCTCACTATGGTAGGTAATTAGTCGGCCTTCTTACATTAGGATAGCGCTTATGCCAACGCCTAACGTGTTACACTCTAACTTAAATATTTTCGCAAAGTCAAGTAGAACTAATATAAGAGTAGAGGTCAATCTTTCCTTCATTTCGGAAAAACTTCTCTCTTCCTTTTCTCCCCATCGGAAGTCAATATTCTTCTTTGTTAGCTCCATAAGGGGTGTAGCGAGGGTGCTGAAATTTTTTATGAATCTTCTATAGAAGGAGGCTAGTCTATGGAAACTTCTCACTTTAGCATAGGTAGTAGTGGTTGGCCACTTGACAATTACTCGGATCTTCTTGTCATCCACTCACAAACCTCTTCTACTTACTATATAGCCTAAGAATACCACTTCCTCCTAGAAAAAACAACACTTCTTAAGGTTGTCGAATGATTTCTCTATACGAAGGATATTTAGTATGGCTCAAAGATATTTATAGTGACTCGACATACCGGCACTATAAACTAAGACGTCGTCAAAGTATACTACGGCACACTTCCCTATCAGATGCCTCAATACATGGTTCATTAGTTTCATGAAAGTGCTTGGGGCATTTGACAAGCCGAAGGGCATGGTTATTTATTCATAAAGTCCATGTCGAGTTTTGAATACTGTTTTCTACTCATCTTTCGGCTTCATGTGAATTTGATGGTAACCAAACTTGAGATCAATTTTGTTGAAGATCTTGGCTCTACTCAATTCATCTAGCATATCTTCCAACCTCGAGATTAGATACTTGTATTTAATCGTGATCTTGTTCACGGCTCGACTATTAACATACATTTGCTAAGTTCCATCCTTTTTTAGCACTAGAAGCGTTGGCACAATGCAAAGGTTGAGACCCTCCTTAACATACCCTCTCTCTAGTAATTCATTGACTTAACGTTGGAGTTCAGATGCTTGTTTGGGGCTCATCCAGTAAGCTGGCTTATTCAGCAAGGTAGCGCCGGGTATTAAGTCAATGCAGTGTTCAATACCTTGGAGTGGGGGCAATCCCTTGGGTAACTGTTCGGAGAATAGATCGGCATATTCATCCAATAGCGCTCACATTTCCTAAGGTAGTTTACCTCGCTCCTTCATCTCTAGTAGGCACTTGACCAACATAAGGGTTAGCTTGTCAACATCGATGGCCTCTCAAAGTATGGCTCTACTCATCACCAAAGCCTTCTTTAATCTACGAGTAATTTTTGTCTACAATTTGTTAACTTCATTTGGCAGCATTAAGTTCAGTGTAATCTTTGGACCATCTTTCTCGAACACATACATGTTCCTATATCCATTGTAGATAGCTCTTCCATTGATAGCCATGGTTGGCTAAGTAGCACGTATGAGGTATACATAGGCAGGATATCGTAGAAAATTTCGTCGGAGTAACTTTTGATAGTAATCGGTAGTAGTACTTGCTGGGTGACATGTAGTGCTCCTTTCTCACTCAACCAATGCAACTTGTACGGCCTTGGGTGTACAATAGTCGATAGTTTCAACCTTATGATCAAATTAGTCGATGCCACATTGGTGCAACTTCCACTATCCACAATTAACGTACTCACTTAATTATTTACCCTACAGGTGGTATGAAACAAGTTCTCCCTTTGCTCCTCCTCTGATGAGGGTTTTATTTTCATTGCACATCAAACAACTAGGGCTAATTGGTCCAAGTCGTCGGCAAACACATCTTCTTCGATCAGTTCTTTCTTAGCAACCTCTTTCTCAACAGTGCTGTCCTCCTCCTCAGGTTCGTCATCATTACTTGATATCAGGCAAGTGCACCTATCAGTTTTAATATAGCGAATGTGAGTCCGAGTTGATCCCTCAGAGATTTCGAGTACTAATATTAACCTTAGCTCTATTATCTAATGGGAAAATTGTAATGAGTTGAATGAATTAAAAATACTAAACTTAACAAACTAGCCTAATTATGAGACTTGATTAAGCAATTTAAAAAGCGATAAAACTAAGAACGACTTCAAGAAGGTAATAACGTATTTAGGAATTATTTCCCCTAGTGTTTAACATGTGACCGCTTAAAATATATTCAATTCAATTTCTATTATTCTTGACTGGAGGGATTCATAATTAAAGTTAACATTTTTCTCAAGCATATTAACCATAATCCTAAATTATTTACCAGAATTTCTTTACTTAGTAATATAATTTAGAATCGCATTAATGTATAATGAATTCCCACACAAACGAACAACTTTCCAGAAGAAACATGTATCTTATCTCTAAGTATACATGTAATTCTCTCCAATTATGTAAAGATCTAATTACACATGTAATTTCTCAATCATCATGCATAATATCATAGATTGATATTCTAGAAATATCAATTAACAATTAAATAACATAATTAATCAAGAAAAGATAGAAACTTTATTGAAAATTATAAATCAATCCAATAGTCACATGAAACCTTAGGTTCCATAATCCTAAATACAAGAATTTTAAGCTATCATAATGAAACTAAAAACGAATTCCAACAAAACCAATAAATAAAACATGAAAACCCCTTTTGTTGATGATAAATCTCTTCAATCTTGAAGTGGGGTGTTGCTTTCGCCTTTTTCTTCTCCTTTTCTTCAAGTCTCTTCTCTCTTGAATGTCTAATGTTGTGTGCGAAACCCTAGTATGTCCCTTTATAATGTATTATAAGGTTTCCGTTTTTGTCACCAAATACGGCCTGGGATACAGTCGTGTCCCCAGGTCGTGTAACTTTCTGACCTTAGCAAATATTCCTGGATGGACACAACCTGGGGACACGACTGTGTCCCAGACTGTGTAACTTCAAAATTTCATAACTCGTTCATTTGAACTCCAAATTGAGTGAAACTTGATTCCTTTTTTCTGTTTTCAATCCAAGAACGCGTTCAAACCTTGAAATCAAAATTTTACTCAATTAAGCATCAATTTCTTTAAAGAAAACCAAAGATATAAAGGAAATACTATAAAATCACCATGTGAAATATGTTTAAAATAAGAGTTATCATTACTCTTTACCTCTAGGTTCGAGACGTTATCCACCTTTTGGGTCGACTCAGTACTTGACTGAGTTTGGTGACTTGTCTATCCTGGTTAGCTAGTTGGTACATGACCTCTCTTTTGTCTCTCCACTCATTGAGCTATTCGAGTGACTTCATCCATTATTATGAATGGTTTGAGTTCTACAATGTCCTAAACATCACCTTTCAATCTCGTGATGAACTTAAGGATTGTTCGTACTGAGGATTCCTCCACTTCACATCAGATCATGAGCATTTAGAGTTTCTAGACATAGTCATCAACCGTTCGGCCTCTTTATCTTAGTTCTTGAAGCTAAGTAAAAGTGTCTTGCAGATAAGTATTTGGCACAAATCCGTTTCTTAGTACCCTTTTCATTTCAGGCCAAGTATTAATCTCTTAATAGCCTTCTTACCTCCTTATGGTTTAGAAATTCTTTCACCACATAGCGGCATATCTAGAGAACTCAACAATAGCAGTTATCACTTTCTCATAATCCTTATACTGATAATAGTAAAAAATACGTTCCACTTTCTCTTCCCATTCTAAGTATTCATAAGCACTCCCAAACCCATTGAAACTCGGAATTTGAAGTTTCACATGGTTGGATGCTCTAAGGGTTCGAGCTCGCTCTTCTTCAAAGTACTCTTCTTCATCCTTTTCATCCAGTTCTCTCAGGTCTATCCTTCGACTTACTCGTCCGCCCACTCCTTCACCTTAAATTTGGGTTCTGACCTCTAGCGGGTTGAGCAGCTTGTAGGGTATTTTGTACGGCTTCAGTCAGTCGGCAAGCCAACACGTGAATAGCTTGGATTAAATCTACCAAGAGATTAACCACCTCATCAAGTCTCTCATTAGTGCTCTTACGGGTTCCCTAAGACTATCAGCCACAGTGGACAACTCTACTATTGTCACCTCCAACACCAATGTTCACACTTGGGTCAGTTATTTTCTCTATAGATTCAAAGTTCAAACTCTTTGACTGGGTGTTTTAGCAAACACTTCTATAAACCATAAATTTAACAGCTAGTAAATACAGCAATCAAATAAACATAGTAACTTACTTTGTTTCACACACGTAAAACAGAATATGGTCAAAACTTTGAAACAACTACAGCTCAAGTGAAAGCCTCCATTTTGATACCAAGATGATGCGAACCATGACCAAGAACAAATAAGGCCGGTCGCTAAATGGGTTTAAGTTTATTGAAAGCTTGAAGAGATGATGGGAAAATGTACGAACGAACGGAAAGTAAATGAAAAGTAAGTAAAACCCACGAATAGCTCCAAATGATATGACGTACTAATGGAACTTCCAAAGACTTATGGTATAACTCGATATAATGTATGAATTGGTCTAATTAGGTTACTCGTTACCCAGCCTTACTTAAGGGTTAAAATAAAAGTGAAATGAGAGTAAATAACAGTGTTTACGTGAGGAAGAATATTCAGTTGTATATTGATGATAATCTAATTCTTGCGGCTACAAATACAAGGGTATTTATACCCAATAAGTTAAGGCAACTTACCTAAAAGGGAAAAGACAAAAAGGGTGTGACTTAAAGAAGTAACGTACAAGAATACAAAAGACTAAAAATGAATATTCAAGGAAAGCAATGATTAGTATAACAAATTCTACATGTGGTATTGTATACGTGTTAGAGGTACATTGGCGATGTCGTTAGAGGATACAAACAAAAGAGTACGAGTAGATTATTTGTTCAAGTAGGGGTGATTGATTAGTCCGGCATCTATCTCTCGGCCTCTTGGCAAAGGTGATGCTGAGCAATTCAACAGTTCGAACATAGCTGAGTAGATATGTGGGGTTTGGCAGCTCTCTTTGCATTCAATAACTTGCACATAACTTCTGAGAGATGGGTAGTCATGCGGCTCGGCATACAGAGTTGATTGGCAGTTTGGAGTAACTCAGCCTCAGTAGGAGTTAGTTGGAGCAAGAGGATTTGGCTTGTCAGTCCCTTTAATTCTCGAGCTTGGCTGAAGGTTAAAGGCTCAATAGCCTGATTCCTATCATTCTTCCTCATATAGTGAGCGCACTCAATGAAGATGTCCTCCAGCTCTTACAGCCACTATTCCGTTCGTGGAAAATTGGCAACAGCTCCCCACTTTCTATTTTAGAGATGATCTCCTCCATCTTCGAAGATTTTCCCTAAAGTTCCTGGATTTGCTGTTCCAACCTAACCTTTTAACTAGCCAACTCCAGTGATGTAGCTTTGGCATTGTCACATTCTAATGCCTTCATTGCTAGCTCGATCTATAGCCAGGAGACCAATACCTTCAACTCAGCATTCTCTCTCTTGATGCTAGCCTTGGCTTCCCTTTCCTCATTTAGTTTCTAAGAAATTTGGGCCTTAGTCCTCAGCTCATCCTCAAGCCAAGCCTTCAGGTCGCCAGCTTCCTTAGCGTTCTCTTCAACAGTAGTCCTTTCCCACTTAGCATCTTACAACCTTGCCTTGAGCTTAGCCACCTATACATAAGAGTGATGCATGTGCCGATTAGCCTTGATGAACTTATCTAGATACTTATTAGAAAAGGACTCTACCTCCTTCAGGCCCTTCTTGACACTAGATAATACTACCCTAAATCCCAAGCGTTGTAGTTGCTTAATTGGAGTAATACTTAGTTGTAGTACTACAAAGAAATACACAAATTGAGATTAGATTAATGAGTGGACATCAATGGAAAGAGGCAAAAACTTACCCGCTAGATGAGTGAGCTTCGATCCGCTATCTCCACAGAATCGCCTCCTCCCACCTTTGACAGCTCCTTAAGGATGGCCCAATCGCTAAGGGTGTAAGACCCTAACGAGGCTTGATAGCTAAGAGTTCGGTAATGCAATGAAATGTAGTTACCTTGGATCTCTCACTTCAGCCTCAGGAGCTTCCCCCTAACCCTTTTATTCTCAACCTTGAAATTGTGAAGTTAGAGCTCTTCATTAGTGGAGACACATGACATTTCCTTGAACAAGTTTGGCTTGATCCTTAAGAACCTGAACTTGTTGAGGACATAAAAAAATTATTCCCTAAGCTCATCAACACACTTGTATGGGTGAGCTGTCAGCCACTCGTACCAAGTCGCTCGTCTTAAGGGCGTCTTCCTTATAAGCTTCTACTTCTTTACCCTTAGCATTGCTTCCCTAGTAGTCTCGAAGGCATTCCTCTTCTACCAAGTTACCCTGGACGAGGTGCTAACTTCGATCCCTTCCTCCTTACCTTTATCAAGAGGGGGTAAGCATCTCTACATTCGGCTTGTCGACGCCGGTAAGTTTATCCTCCACAATAATAGGCTCAGACGTAGGGATAAAGGTAATGGAATGAAGAGCTACACTCACAAGCTTGACGGCTAATGGCTCTGCTTAGGGATTAAGAGGAATCCCCTGAGGTAGAGTCGTTGGCTCAACCCTGCTAGTCTCCTCAACCCTTAACCTTGGCCGTATGGCCTTACCCTTAAGGTCGGAGGCCTTTGTAGTCGGCTTTGACCTGGCCTACTAATGCCTCATCAACTCATATACTAAGGGATGGGGAATCTCCTCAGCCAGTCTCTTGCCTACAAGGAATCAAGCGAGTAGTCAGGAAAAGGAAAACAAAACAAAGACAAAATACAAAGCACTATCATTCACCAACTCTACCATGACCAGTACAAATAAGGAAGAATCACAACCCCACCCTCTTCTCTATTCCTCTTACCTCTTAAAAAGGATGTCGAACGAAGCACAACTTTACACATTAGCATAATAGATGAAGCCGTTCATAAAAAACAAACCTATACCTTTAGCCCATTTCTTCACTACAGCCTTTTTTATGCTGGGAAAGAGCTTGAAAATCGGATACTTGAAATATGTCACCACCGTCTCCGTGGCATTTATTTCATTGCCGTGTCTAAGGGCCATAAAGGCATAAATCTCCTTTACAGCTTCAACATCATTTGGCCTAAGCTCCTTCTGGGCTGCAACTCAGTCTATCTTGTCTAAAAGTCAACCTCCTCTAGTAGCTCCACCACCAAATAGTCGTCTTGTCAGCCCACGAAAAAGTACGAGATAGTCTGTGGCATTTTAAAAAAGGGGAGTTTCAATATATTTTAGAAAGTTTACAGAGGTAGTCAATATAATTTATTTATAAAGAAATATGCTACACAAATAAATTAGCTAAAGATGTGATCTACATGAACTAATTTATCGATGGTTATTCCTTATTGTCTATCCTTTTATGCTACTAGTTACTTATTACTCACCATTCTTTCCTACTATTTTATAATGTTCTTTTTCAACGAATTGTGTTGTTTGTACATAAACCTAATAATATAAGAGTATTAATGTGCTTTGCTTGAAAAAGTTTCAATACTTAATTATAATCTCCAAAAGGTTTATATGTATCTAATAGTTATATGCATTTAATATTTTTTATAAACAACTTCAAATGAATCATGTATCCTTTGATAGTGAAATAAGAAATATTAAAAGAAATTTAAACTGTGACAATAAAACATTACAACTAAATATTTTTTAAAGTAAGTTTTTTAAAGCAACAAGTTAGTTATACAATTTTTTTATATGTTTCAACAACATTTCACTACATAGAAATGCACAAGATAAAAATTCATACAAACACTATCACTATTTTTTATTTTTTATTTTGAAAGTATTAGTTATGTTTATTGACTTATTTTCTCATCTTATAACAAAAAATCAGTATATAATCTAGGGTTTTTTAATGAGATATTATAACATACAATTCTATGCTATTTTTGTAGTAAGCATTAAAAAAAAATTTCAAGGAACTTTTTCTATTGACTAACATAGTTTATTTAAGAAATTAAAAAAATAAAAATTTACCGCAAAAGCATATTCCTCACAATATTTCGCCACAATAGCCTAAATTTCTTATAGTGACTTTTACACAAATTACAATACAAGAAACACATTGTATCTAAATTGTCAAGATGAACACACAAAACATCATCATCACCATTCACCATAGAATCTTGAAGGTATGTTTTATTTCTTTCATTAATGAATTTTTTTATATCTATAATGTAATTCTAATATGTATACATTATATATGCATATATATATTCATATAATACTCTTACAGGATTAAAGGATTTAAAGCCAAATTTTGGATTATGGAACAAGCCAACCTCTTTATACATAAGAAAGAGATGAAATACATTATTATTTTTCCAAAAGGCTTATTGTTATATTAAGTACTTTATAGTTGTAAGGCATGCTATATTGGTTTAGTTTGTAATTTATATATACAAGTTGACATGTATGGAAAAGAAAAAAAATGAAAGAAATAGAAAAACAACCAATTTTAAGCTGTTAAGTATAAATGCTTAGAGTTTTCATTTTTTGACTATATATAAACTTGAAACCATTAACTAACCTTACAATTGTGTGATTCCAGTTATACCCTTGTAAAGTGAACTTTAAGGTGTGCTTACCTTAGGCTAAACCTCAAGCACTACATTGTATAATGAATTGGTTACATAAGATAGCATTATTGTCACTTCATGATGAATTCTTAGCATGAAAATTGTGGCAATCTATGAATAGAATTTGTCATGAAGCCAAACTTGAACCTAAAAATATATTAAGAATCTTTAAGCTAACTGTGTGTATATATACATACATACAAAAAAACAAAAAAAAATTATATATCATGATATATTAAATAATAAAAGAAGACGCAAAATAATACTTATATATCATTGGATCAAATAGTAGTGACTAAAGTTAGTTAATGAATATCCATAAGTGCAACAAAAACAATAGCCATATGAATTATATTCATTTCTTTGACCGCCTTTTGTGTATACTAAAATGCTTTCATGTTTATTTATAAAAAATGAGTTAATTCTTAAGCATTTGCTCCATAATAAACCTTCCTTCTGCAAGTCTTGAATCCTTGTAAGCATATTACCAAAGCATCTACAAACCTATATATATAGAATAAAAGATTAATATTAAGGTTTATGTTTTTTCATAAATATGTGATGAAAGTACTATAGAGTATGGAAAACATATTAATATCATTTTTTTTTTTTACATACCTTTATATATGCATGATCATAGTGATTTTTCTTATCCTCTTCTATGCAACCTATGTATATCGAATAAAAGATTAATATTAGAGTTTATATTTTTTCATAAATATGTGATGAAAGTACGCTAGAGTATGAAAAATAAATTAATACCAATGTTTTTTCTTTTTACATACATTTATATATGTGATATCATAGTGATTTCTCTTATCTTCTTCCGTGCATTGTATGCACAATGGAGTTGAATTTCCAATACAAAAGTATATACATAAGAAATTTTGATGAAGCGAAAATTAAAATTGAAACTGACAATCAAACAATGCATTCAGCTAATTAAGAAATTCCATAATTCCTTTTTATTAGGAAATCTAATGAAGTTATCTTTACAAATTTAGGAGCTTGCAAACGCTAGTAGAGATAAAAAAAAAAAAATGGAATACTGAGAGTGCGAGAGAAAAGTAAATGTGTGAAGTGAATTTCTAACTAATTAATTGTTTATTACAGGTCTTATATATATGTATAAGTATAAAGTTGTGTACAAGTATAAAACTGACACGCAAAAAATTAAAGTAAAAAATAAATAAAATACAATTTCTACACAAGCCTTTATGTATAAGCAAATTGTTTTAGTGGTATAATAATTTGTTATAGAGAGTTACATGACTAATAAGTTGGACTAAGAGCTTAAAGGCCTGTAGGGCCACTAAATTAGAATTAAGAAATAAGCATACCACTATTGTGGCATACTGTAGGGAAAACAACACCAATATTATATATTTTAAATTTAAAATATTAGAAATTAGATTTATTCTTATTACATAGTCACATCCCAAAAAGGTAGAGTTGCAACAGTCCCGCCGTATGAACTATCCTAAAATAAAAGTTGACTTCATAGCTATTATCAGAAACTTAGTTTACACTACGCGAACTAACTCAATCGCTTCAAAGTGTCCAATTCTGTATATGTCTATTTTAAACCTATGGTGTAATCTTTTTAAGATGATAATAAATACTAAATTTTGTAACTCAGTCTTTCAGAAAAAAATTGAGCTTGGATAGTGATACTCAATAAAATATTCAAATGCTATAAGTATTTATGAAATTATATCTACAAAGGAAATAGCAACAAGTCCAAGAAGTGAGTTATAAAGGTCTATAGGTTTACAAGGCTTAGTAACTACGTTAGTAGTGGAAAACTAGACAGCCACTTAAGGAGACCCTAGTAGTTTTCTTGAAAGTTAGTAAAATTGATGTTCATGACACAATTTAGCCAATTCTTTATAATCCTTACTTCCTAATCCCATGTTCAATCTTTTGGATTAGATGGCATGCTTGTAAGTCTACGTTGAACCTATAGGACCACTACAAGAGAATGAATAACAACTTACTCAGTAAGTAGGATGGAAACAGAAGTATACATTCAATCAAAGACAAACAAGGTTTCAGTTAATTAAATGAAATACATGTAAAAGCAAATGCCATCATACCATGTTATCCGATTTATCGTAAAATTAGAGAAATTATGCCTGCTCTAATTCAAGTTAGGAAGTTTGGTGTCATGCACTTACGAATCAAAACCAAAGCGAGACTTATACAATGGAGAATACCCTTAACTCTAAACTTTCTTCGAACTACAGTTCCAACCTGACCGCAACCTCGCTGTCACTTAACCAAAGGTGAAGGAAGGATCATTGTATTTGGCTCGAAAATCCTAATCGTTACCCCTAATGGATAGTGATGCATGTTAGGTTAGAAGTTAGCTTAAATTAGTCCATTTTTTAGGTAACCAATCAATTTAACAATCTTAACAAAACACACAAAACAATCACAATATGGAGCTTATCTCCTACAACAACAGCAAAGCAATAGTCAAGCACATACGTAGCATACATACAAACAACTACATTACAATCACAAGCCAAAAGCATACCAAAGTCTTCAAACACTTAAAATACTCTAAAATGCTATAAAACATTGATCCCACTTACCTAAAATAACACTTAATCGTATAGGTTTGGTACTTTAAGTTCTTTGTCACTCGTGAATCCCATCATACACATTAAATTCTATGATTTAATTTTTGGAGGAGTTATAAATATTTTAAAGACTCATCCATGTTATATTTCCATGCATAAATATGTATGTATATATACATATATATGACACATATATAAATTGTTCTAGCTATAATGTTATTGCTATGTACAATATGCCCATTGATACTTACAGAGTATCTATAACATATTAGCTATACTTTGAGAAGTGCATATATATATATATATATATATTATATAATAAAATGAAGGTATGATTGTATTGGTATAAAAAATATGTTCGTAAATATATATTTAATTATATGTATAAGTTAAGAATATAAGAAGTTTGAGTAGGCAAAACTAAGATATAAATCATATTTGTATATGTGGCACTAAAATTTATATGCAATGTTACTATTATACTCATATATATATATATATATATTTAAATTATAGTTTATGTAATAAAACTATTTCCTTAAGTAATTGTATGATATTGTTGACTAAATGTTAAAGGAAATATATTGTTATCTTCGCAACTAAATGTGGTGTCCATTCATGATAGTATGTTTAAATATCGGAAGATTGTCATGAGAAGAAAATATATATATGTATGTTTCAATAACAATATATTTTCCAAATTATAATTGTAAACCCCACAATTCAAATTGTGCCGCATGATCAGTAAAGGTCCTATTTCCTAAGAATCCTTCTTCGGCCATGAGTAATTTAGTTATAGAAGAAGGTTTGTTCATAAAAAATGTCATGAGAGAATTGCTAACTCTGCAAATTATTGTGTCACCAATCTACTTTAAAATATATATTAATTATTATTCTCCTACCATATTAATATTAAAGTTTCATATGGGCTACAAGCTATATAAACATGCTTCTGTGAATAGGATAAATTCAGAATCACCAAAAGTTGCAATGAGTCTAAGTGCATATTTACTTCCTATTTATGATTTTTTTTTTTCTCAAAACTTCTTCTTAAATTAAAATTGTAAGCTGGGCAAGATTTTACTATGGAATCATCACATGCCCATAAATTTAACTGGGAATATGCTAAATAACCATGTTTAATTCTAGGAAGTTGCAAGATATAGCAAAAGGTCCGCCAAATTACAAATAGATTGTGTATATATTTATATATATATATATATATATATATATCATTTGCACGCTTAGATGTGAAATAGCAAGATAAGGCAAATACTAAATAACTGGTTTATTTACCCACAATTAAATGATAAAATTATATAGTTTAGGTATTTAATAAATTACATTTCAAAGTACTCATAAATTTACTGTGGATACAAACCACTAATTAGAAAGTGACAATAAAACATATTTATATAAAAAAAAAAAAGAGAAAAGCCAAATTATTACACTAAAATATGGTAGATATAACACTTACCTTAAATTGGATTCGATTCAATTATTTAGTTGAATTTTTCTTATATTGTTGTCGATCGGGACTCTACCTCTTGTGGCACTCCATCAGTTTTCGTTGCCGTTGGGGTTTATTTAGTAAGGAAATGTTTTCTTCTCATTTCTTTGTTTTTTTTTTTTTTCCCTTGATCATGCACAATGCTCTGCTGAATAGGTTTTCTCCTTCCCTTCACAGTTTTCCTTAGTCTACTTGTATATTTCCTTAACTGACATTGATGACAACTAGCCAGTTCTTATAGATGTTAAATTGATTGAACGTGGCAATGTTTTCATGTGACACATGTTTTCCTTCTAACAAAAGAGTATTAGGTGTCAATCAATTTATTTTCTCGGCCAAAGTCATAATTTTAGGTGAAACTAAATTCTTTCAGGCAAGTTTCAATTAATATTGTTTACTTACTCTAGCTATTATTAGTATTTATGAATATTATTATGTTTAGAGTATTTTTCATGTTAGGTATATTTTACACGTTTCTCAACAATTGTTATAAGACATGTACATATTAATTAACATTATACTGATGTACGGTCCAGTCAGATTGCTATTATTGTCATCAAGTGTTGGCAAAATGTTAGACAAAATAATAAATCCCACTTTTAATCCCCACGTCCATCAAACTTAGTAGTCAAGTTGATGCAATAACAAGTACTTTTGGTCAAGGCCACATTGTTTCCCTAATAACTCTTTTTTTTTTATAAATATTATTTAATATGCATATGTAATAAATATATATATGTATATGTTAAACTCCATTGGTTAAGTATTTTCCAATCATTTAACCACTATAGTCATTTTGTGTGGGTGTTTTATAAATTTACAAATATTTATTTCAAGATATTGAATATGCTAGATATGTATATATATAGATAGATGTACATATATATATTAAATATTATTTTATGTCATTTCTTTAACTATAGTACTAAAATGATTTCTATTTCTATGAGTTCATTAATTAACAAAACTCAAACTTCGTATTTCCACTATTTAGTGAGTGGCATGACTATAATTAATTTTTTAACTAGTTACTAGTATATTATCCCATTTTACAAATCGCACTCAAGGATCAACTCAATTGACTTTCATGATTTTTGGTGAATTCTAAACTTACTCATCTATTTGACTAAGTCAAACATAATATTTATGGTTCTTGTTTAGGGTTTATGTTGATTTATTTGTATATACTTTACATATTAAATTTAGTTATTGAATATACCTTATCATTCCATATTATTTTGTATAGTTCTCTAATCCCATCATATGTTAAACCCCATTATTCAAGTTACCACGAGCAAATTAACCTTTTATTTTCAACTATAGCTTTCTATTTTATGCTTAGGTCAAGATGATGTCTTGAATCCTATTTAGTTGCTTAAGGATCGAGATCTCACATTCAACCCCCTACAAATAGTTTTGTTGTCAAAAGTATCATTTTCTAAGTTTTTGAATGATGAGTATCCCTGTATTTATTATTACCTAAATCTTATTGTGGAGTTAATTATTCTATTGTTTAGTAAATCCAAAGCTATCAACCCCTGATATTCAAATTGCCTCTATTTCTATCCTTTTAAGTCATCTTTTTATCTTTCTAAAATAGCTTCTGGATCCGTTGAGTTAATTTCTGCCAACCAATCTATGTTAAACTCTATGTACTAACTTCATATATTCACTTCACATACCATGGCTTTTACTTAAAATTGCATTAGAATTTGTGCAAGGAACTATCACTAATTGTATTTTCTCATATTTCACATTTCTGTTTCTTAACTTTTAAACCCTATTGTCAAATATTTTAATAGATTACTCCTTGGTCATACCAATCTTCTATAAACTTTAATGCACTTGATTTTCTATCACTGTTATGTTTTTTTTTTTTTTTTTCAGTTGCAATGTGATATTAGTTGATAATTTTAAATAACTTTCCAATCTCTTGCACTTATTATCATATCATTTACTCTTATGATATAATAAGAATGTACACATGTGATTAACTTATCTGTTAATACTTAAATTGCATTATTGCATTAACTTACTATTCCTCATATTTCCACATGCCTTTAATTATCCAAAATTTTATATTTTGTTTTTTCTCTATGATATTACATTGATCTAATTGTAACTTTGTGATTATAAATCAAATCTAAATTCCAAACGATCTTTTTATGTTATATTTTAGTCAAAATTAACACCTATGTTACCTACATTCTCTAAATTTACTAACACTAAACATTCAAGACCATTACGTGGGCTTGATTTCTTACTCTACATTTCACATCACATTATAATCCTCAACTTCTGTTGGAATCACCACTCCAATAGGTCATAAATAGTCTCACTTACTATTATTTTGCATATTATCGTATTAGGTCTTTACTCACTCTATATTACTACAAGTCCTTCATTCAATGAGCTATTGTCGAGCACATTCATACAACATAACCTTAAACAATAGCAATAGATATTTGACCTATTGCTATCTCCATTTGCTTTCAAATGGTACCCTCATGGTCTTATCATTATACCTTATAGGCTTCCTCGAGTAAGGTTTGGGTTTCTAAGCTATACTTGCTCTCTCTCACTCTCTCTACATATATATATTAGTCAATGCAAAGCTTAACAATATTTAGATTGAATTATTCGAAACCTTTTACCTTATATTGTGTTTAGCATAGTTCAATTACTAAGCTTGGGAAACTAACTCCTATATCATGAGATTCAAACTTCTTGGTTTAAAAGGTCTCTACTTTTTTTTTTTTTTTCATCTATCTCTAGTTGCCATCTATTGAGTTGACCCATATTCCATTCTTTTTCCTTTCATGTGGTCTCGTCACAATGAATTGAATATACAATTTGTTTTAGTTTTTACAATACCCTTTATGTTACTTTTTTCCAAGTTCATTTGAAGGTAAATAATAGCAATATATAATATGTAACTAGTTTATTTTTATTTGCTTATGCAATATATTTCACGATTATGATGTTATTGCTAGTTTTAGATTTTGTACTTCATATGACTTAGCATAAATATCAACAATAGTGAGTTTAGTTAATCTTGACTTTTTACCATCTTGAACTCAAGTGAGATAATTGATAACTCAAATCAACTAGACTTGAATCGACTCAATGAGAACTAACACGACTTTTAGCCAAAGAGACTTAGAAAGATACTAACAACTTTTAACTCATACTTGACGTTACATCGACATGACCTCGATCACCAACACTCAAGAAACTTGACAAGAGCGACACATGAGTCACAAATTTTCCATTTTTCTCTTGGTTACCCATATGTGCTAATGAGCATATGAAGAATACCATTTCATCTTTTTTGAATTATAGATCCCATTACAGTTTATACAATTTATCAGTTGAGGCCTATATCTTATCTTAATGTATTTTCACGTTGATCACCTTTTGTGGAAAGTTTAGTGAGTTAGTTGTTTTCTATGAGTATATTTTGCTATTAACATTATTGGATTCATCCATGCATTCTATTGTCCTATATTATACCGTTGTCCTTAGTATTAGTAATTAAGTTGATCTCGTCAGGTGTTTGTTGCTTGGGTTAATTATATTTTGGTAGTTTACAATTATCATTTATTTACATCCCTAGCAAATTACTTGATGATTTTCTAGTTAGAGTCTAAGTTATGTGTTAATATACTAGAGTATACTTCTTTTATAATCAATGTCCAGGAGTCAATCACCCAGTATGCTTTTCTTGGTCATGGCCACTATGTCAAGGTATTTTAGGTTTTGTTCTTAGTGTGTTTTATGAGAGGGGTTTGTTTGATGAAGCAAGGTCATTTACCATAGTTGTATCAAAGCAAGATTCTCCTTTGAATTAATAATACGAGATGTAGAGGGTGGTGGTTACAACTAAATGTTTGGTTGTTTCTTATCTCTTTCACAACTTGCTTCATTGGTATATCATGGTTTATAAAGTCATCTCTATTCATTCCAATGAAAATGTTTAATTATTAATATTGGATGATTACAATATGACTTTGCTTTTCATAGTAATATTCCTTCATAAGACAGTTAACAAGCAGGTTAAATACATACCATTCTTATTGCAAGGTATAAAGTACTATTAATTACTTATTATCTACCATTTCATCAAATTTAATCATAACTATACTTAAATCATACTTTAAAGTAACACTAAGATACAAGTACTGTATCGAATAGATAAGCCCAGTCCAAATACATCATAAGTTTGAAATAACCTCATTTGATTCAAGTTCTATAGAAACATAGGCATATAACAATCTAAGAATGCACAATGAGCAATTTAGATATAGATTTTCTCGTGGCGCAAAATATAGGGGCACTCTAAATTTCATAATGTTTGTTAATAATTTACATATAGAGTTCACTTTTTCAATTATAACTAATTACATGAAGAAGCAATCGCTCATGGTTTTGTTACTACATATATGATTGTCAAAATCGTGATTATACTGTTCATTTGAATACATAGAATCATATAAAATCGTACAAAATCAATATAATCATAAGTTTGTAGAATTGTACATCAAAATTCATAATTTTACAAAAAGTTTGTATATAAACAATTTTATATTCATTTTAACTAAAAAAAACATTATAAAATTATAAACTCATATAATCGTATTTTTTACTCGTAATTTTGACAATCATGACTACATGCATGATAAGTGCTTCTAATCATTATGTTTATCAAATTTAGTATATTAAATTCTAACTTCTAATGTCTTAACAACTATTTTGAGTTGTAGCATTACATGCATAGTAAATACTTTTAGTTACTATATTATCAAATTTAGTATAGTCTATCCTAACTTATAAAGCTTTAAGAAAAATATAAATGTGTGTAATAACGCTAATGTATCATGAATAGTTAACACAAACAAATATAATCTGTTGTTAATAAATACTTGCTTCACTCACAAGTATCCCATGGAGATATTGAAGTTTATAGTATTATTTAAGTATAGTCACATTTTACCTATTCAATATCCAGTAATCATTATAAAGTTCAATTTCTTTAAGTATAATCACATTTTACCTATACAATATCTAGTAATCATTATAAAGTTCAGTTTCATAGTTATAGATAATATTATTAGGAACATATGAAGAAACATAAGTTCAGGACTTCTCATGTTATATTAATACTCTTATATTCAAGTCCAAGTCAATCAAGAGGTTCACTTACGTTGGCTTGCCTCCACATAAAACAAACATTTCGATCAATGCCAGAATCTGCAACAACAACGTATATAATATATATATATATATATATATATATNTCACTTGAAACCAACACAAAAGTGGAAACAACCTTACCCCACAAATCCTTCAACTTTGCCGCCACTTCCAAGATTCCACTTACGATACTTTCAACTTTTTCTTATGTCCTTCTTTTCCAACATTCAAGCTTCTTTAGGACCCTTAGAACATTCCACAAACTCCACTTCAAAGGATCCAACAACTCGGGTTTCAAAAGGGTGCAAAAGGAGGAAGATAAAAAGCATAAGTGGAACCTTTGTGCGTAACTTCCATACTTTTGCTTTGTAGATAAGTAAGTGTTTCTTTGTGTTAATACGTTAGTGTTCATGTTTGGAGACTATGATTTCTTGAAGTTATGAGTATGATCATAAGTTGGAGTAACATCAAAGATCACCCTAAGAAACAAACTCATGAAACCCTTACATGAAGTTGCAATATGAGCATGTAAAGTTAGTGTTTTGTAAAAATATTTGTTTAACACTTGGAATGAAAGATTTTAAGATGAGAAAATCTTGAAACAAAAACTCGAATGAAAGAGGATCATGCCGGACGTGAGGATTCAAGGGTCATTTGGATGTTGATTTCATTTCTATTAAGTTGAACACACTCAAACTTAGACTTAAGTTAAGGAAAAATTCATCACACAAAGTTTTATAAGGAAACCAACTTTGTAAGAGATGAGCTATGATGTGAAAATTGTAATAAGTATGAAATCTACCATTTTCATGAAAAGTACGAGTCAAACAACCCTCTCATGGAAAATAAGTCAAGCTAAGATTTGAATACAAGTAACCTAGGTTCATAATCTAATACCTAAACTTAAGAAAATGATTAAACAAGTTGGAAAACCAAGTCGGAAGCTCTCATATTCAAACCGACTAAATTTGGAACATCCTTAAAAGAAACTTAAAAATATAATAAAAGTAAGTAAATAAAGTGAAAAAAACCAACCAAGGCAATTATGATAAGTATATTAAGCTTAAAACTCAAAACCTAACTTAAAACTTCCAAAACGGACCTCATATACCAAGTTGAATCACCCTTAAATTTCTGACTAGCAACTTGACACATCAATAAGAGTTATTTTAAAACTCTCAAGAAACCCACAAGGCACCCCCTAAGCCCAACAAAGTGGTTAAATTTGAGTTGGATAAAAAACAAACCCATTTGACAACTTAAGCCCACTTAAGAGCCCAAAAAGTGATTAATAGCCTTAGGAGTGTAAATCAAAGTTGCAAATCTGACCTTAAGGAATATTTTAAGCTTAGAAGGAAATCTTAAGACCAAGCCCGAAAGATTTCCTAAGTTACCAAAAAGCCCATTAACCAAACAAAGCCCAAAAGCACTCCAAATTATGAGGATTGCTACTGTTCTAACCTATGGACATATTTGCATACCTCATTTCAAAAATCTAACCTCACCACGTTAAAGTACACTTGAAAACGATGAAGATTGACTATAAGATCATAAAAATAGGATTTAAAATGAAAAAGTTATACACAATTGAACTTTTAAGTAAAACCGGAAAAAGATACAAAAACTAGTCGAGAGTATAACTTAAGGGATTTTAGTTTAGTTTCCTAAGTTTTATTTTAATCCCTTATAGTATTATGATTTCGATGACTAGGGGACACCGCGTACGGAGACGACTTGCCCCAGACTTCTTTAACTGGCTGTATGGCGGAGTGAGTAAATTCCTAATGACTCTTTACTTAATTTTGCTTGTAGAATGGATGCACCTAAACTTATATATATATATATATATATAAATTTGGATGCTTATGGGATATAGGAAATGCATGTGTATGAATTTGTGAATGAATGTGATGGCTTGTTAATTATATAATAATGGGAATTGTTTGTGATAATTTATACGTGCAATTGTATGGAATGAAATTGTTTGATCACCTTGAAAATCAAGTTAATCACTTATACGATTAAGATATTAAATGAATCATGCATTCCCCATAATTGCATTCAGCTAACACCAACTGCCACTTTACGCAGAAGATGAGAAGAGACTCATAGGAGGAAGAGCCTCCTATAGGATTGAGTACTAACTATGTCATCACTTTTATTGAGTTTCTATCCTAAGCCGATGGGCTTACTAGGCATCGGGAGACACCAACCGTCGGTAAGGGACCGTGTCTTATGGCTTCTACTTAGGGCATGTGTTTATGGATTACGAAGGCTACCACACTGCTAGACTTGGGATTTTAAAAATATGATTTGTTATTCGGTAAAGAAAGTATGTATATATATATAGTTTCGTTTTGGCTTAAGCACAATAGTGCAAATGAAATAAAACCCAAGGTTTAGAACTCGGATTTTGGTTTGAGTTAGTTAATTATCTCTAAACCCCGACTATAGGGGACGTAATTCTAAATCGTATACAGTTCCTAGGTCACTACATGCGTTGTTTGGCATATTGATTGTTCATGCATTCATATGATTATGCATCTAATAAATTTCTGCCATATGGTGCTGATGAGGGTATTTATCTCACTAAGCTTAAGCTTACACCCCGATAGATTTCTTTTATTGCAGGAAAACCTCTTCTCTAATCCTGGCCGAGGCATGCTCGTGTTAAGTTTCGTATAAAGACGAGTTGGAGCAATCAAGGAGTAAAAGGGAAATTTTATAATAGTTTGATAGATAACTAGTTACTTTTATATTTTTTTTATAATAGATTAAAATTCTAATGCAGTTCCCTTATGAACTGCATTTGTTTGTAATATTCTTTTGGTGTGGATCTTACAAGTCCACACGTCTAATTAATTTATACCATAGAAGTAATTTTAGTTAAATTACTCTATATTACTTATATATGGGTCTGATGGTAACATATAGTGGAAGGAGCTTTATGTATCGTATGAAAGGCCAGCGATCAGTAAGGGGGTTGATATTAGACCTTTGTACGGTACACGGCGACCTACCACGATAACGATACTGTTGGGTTGCAATATATCTAATTATACACCTAATTGAAGAATTGCTTGTTATTATATACACCTTTGTTAATTCTAATTCATACTGTTAGTTCAATCAGTATAATCAATTATTGCGATGATCGCTTATGGCCGTAGGGGTCATGCTATAAACTTAGGGGTGTCACACGACTTCCCTAAAGCCGTGAGTAACCAACCATGACTGCTAGTAGGTCTCATGACCCACATTTATTAAGTTAGTCAAGATTGCAAAGGATGACCGATAGTCACTGATGGGTAATTTCATGACCTGCTAAGCTTATGGATAGCCATCCCATTGGCTGATCATACTAACTAGATTAACAGTGTAAATTTGAGTTAAGTAAAGTATAGACGATGACAACTAAATCATTAATTAGGTATATAATTAAAAAAGTTGATACTTTAGATGTATAATTGTAGAAAAATGGTAAAGTTGAGGTATATACAATGATACTGACCTACTTTAAAAATGGGATTGAATCTTAAGCTAAATTCGAAGCCTACATATAGAATGGCTCCGACAGAGTTGGTGGAATTAAGGACTTAGTTAGAAGACCTATAGGAGAAGGGTTTTATCAAGACAAGTATATCACTATGATGTGTACCCCTGCTTTTTGTCAAGAAGAAAGATGGTAGCTTAGGGTTATGCATTGATTATAAGGAGCTGAACAAAGTAACTATAAAGATCAAGTATCCCCTTCCTAGAATCAACGACTTGTTTGATCAGTTGCAAGAAGCTCATGTATTCTCTAAAGTTGATTCGAGATTAGGAGAACACCAACTAAGGATTAAGGAAGATGATATTTAGAAGATTGCTTTCAGAACTTACCATGGCCTGTATGAGTTTCTAGTGATGTCGCTTAGCTTAACCAATGCACCTGTAGCATTCATAGATCTAATGAGCAGCATCTTTAAAGATTTCTTAGACAAGTTTGTGGTCATTCTCATTAATATACTCTAAAAGCAAAAAAGAGCACAAAAAGCATTTGAGGATGATGTTGAGTAGGTTATAGGCAAAAAAACTATAAGTTAAGTTCCAAAAGTATGAGTTCTAGCTTAAGTAGGTATCTTTTCTCGTACATATAGTAAATAAGGAGTGTATTTTTGTTGACCTAGAAAAAAGTTAGATTAGTAGCAAATTGGCTTAACCCTTAGATGGTGACTGAAATAAGACGTTTGTGTAAAGTTTACTTAGGATGATGAATGTGAGGTAAGCTTTGTGAAGCTAAAAGAGAAACTTTTTTCAACCTTAATGTTGGCATTACCCTATAATGGCAAGAAGTACATTATTTATAATGATGCTTCCATACAAGGATTAGGGTATGTTTTGATGTAAGAGGGAAAGGTGATTGTTTATACTTCTCAGTAGCTAAAGCTACATGAAAAGAACTGTCCTACTCATGACTTGGAGCTAACAGTAGTTGTTCTAGCCTTAAAGCTTTGGAGACACTATCTATATAGTGAAAGGTGTCAAGTGTTTATATTTCACAAGAATTTGAAATACATTTTCACACAAAGGAGTTGAATCTAAGATAGAGATGATGATTGGAGTTAATCTACCACAACAATGTTAACATTTGGGATCACTCAAGTAAAGCAAATGTAGTGGTAGATGCTCTCAGTAGAAAGAAACAAGGCAACATAGCAGCACTAATCACATCACAGAAACCTCTGCTAGAAGACATGCATAAACTGGAGTTGGAGATAGTGACTCGATAGGTAAGGGCTAGATTAGCTAATTTGCGCATTCAACTAACTCTTGTGGATAGAATAAAGGTTGCACAATTTGAGGATACAGGTATCCTGGAGATCAAGAGTAGAATAGAGCAAGGAAAAGTAGTTGAATTCAATATTAATACTAGGAGTGTTTTAAGGTACAAATGCAGGCTATGCATATCAAACCAGGAAGAGATAAAACTAGAAATCTTAAGAGAAGCACATCACTTTAGGTACACTATTCATCTTGTGAGTACCAAGATGTGTAAGGACTTAAAGAAGCACTACTGGTGGAATAACATGAAGTGTGAAATTGTAGAATATGTTGTCAAGTGTTCTACATATCATATGGTAAAAGTTAAGCATAAGAGATTAGTTAGGGAGTTGTAACCCTTATCTATTCCAGAGTGGAAGTGGAAGCATGTGACCATAGATTTTGTCAAGCACCTTCCCAAGACTAAGGAAAAGCATGACACAGTTAGGGTAATAGTGGATGGACTGATGAAAACAACCCACTTCATTACAATAAGATTAGATTATAGGTTAGAGAGGTTGGCCATGTTGTATGTATAAGAGGTAGTAAGACTACATGGGATTCTAGTCACAATAACATTTGACAAAGATATGCAATTTATAAGCAGATTTTGGAAAAGTTTACAGAAGTCCTTGGGTATTATGGTGCAATTCAATACATCTTTTTATCCTCAAACCAATAGATAGTTTAAGAAGACCATATAAATCCTAGAAGAACTGCTTAGAGCCTGTACACTTACATTTAGAGATAATTGGGGCAGACACTTACCTTTAGTTGAATTCGATTATAACAATAGCTACCAAGCTATAATAGAAATGGCTCCATATGAGGCACTATATGGAAGAAAGTGCAAGTCTCTCTTATATTGAGATGAAGTTAGAGAAAGCAAAGTTATAGGGATAGAGTTGGTATAAGAGACCATTAATAAGAAAGAGTAATCAAGCAACTTATGCAAATGGCCCAAAGCAAACTAAAAAGTTATGTTGACTTGAAGCAACATCCTTGAGAGTTCAAGATAGGAGATCTAATTCTATTGAAGATTTCTCTTATGAAAGGTGTAGTCGAGTTCGGTTTAAGAGGAAAGATAAGTATATGTTAGACCATTTGAGGTAGCAGGAAAGATTGGTAAGGTCGCTTATAGGTTAGCATTGCCACTTGGCTTAGTGAGGGTATATAACGTATTTTATGTATTAATGCTAAAGAAGTATGTACCTAACAAGGATTAAGATGATGCTCATGATACAACCTAAGGTAAGGCTTTGATTGTAGCATTCAAATAGTTGGAGTTACAACCGAATCTACCAACAATAGAACGACCGATAAAGATAGTGGATAGGAAGGTTTAGGAATTAAGAAGAAGGAAGATACCTTATGTGAAGGTGCAGTAGACAAACCACTCAAAGCAAAAAGCTACACAGAAGTTAGAGGAAGAGATAAGAAGGAAGTACCCAAAGATATTCCAAGAATAAGGTAACTTTTGATGACAAAAGTTTCTTTAAGGGGGTATGATGTAACACCAAGGACAAAAATAAAACATAGAAATTAAAATAATGTCATTATTAAAAAGGATTTCTTTTTATGAAAGGATGACATAAGGAATTACAAAAGTAAATAAGGTGTAGACTTAGAATACATAATGTCGTAACCCTTTACAAAAGCATTCCTTCTAACCAAGAACTCATCTAGACTCCTTTTTAGTACAAAAGTGGACTCAGCAATAGAACTTTTAGCAAACTTGTAAAGTTAAGGCTTTAACTTTGCAAGACTTTATTGAAGTTCATTGGATAACCATAACCCTAATCGCAATATTACACATAGTATAAGGAGAAGGTACAGGAAAAGAATGAAACAGCAAGACTTGTAGCATGCCCTAGAAGGATCATTGGTAAGTGTCTTAATGATTTTGAGTTTAGTGATGGTTTGATTCTAAAGGTAAGTTTCCATTTCTCAAGGTAGTGAGCAGTTGTTTAGTTTAGGAGAACTCAAAGAAATGCTTAGGTTTCTTTAATTAATAAGGTAATACATTCCCACCTTTGCATTCTTTATCTTTCAAGAAAATTCTTGGATAAAAGATCATTATAGAGATGTTTTGATGTGAAATTGGCTGAGAATACGAGGATTTCAATGTTTTCAAAGTAGGGTTGAGGTTGGGATCTCGAATCTAAGGTATGTAGTTGTGATTTTAGTGAAAAAGGAAGAAGAAATTCAAAGTAGCAAGATCACGATCAAATATTACAGGCATGGTCATGATCATGATCCTCTCTAAAGAGTTAGGTGTGAAGTTTTTTAGAGGAAAATTATAGCTGAGAAGATCACGACCAAGGTTCACGGTCGTGATCCAAGGCATGGTCATTCTAAGGTGAAACACAACCAAGTTCACAGCTGTGATCTACGTCATATACTTGTTGCTTCACTTTTTATCAAGGATCATGGGCATGATTTCCCATCCAAGATTCCTATAGTTGTTTCTGTTCATTTTCTAAACTTAGTTTAATTGTTTCCGGCCTAGGATGCTTATCTAAAACCCCTCAAAAGTCTATAGGAAGTTATAAAGTCTTCCTAAAGTAACTTTACTCATCGTTTCTTTATAGATTTATCTTTGGAAACTAGAGTAAGATCAAGTTCTTTCGATAGACTCTAGGGACGTGACACTTGTGTGTTGCTCGCGGTTACTAGGCTAGATTTTATATTTGTATAGGTACTCAAATAAATTAATTTAATATCCGACCCATATTATCATTACTTATTACTTGTGCTTGACTCAACCTAAGGGCTTGGAGTAGTAGATCCCTAAGGGGCAACTTCAATAATCTATGTGATGCATTGTTCCTAGTAGAGTTTCGCATGGAAATAATTTGGGATATATTTAACTTGGGAAGAGGGGCCCAAAGTGGCATGCCCAAACATAGGTTATAGAGAGGCTTAAAGTGGCACATGCAAATGTAGGTTGTAGAGGGGCCAAAGAGGCATGCCCAACCATTAGGATGATGAATCAGATTATGTTGTGATGGAAGTTATAAGGACCTTCATTATGCTTTGTATGGCACTGGTTGAATAAAAGATAATAAATTGTTGTATGACTTATTTGATTTTGCATTTAATGCATGTGATCTATCATGGCTTGCTCACGTGCTTGTGTATGTGCGTTACGTACTGAGTTTCAACTTACCCTTCTTTTTCCTACAGCTATAGTTCAAAATGACAATTGTGAAGATACGGCTAGTTATGGTTATCAAGTTGACTATAAGAATTATTTTTGGTTATGAGGATTGGGAAGAGAGCTATCACTAAGAGGATCCTTATGTAAAGAATTATTACTATGATGACTATTATCAATATTAGGAATAGAGATTCATTTTCATTTTAGTAATTTTTTCTATTTAGAAAAGGTGTTATTTACCACCATATTATAACATAGAGAATTTTGAGTGTTGCTGTATTTATTATTTTCTATATGGAGTATTCATGGAGACATTATGTACTTATTTATGGAGCTAACAATTAATGAAGTCAATAGTCGTTATTTAATCGTGAATTAGAGATTTTAGTAATAGAATTATAGTCTAATGTATCAATAAAAGATTAGGGATACATAACTGTCTGTAGCGTCTTGAATTTAAGGCATTATATTAACAAACAATTAGTGAATAGTATTTTAGGAAGTACACAAAATGCTAGATCCATTAGTGCGCAAAACCCTTCTACTCTTTTCCCTAACCCTTTATATAGTCTCTTTTGTTGACAACCTCCAACTTCTCCATACAAAACCCAGCAAACCCCCAAGCTATGGATCAGAGTTTTGCAGTAATTCCATGGGTTTCTTAACAGTTTTGCGTAGCTGATTATATTTATTTTTTATATCAAAAGAAAAGGATTTTTTTTACCATAGAAACATAAGAAATTCGTAACTCTAGGAGGATCTCATTGTAAGTGCTATAACGATGTTGATTAGGGGTATTTACTTTAAAATCTAAAGTACTTATATTTATGTTTGAAGAGGGTGCACTCAAGTGGCTGCGAAACGTAAAAGATCGCTCTAGGATAGTCATAATTTAGGTAAAGTAACTCTCATGATGTTGATTTAAGTACATTTTGGGATAGTTTTGATGTTAATGGAAGAATGGATTGAGATTTCTTGAAAATAATTGAATTGTGATGAACCGAGGAATTGGAATTAGGGTTGATGATGCGAAAATTGGTGGAAAAGAAGGAGAACTATCAAATAAGCCCATTAGGAAGTTAAGAGTTGAATCATGGGCATAATTTAGAGAGGAATTTACCAACAAGAGGTTCACAATCAAGATTACGAGCCTTACTCTTCCCCATGATCTTGTTGCTTTGAGCTAAAGGAGAAACATGGTTTAGAATATTTTTATGCTCTCACCCATGAACCATATAGATACCTTTTCCGTCAAGTTTTCTTCCCTAATGTAGTTGTTTTTAACCTAAAAATCTTATATTAACAACTTAGTGAATCTATAGGGAGCTTTGAGATGTTACAAAGATGGTTTGTTCTTCTATTCTTTACATATTATTCTTTTAGCGATAGTTGTGGACAGTTTGAATCAACTCTTCCAGGTACATAACACATGGGTGTTGGTTGTAATTGCTAAACTAGAAAATGTAAAATGAACTAAATGAATATTCGACTCTAAAATCATTGTTTACTACTTGTGTTTGGCTCGTCTTAAAGGCCTATGGGAGCAGATCCTTAGGAGACACCTCGATAATCTACGTAATGTTTTGTCCCTAATAGAATCTTATATGGAAATATCTATGGTAGATTTAGAGGTATTAAGGCTAGTAATAACAATTCCCAATAATAGTTAGATGGGTGTAGACACCTAATTTTCACACTCCCATAGTTTTAAGTTTTGTTTTTTTAAAAAAAAATAAGGTCCTAATTCAAAAAAATAAAATATAATAAAAATTTTGAAAAATGATAAAAATGTAAAAAATTAAAAAAAATTATAAAGATTTTTTAGATTTTTAGAAAGTAAAATGTTTTTGGGTTAATAGATTTAGTTTTAGCTCTGTTCAAATAATTATTTTAAAGAATCGCGTGATTTAAGTATAATTTAATTGTATTAGGTATCAATAAACTAACAGCGTAACGGATAAGTATTGGAGTAATAATATTAAATTAGTTTGGAGTCATGGGTTCAAATCTCACTAGGCACTTATGTGTTTTTTATTTTTTATTTTTCTTTCATTTTGCAAAAATCAGTTAAGCGTATAACATTCAAATCTAATTTTAAATCTTATTAAATCTTTTGAATCTAAAACGATAAAGATTTGTGAGATTCAAATCTAATTTGATTTTTACCAAATCGAGTTTAAATCGTTATAAAAGATTTTTTTTTAAATTAAGTTTTTTTTAGGGTTTCCTCATATAAAAAACTATTTTTTTTTTTTAGCTTAGGTGTTTTTTAGCCTTATATTTTTAAGATTTCCTCACTTAGAAAATTCATTTTTGAAGTAAAAATCAATAAAAAAAACCCTTTAAAAAAAATAAGATTTTTAAAGAATTTCTTTATAAAACAAAAACACTTAAGGATTAGGGCCTTTTAGATCTTTTTTTTAAAATGACCCGAATCAATTAAAATGTAAATCTAATTGGTTTTCAAAATTAAAATCAATCAATATATTAAAGTTTTTGGAAAGAATTACGATCATCTGATCCCAGCTAGCAGGTACGTAGGCACTTTCGAGGTGACGATAAAATCTGTAGAAACTTAGGTCTTTTTCCTTTTGGTTTTTATTTTCTTTTCTTAAAAATATTAAATAATAAAAAAAGATAATTTAAAAGAACAAACCTAATTTCGGTAAATAGATAATAGTACCAATTAGGATTTAATAAGTTAGCTCCTGAATTTAGAACCTTCTAGTTTTTTTCATTCAAACTGAAATCAAAGACTGGTAGCTAAATCGTAATCAATCCTCCCAATTGATTAGGATTTCTTTTTTTCCCAACTCTAGTCGGGTGGCGACTCCAAAATTTTTTTTAAATAACCGAAATTTTCTAATTTTTCTAGTCAAGGATTAATATTAAATGGGTTAAGATTTAGTATTAATCAAAAAGTGGAAAATCAAATTAAAATAAAGAAAGCCGAAAATTCAAGCTCAAAAATTTGATGACTCCACTAGGGACACCATCAAGAGGGCTAGCTACTAAAATTTACCGAAATTAAGGTTATTTTTCAAAATATATATATATAAATAAAAAAAACATGAGTTGGTTATTTTTTATTTATTTTATTTCATTTCTATTTTATACTAATATTTTTTGTTGCAGCTAATTTAGGGGAGTCATTCTAGGGTTTCTTTATTTCATTTTATTTTCCGCATCATAAATGTATGGTAGATATGATCAGAACTAAGCCGTCTTAGAACCTTAGGAGGGGGGCCATTGTGTAAGCTTGGAATATTGTGAGGCAACTACCTTTCAGGGCTGATCAGGCTACCCCACTCAAGTTCAGATATGATCACAAAACTATTGTTTTGAAAAACACGATGATTGCAGAGCTTAAGGACCTTTAGAACTTACCCTTTTCATACATAAAAACCTTTTTCAAAAAAATTTATAAGAACCCATAATGTGGCAGACCTAGACGGATAAGAGCAGTTGTCCATTGTAATATTTCCCTGTAAATATCCTATAATAATTCCATATAAAGTTTATGATAGGCTTCAATTGTAATTTTAATTTTTTAGATAAGAGTAGATAGATCAAGTTAAGGGGCCTTTTGAAGAGATCCATATTCACCTACCTCATTAGCTTAAAAAAATTACTTTAGATGTGGTTCTGACTTTTCAACCCAAATAAGCAAGAATTATTAAGAACAAGATTGGCCCCATCTTGCCCCTATAGAAAATCCCTGTGAATATTACCTTAGTGCGAGCTTTAATACATATATGAAGGTCCGAATCTATTGCTTTTTGTTTAGGCCACATCAACTGAGCCTAACCCTTGCAGAAAAAATTAAAACAACCAAAATAAAAAGAATCAAACCTATAAAATAATTTTAGTTACCATTTTGCCTAGTATTCTACCAGCTAAAAATATTCATTCTTTTGGATATATTAATACTTTGTAAATAACCTTTCTCATTTGGAATAAATAGGGGTTAGATATTTTCTTTAGTCAGTCTTTTATTCTTCATAATTGCTCACTTGTGTATAAACCCTCAGTAATGATAAATTCTATAGGCTTGTATATAGAATTCTAGGAAAGTAATCCTCCATTTACAATTCCATCACTCGGTCTTTGTAACATAAAAGCCTTAACTTTTCCTCTCTCTTTCTCGCTTTCAAAGAAAAAGAAAAAAGAAGAAGAAGTGGCTAATGGCTACAAATCCCTACGAGGTTCGAGACAAACACAATCACTTGGCCCATTAAAGCAGTTAACCTAAACACATCCACTTGACCCAAAAAAGCAACCAACCAAACACGATCTCCTAGCCCATTAAGATAGTTTAACCAACTAAAAGCCCCTCAGCCATCAAGTCCAACCATGAACCAAGTGAAAATACAAGACCATGAAATATTATCCTGAGCTTAATCCCCGATACAAACAAAAAAGGCAATTCATTAGTCCCTTCCACCTCAAAAGTTGTCAATGCTAGCCCATTTGAACTCTAGGGAACTAGACCTGAAACCACACATGAAAGCCTAAGGGCGTTAAGACGAATAAGTTTGGGACAATTTAAGCAATAGCGCAAAAGGTATAGGGCATTTGGTCTTTGAAATTTCACGATCGAAGCATGCGAGCAAGGTCAATCTCTACCCTACAATAAATCAATCCCTAAGTAAGGAATTGGTAACTCACTCTTAAAAAGTTTAGAATGAAAATAAGCAAGCTATATCCCACACACTAACCCTTAAATAGTGTGAGAGATGAGAGACATCGTGGTGAGGATGTTTTAGACTCGTTCCTTAAAGGAGGTCCATTTTGAATTTGATACACAGACCAAAATGAAGTTAGGCATTCATTTTCAAATCCCAAGTATAGTTATCCTTTCTTAACCCTATTGAACTGATTTACAGTCCTTTCAAATGTAATAAGGCAATTTGGAGATTAGGGTCATTGATTAGGAGAGAAGGATAAAATTGATTTATACTTACTTTAGTAGTAACAATTCAATGATAATTTTTGTTTTTGATAAATTATTCCCTTTAAAGAAGAGCCAATACTTTTTCAAATACCTTAAGACTACAAATACCTTACCCGAGCTCATACACTTAAAACCCATGGTTAGGGCCTTGAGTCAGCTATAGACAAAGACTCAACAAAAGTAATGATTACTTCTAAGGAGAAAAAAGCAAGAAATAATGGGGCAAAGTTAGAAAGAAAAAAAAAAGAGAGAGAGAAAAAAGAAAGAAAAAAAGAAAAACTAGAAAAAAAAAAAAGTAAGAAAGGCCCAAACGTCAAGCTTAAGAAAAGCCTCAACCAAAGAAGGCCCAAAAGCCTAAGTTACTCTAAAAACACAAAGTCTTGAATCGTATTTCCAACTAAAACCACAAAACTCCATATTCATTTTAGAATCACAATTTCAACCATAAACCAAAAACCCCATATCCATTTTAGAATCACACTCCAAGGTACGAACACAAAACCATTTTATCCACCTGAATCTCAAACACAAGACCTCCTCACCCACAATATCTCCTTACTCAAAGCTCTTTTGATTTTGAGGGGTTATTTATCTTTAATAAAAAAATTTTTTGATATTGGGGTAAGCATATTTCTCGTTTTTTCCAAAAGGTTTTTGACTTGTACACCCTGATTGGAATAGGCTCTCTCAATTAACTTCTTTTGAAGCCATTTGACCAAAAGCTCAATTCACAATATTGAACCTAAAAAGACCTAATAGATTGATCAAGGTGTATCGCTTACAAACTAGACTATAATTTTTGGAATAGTAGTCCAGAGCGAAATCTAAATCGATAGTACGTAAAGAAGTCCTCTTCGACTAGACTAATTATAAGTTACCCTTTTCCTTAGGAGATGAGAGTTCAAAATCCTAAGGCTTATCCAAGAAGCTTATTGTTAGAGCCAGTAACTAGGATAGATACAAGATACCCTACATAATTATAAGACTTGTTTCTTAAATAAGAATTTGTATCTGTTAACAAACTTTCAAGAAAAGAGGGGAAAAAAAAGATGAGAAACAAAAGAAGAAAATAAAAGAAGAAGAGAAAAGTAAAGGCTTGTTACAAGTTTTTTCCATTCATGTCGGCCTTAGTGGCAAAATCTTCAATTCATGTCATAAATGGTTTCCACCGATGTCCTCCTTTGCAAATATCTCAAATCAAGAGCTTTTTTTAATAGGTCATGTTCTTCAGTTCTACTTTCTATTGTCATATAAAGTTTTAGTGAGTCCGTATGTTGCTTACCCTTTATCCATATTTTGATGGATTTAGCTAGCTCATGTAGTGCCATCCCAATTCAAGTTTTGTCATTCTTTTAGGGTTTTAGCTAGCTCAATGAGTGCTTACTTACCTTGGTTAGTCAGCTCATTAGGGGTACGACCAAGTTTTCTCATTCTTTTAAGGTTTTATCTAGCTCTAGGAGTGCTTACCCATCTCATCCAATTTAAGGCCTTAGCCAGCTCAAGAAGCGCTTCGCCCGTCTTGATTAGTCAACTCATTGAGGGCACAACCAAGTTTTCTCATTCTTTTAAGGTCTTAGCTAGCTTTAGGAGTACTTACCCATCTCATTCAGTTTAGGGCTTTAGCCAGCTTAAGGAGTGCTTCACCTGCCTTGGTTAATCAGCTCAGTGGGGCACAACTAAGTTTTCTCATTATCTTTTAAGGCCTTAATCAGATCAAGGAGTGTTTCGCCCACCTTGGTTAGTCAACTCATTAAGACACAACCAACTTTTCTCATTCTTTTAGGGTCTTAGCCAACTTTAGGAGCGCTTACCCATCTCATCTAGTTTAGGACTTTAGCCAGTTCAAGGAGCACTTCTCCTACCTTGGTTAGTCAGCTCATTAGGGTACGACCAAGTTTTCTCATTCTTTTAAGGTCTTAGTCAGCTCTAGGAGCACTTACCCATCTCATCCAGTTTAGAGCCTTAGCCAGCTCAAGGAGCGCTTCACCCGCCTTGGTTAGTCAGCTCATTAGGATGCGACCAAGTTTTCTCATTATCTTTTAGAGCCTTAGCCATCTCAAGGAGTGCTTCGCTCGCCTTGACTAGTCAACCCATTGAGGAATGACCAAGTTTTCTCATTCTTTTAGGATCTTAGCTAACTTTAGGAGCGCTTACCCATCTCATCCAGTTTAAAGCCTTAGCTAGCTCATCGGTGCAGGACTAACTTTTCTCAATTTATTTTAGGGTTTTAGCCAGCTCTAAGAGCGCTTACTTATCTCATCCAGTTTAGGGCTTTAGCTAGCTTAAGAAGCACTTCACCCGCCTTGGTTAGTCAACTCATTGAGATACGACCAAGTTTTCTAATTCATTTTAAGGTCTTAGTCAAATCTAAGAACGCTTTGCCCACCTTAGTTAGTTAACCCATAAGGGGTACAACCAAGTTCTCACTATTCTCTTTGGAGTTCTTGCCAGCCCACAAGGGTACCACCCTCATCTCTATTCATTTCAAGCTTATCATCATCAAAATCCTCAATGAACCACTCCTACGATAGATAGCTAGTCATAGTGTTTTTGAGGATAAAGTCATCCTGTGATAAAAATGATGTCTTTTTTGTCTCTGTGGTGAAGTTTGAATGAAGTTTGTAATAAAGTTTTATTCAAACTTCACCACAAAGAAAAGCAGTTGTAAACACCCAATTTTTGTCCCTCGTAGTTTTAAGTTTTGTTTTTTTAAAAAAAAATAGGTACCTAATTTGAAAAATATAAAATATAATAAAAAATTTGAAAAATGATAAAAAAAAAAAGAAAAAATTATAAAGATTTTTTAGATTCTTAGAAAGTAAAATGTTTTGGGGTTAATAGATTTTGTTTTAGCTCTATTCAAATAATTATTTTAGAGAATCGCGTGATTTAAGTACAATTTAATTATGCTAAATATCAAGGTATAGGCTAACGATTTAACGAATAAGTATTAGAGTATTAATATCAGATTAGCTTAGGGTCATAAGTTCGAATATCACTAGCCATTTATGTGTTTTTTATTTTTGCTTTCTTTCATTTTACGAAGAGCATACTAGATTCAAATCTAATTTTAAATCTTATTAAATCTTTTAAATCTAAAACGATAAAGATTTATGAGATTCAAATCTAATTTGATTTTTATCAAATCGAGTTTAAATCGTTATAAAAGATTTGAATCTAATTTAATTTTTATCAAATTGGGTTTAAATTGATATAAATGATTTGATTTTTATCATATCGGATTCTTGTCAATACAAAAGATTCAATTTGATATGATTTGTTTTGGATTTTATAAATAGGGATTACACAACATAAAAAAGAGAGACAATTACACATTCAAAAAAAAAAAAAAACCAAAGTTCTTTTTCTCCATCCATGCGTAAACAACAACAACAGAGCAGCAATTTAGTTGCACGATCAACACAAAGGAACACATAACGTACACTCCACCACTCCATCCTTAGCCAAACTCCATGCAACACCAATCAGCCAAGACTGAGCATCCTTTGAACAACACACAACTTTACAATTCATCAACTCGAGCTCCAAACGTCCAAGAACAAACAGAGCGCCTAATCCAAGTTTCAGCTACGTACAACACCACCCCAACAGCAAGTCAACTCCAGCACGTCGTTGACCACCTTGCACAGGCCAACTTACACACACCAGATACTTCACCTACGTTGCACTCACTTCACCAAATCACTGCACTTCACTATAACACTTCGTACGTCCATAGTTGTATGTCACTACTGCATAGCAACACTCTCTTTCACCATCCACAGTCGTACGAACCACGCCCCTATCACGTGCTCCTTCAACTACAGCGACGGCCTACCGAAACCATACCCATACACATACTTAACCGCTAGCTTCACATTCACTCAATACAGTCACCAACCGGCGGTCCCAAACTCCATCCTAAATCAACCGATACCACTGCTGCCATACTGACCAGAAAACCACCAATCTACTAACCATCTTCACTAACTGCACACACTAAACTAATTGCGACCCACACTGCAGATGATTACAGAGCTACCAAATACGACCAGTAAATTAACCCCAGACATGACTCATTCAAGCACCACAATATCACAACATCTACCTACCGTTACTACACATAACCCTAACGTCGAACATACAGCATACGAGCACAATTGCCACACGCAACAGCAAGCCACGATCACGAACCGAACCTACCATCACTATAGCAGCCCATGCCACGTCCTGCCCATCGATCAATCGCAATCAACACGCATACACTTCACTATAGAAACTCCAATTACAACTCACTAACGGCCATACGATCAACAACGCTGATCAGCGCTACGTGTCTACGACTGACTCTCCTACACTGCTTCAGCCGAACAAACCAAGTTTGGGTTCGGTTTCTGATTATATATATATATATATATATACATATATTACTATTATTATATTATTAGTTAATATAATAGATAATATATGACTATGTTAGTGTAGGAGTTTCTTGATATAGAAAACTATTTTGTTTTTTTTTTTTAGCTTAGGTGTTCTTTAGCCTTATATTTTTAAGATTTTCTCACTTAAAAAATTTATTATTGAAGTAAAAATCAATTAATAAAAACCCTTTAAAAAAAAAGATTTTTAGAAAATTTCTTTATAAAACAAAAACACTCAAGGATTAAGGTTCTTTAAATCCTTTTTTTTTTTAATGAGTCGAATCAATTAAAACATAAATCTAATCGATTTTTAAAATTAAAATCCATCAACACATTAAAGTTTTTAAAAAGAACTATAGTCATTTGATACCTTCAAGGCAACAATAAAATCTATAGAAACTTAGGTCTTTTTTCTTTTGGTTTTTATTTTCTTTTCCTAAAAATATTAAAAAATAAAAAAGGATAATTTTTTCTAGACTCCAATTGGGTGGCGACTCCAAAAATGTTTTTAAATAAAAGAACCGAAATTTTCAATTTCTCTAGTCGAGAATTAATATTAAATGAGTTAGAGTTTAGCATTAATTAGAAAGTAGGAAATCAAATTAAAATAAAGAAAACCAAAAATTCAAGCTTGACAATGGAATCCAAAGTGGCAGGTCGAAAGTTAGGTTATAGATGGAGCTCAAAGTGGCAGTTTCTAACTTAAAATCATAGATGGGGTTTATGTCACGCCCCGAAGCGACAGAGTCGTAACAGCCCCCGCCGTGTAAACCATCCTAAGATAGAAGTTGGCCTTACAACCACTATCTTAGACCTAATCTACACAAGGCGTCCACAACTAACTCACTTTGAAGTAGACAATTTGTAAATTAAACAAATCATTTACCTAAGAAAGTGAGGAAATATATATATATATTATAATTCAGTTACTGCAGTTAAAGTTTACAATATTCCTCTACAATATATCTTCTAGTTATTACATCATTCGGAAATGAAAAATAATTCTAAAGTAAAAACTTAGACCTTAAAAGTATAGTTTTATTCTTCAATGTTTTTCCTCATTCCCCAGGATCCAGCAGTTACTAGCTTCTGAGTAATTGGTTGCCGCTTCTTAGCCAGCACTTGCATGACGTCTATAGGGATGTGAGCAACCACAGCTCAGTAAGTAGGGACAGAGGACTTAAAACTACACCATACACACAACAAGGTTTTCAATCACTTATTAGGTGCAATGCATGTACAAGCAAATGCCATCGTACGACGTTGTCCAGCCCGTCGTGAGATTAGAGAAATTGCGCCCGCTCTATTCCGGGTTGAGGAGTTGCCGTTAATGCAACAGCTCACGACCAAACCCAGGCTTGTGTAATGGAGACCTTGCTCCTCCTGCGACTACCTTCGAACCACTGCCTTCACCCTCGCCGCGACCTCCTCTCCTGTCACTTAGTTCAACTGAGGATGAAGAAGGGACCATTTTGCAATCCTGCGCTATCCCTTCCGAAGGGGTCGGTATTTGGCCGGAGAGTCCTAAGTTCCCCTAACGGGTTGCCATACATGTCCGATTATGATTACTGGTCGGATATTTAATTAGGTCCAGTTTAGGGTGATCAATCATTACATACAATTCATACAATATTTGCCAGAGCAACAAACAGAATCATAGCATCACCCATAATCAAGCACATGCACACATTTAAGCTATCTAACAAGCACAACCAACAATAATCTTAAGCCTCCAAAATACAGCATCGTATTAATCCCAACTTACCTCGACTCCTCGCTCGCTCACTCGAGGTCCGATTTGCTCAGGCCATCGTCAGTTATCTCTATAACACGAACGTGGTTTCAGCTTTTCATATAAATATTATAGGTTCGTTTTATCCTACAACGCTTATTGTTAGGTTTTGTTTAAGGTTTAATATGCCTAATTATCTAGGTATTAAGTCTTTTATAATTATTCTAGGTTTGGGGTTAGGTTCAGGTTTGGTTTTCGCATCAATTTCTAAACTAGGTTTTTAGTTCGATTTTTAAGTAATGTTTTAGATTCCAACCCTAAAAATCCGTTTCAACCTATAATGTGAAATTAATCACATTACTTCCCGATCTCCTAAATACCATTATTAACTCTAATTAGTATTTTATTCCATCCCGTACACTTAAATCCCTATTTGTGTACTGAATTTACTCCTAATGTGAGAAATTTTTACATTTTTCATATAATTACATAAATTCAAGTTTTCATATCAGATTTATTATATATCCCTATTATTTATATAATATCAATTTTTATCCTAATATTTTCTATTTATTATATTTTCAAAAATTACACATTATGCACTATTGCATATTATGCACATAATGCATTTCTAATATTTCTATTACCCTAATTACCATCTCTAAACAGCAATTATTATTTCAAAATGTCTAAATCCATCCTAAATCAGATTTTACTCCAAATTTCCCTAATTTACAAAATTAACTATTTTTCCTATTACTCATTTACTACATAATTAACCTAATAATTACATCTAACACCCTAAATCCTACAAGTATCATACACCATCAGATTTCAACATCCTAAAACATCTACTTATTCACTAAGTCAGTAATTAATAATTTAATTACTTAATTAATCTTAAATTACCCATTTTATGCCTCATTTTAGGGCCTAAAAATTATCTAAAAATTTCAAAAATTAATTTTTGAAAAAGGGCTTCATAGCACTGTTCTATATCACCTGAGTAATCTACACAAAAATTTTGGGCTTGAAACTACACTCCTAAGGTCATTTATTTCTAAACCGAAATGTGCTTGGTTTTGCATGATTTCTTAGGGACCATATATTATGGAACATAATTTCATCAAAATAATATTTTTCCTACAAACTACATACAAAAATATCCCAGAATAACAAAATTCATAATTTTATAATTATATTTACTATTTTTACAAAATTACACAAGATTCAGGCTGGAAATCGGACCACCGATTTGGGTGGCTCCGGCCACCGCGGGCCGCTGTGGCCTTGTCGGCCGGCCTGGGCGCTGCCACCACCATATGGTGGTGGTGGCCGTCCACTCCCAGCTCCTCGTCTGGTGTGGGTTCCCTTTAAAATCCTTAATTACACAGTTTTTCTTATTTTTTTTTTATTTTCTAGATTTTCTCTCGAATTTTCAACTCTCTCTAATTTTCTCTGATTTGTATCTGTCCAAATGTGCTCTGTAATTTTTCCTGCTATTTATAGGGCTTTGTGGAATTTATTGTGCATTAAATGGGACAAAACAATTGCCTTATCCCTTGATTTTTGGCTTTTATGTTGTCTTAATTTAATTGGCCGAATTTTTTCTTATTTTTCCCAGCTGCCACGACCAAATTCTGGATGATTCATGATTTTTCTTGATTTTTCCTTAATTAATTATGATTTTTCTTTAAGCATTTAGTATTATTTTAGCACATTTCGCGTATTTTAAGTAATTACGCGTATTTATACTTACTTGTATATTCATATATAGTACAAATAAATATTCTTAAATATTATTTAGATCATTCTATTATTTTTAGTATACATATAACCTATCTCTAGTAATTTATTAGTTATTAAATTACACTTTTTGCCTTTTCGTTAATTAGCAATTATTATACTTAAAATTTGAAAATTTTATAGTCTCCTATTTTATTACTTATTTTCTCGAATTCACGTTTACGGGGTCATTTTTACTAATATTCTTCTCAATAGTTTATAATTTGGGTTTGATCGAATCTTTTAATCGATCGCCCTAAATCTTGGGTTCTAAGTTCAATCCTACAGTTACTTGGCTGAACTTTGGGGCTTACAGTTTAAAGTGGCAGTTTCCAAAGATTAGGATCTCTTATTTAAGAGTTATGGAATGTGCAAGGTCCTGAGTACCTTATGCTTGATTGATTAGCTTAAATGCAAAGATAATTAAATGAACGTACATTTTGTTAGCTTCACATATAATGCATGTCTAATTGTTCTATTTAGCATGTGCATGCAATTGGTATTATATACAGAGCTTCAGCTCATTGTCTTACCTTTTTCATAAATGCAAGCCAAAATGAGGGATTATGTTATGGTTTAAGTATATAATAATAGTATAAATGTAAATAATCAATAGATAATTGAATAATTTTGTAGAAGTTAGTATTTTTTACTAAATTGTAACAGTAGTTTTACTAGTTGCATTAGTAGTTATATTAGAAGAGAAAATTAGTTACTTGTAACAAATTGGTAAATTAAGATGTAATTCTATAAAAGCTAACAATACCTGGGCAGCTATCGAATGGATATAACACACCACTTAATCCTGCTCAGCCTACAATCAGCCGAATATGACACACCAATTCAGACTAAAAGGTCATTCACTGCTACTCCTTACTAAATGAAATAGATAAGAGTTAAATGATAATGAGAACACTAAGGTTGCTCAAAATGAGTAATTCTCTATACAAAATTGAGTTGTCTGCATACAAGTAAAGTAGGGGTTTATATACTTGCCTACTAGGGTTATTTTACATGTATGAAAAAACAAAAAGGTATTTTACAATTAGGTTACATAAATCATACTAAAGAGTAAAAAGGACAAAGAATATTTAGTACGGAAGAGAGAATCATTCTGGGACATTGTGTCAATAGATACTTGTCGCTTGGTAGCTAGTCATTAAGGATATGATACAACGTAAGCAAAAGCAGGAATGTGTTACAGTCAACGGCCGACCTGATCTAAATCAGCTCAGGAACCAATTAGTCTAGCAAAAAGGTCAGCTATCTTGAAGTCAGATGCCAGTGGATCAAATTGGGAGCCTAACTCAGCTAGTTCTGAACTATCTTTTGGATTATGACTTCGCTATTGGGTAAGAGCATGTTGGACACACGTGAAGATCCAACAAATAGGTCAACTGGAGGTTGGATTGAGATAGGAGTCACCGTCTCGGCTATAGCTTAGAGCTAGTATTTTCTGTACAAGCCCTTAAAATCCTCTAGCTCAACTTCTTGTGGTCAGTCTAGGAGGTTGATTTCTATCATATGCCTGGGGGGGTCAGAAAGATTTGTCTTCAAATCTAAAGCGGTTTCTGCTCATTCTATTGTGGTGCTTAAAGGGTCTTCTTCTGTTGGTTGATGGGGAATCAGATTAGATACATTGAAGGTAGAGAAAACACCATAGTCATCAAGTAACTCGATTTGGTAAGCGTTATGATTAATCTTCTTCAAGACCTTAAATGGGCCGTTAGCTTGAGGCGAGAATTTGCTTTGTCTTAAGTATGAGAATCGTTCTCAGTTGAGGTGAATCCATACTAAGTCTCCTAGCTGGAAAGAAACAGTTCGACGGCTTTGGCTACTGATCTCTCGCTATCTTTGATTGAATTTGGCAATCTTCTTTGTTACGAAATGGTGCAGTTCATGTAATTCTCGAGCACGACTAACTCCAAATTGGCTCTCTTTAGTAGTTGCTAAGGTGCTGATCATGTCTAAGGGAATGGTTGGGTTAAGGCCATAGATGACCTCAAATGAGCTCTTCCCTATAATACTATAGATAATTTAGTTATATGCAAACTCCATAACTGGTAGCCACAAATCCCAATCCCTCGAGTTCTTTCCTACAATAACTCTGAGTAGATTGCCTAGTGTCCTATTCACCACTTTAGTCTGGCCATCAATCTGAGGATGGCTACTGGAGCTGAACACTAGTTTAGTCCCTAGTCTCTTCCAAAGAGTCTTCTAAAAATAGCTCAAAAATTTTGTGTCCCGATCTGAGACAATAATCTTTTGTACTCCATTTAATCGGACAATCTCCTGCAAAAATAGATCAGTAATATATAAAGCATTGTTAGTCCGATGGCACAAAATGAAGTGAGCCATCTTGCTGGAACTGTCTACTACAACAAAAACAAAATCTTTCCCTCTAGATGTCCGGGGTAACCTTAGGACAAAGTCTATGCTAAGGTCGGCCCATGGCAAGGTATAAAGGCACGTACTCTCCATGGGGTTCTCTTTTTCCCTTAGCATGCTTACATATTTCACAACTACTAATTAACTTATGGATATCTTTCGAGTTGTTGCCTATTAACTTGCATTGCAATAACCAAACTCCCAACAAGGTTTGTAAGGTAGTTAAGTTTATCATCAACAGACCCTGGGGTATTACTACTATTATGACCATGACCAGGTTGAGCTCCACTGCCCTGGTCACTATTAACTCCTTGAACACTTGAATCTAATATAGTGCAATACTTTGTTCGAATTGATTAACAAACTATTAACAATCTTTAGTACCTAGAATTACTCGAACAGAATAAAGACAAACTTGCTCTATTTTTATAATAGAAAATAGAGTAAAACAGAGTATCAATGAAACTACATTTACTAACATATAAACACACATTGCAATAGCTATAAAAGGAACATAGCAGTAGCTACAAAAGGAACACAACAACCTTCACTACAACCTCACACACTCCATCGTGGAATCGTGCTCTGATACTAGCGAAGCTAATGCATCTCCAAGGTTAAACAAATAAAGAGGCACCAATGAAATGAATCAAGAGGAAACAAAAGAAAAAGTTAGTGAAGCCTAGGCAACTACCAAATAGATATGACACACCAGTCGATCTTACTCGACCTACAATCTACCGGATATGACATATTGATCCAGATTGAGGGGTCTCTCACCACTACTCCTTGCTAAAAGGAGTAAATAAGAGTTGAATGATAACGACAACACTAAGGTTGCTCAAAATGAGTAATTCTCTATTCAAAAATGAGTTGTCTGCATACAAGTAAAGTAGGGGTTTATATACTTGCCCACTAAGTTTATTTTATATATATGAAAAGACAAAATGGTATTTTACAATTAAGTTACATGAATCATACAAAAAAAGGTAAAAAGGACAAAGAATATTCAGTATGGAAGAGAGAATCATTCTACGATGTTATGTCAGTAAATACGTGTCACTTGGTGGCTAACATTAGGGATATGATATAACGTAGGCGGAAGTAGGAATGCGTTATAGTTAAGGGCCGACCTAACTTAATCTATGTAAGCTCCAAAGCTAAGCCAATTGACTGTAGGATTGAATTTAGAACATAAGGTTTTGGACGTCGATTAAGGAATCCGATCAAACCCCAAATTATAAACTATTGAGAGAAATATTAGTAAAAATGACCCCGTAAACTTGAATTTAAGAAAATAAGTAATAAAATAGGAGACTATAAAATTTTCAAATTTTAAGCATAATAATTGCTAATTATCGAAAAAGCAAAAAGTATAATCTAATAACTAATAAATTACTAGAGATAGATTATATGTATACTAAAAATAATAGAATGACCTAAATAATATTTAAGAATATTTATTTGTACTATATATGAATTTACATGTAAGTATAAATACGCGTAATTTCTTAAAATATGTGAGATGTGCTAAAATAATACAAAATACTTAAAGAAAATTCATAATTAAATAAGGAAAAATCAAGAAAAATCATGAATGATCCAGAATTGGGTCGTGGCAGCTGGGAAAAATAAGAAAAAGTTCGGCCAATTAAATTAAGACAACATAAAAGCCAAAAATCAAGGGATAAAGCAATTGTCTTGTTCAATTTAATGCACCATAATTACACTAAAGCTCTATAAATAGCAAGAAAAATTCAGAAGCTCATTTGGACAGATATAAATCAAAGAAAATTAGAGAGAGGTGAAAATTGAGAGAAAAATTCTGTTTAGAAAAAAAAATAGAAAAAACTGTGCAATTAGGGCTTTCAAAGGGAACCCACACCAAACGAGCAGCTGGGAGTGGACGACCACCACCACCACACGGTGGTGGCAGCGCTCAGGCCGACCGACAAGGCCACGGCGGCCGGCGGTGGCCGGAGCCACCCAGATCGGTGAGTTCGATTTCCAGCCCGATTATTGTGTAATTTTGTAAAAATAGTAAATAGTTTTAGAAAATTATGAAACTTGTTATTCTAAGGTTTTATTGTATGTAGATTTAGGGAAAAATAGTGATTTAGTTTAATCACATCTAAAAATAAAGGATCCTTAAGAAATTGTGCAAAACCGAGCATGATTAGAACGGAAAATAAATAGGCTTAAGAGTGTAGTTTGGAGCTCAATTTTTTTTTGTAGGATGCTCATGTGATATAGAACAGTGCTATGAAGCCATTTTTTTAAAATTAATTTTTGAAATTTTTAAGTTAATTTTTAGCCCTAAAATGATGGAAAAATTGGGTGATTTGGGGTTAATTAGGTGATTAAGATGTTAATTACTGATTTAGATATTAATTAGATGTTTAGGGATGTTAATCTCTGAAGTGGAACCCTAATCCTAACCTTTGGAGTATTAAGTATGGTTAATTTAGGAAATTAGGTAATTAATATAAGAAATTAGTAATATGTGAAATTATAAATTAATAAATCTAAAAAAATTAGGGTTATTTAGATAATATTAGAGTAAAAATCAGAATAATATTAAATCTGAATTAAGATTGAATTTTAGGTAATTATATAAAAAAGGTAAGATTTTCTCATATCAGGGATAAATCCGATACCCTAATTAGGACTAGCGTGTACCGAATAGCTTAGAATACCAAATTAAGACCCAATAGGATATTTGAATACTTGAGCTTAATGTGATTAATTTCACATTAGGATTCGAGCATGTTTAGGACTTAGAAATCGAACTAAAACCTAATTTAGAAATTGATGCGGAAACCGAACCCGAACCTAACCTCAAACTTAGAATAATTATAAAAGACTTAAGACCTAGATAATTAGGTATATTAAATCCTAAACAACACATAACAATAAGCGTTATAAGATAAAACGAACTTATAATAGTTATATGAAAAGCTGAAACCACCTTTGTGTTGTAGGGATGATCGTCGATGGCCTGAGCAAATCGGACCTCGAGTGAGTGAGCGAGGAGTCGAGGTAAGTTAGGATTAATACGATACTGTATTTTGGAGGCCTAAGATTATGCTTGGTTGTGCTTATTAGATAGTTAAATGTGTGCATGTGCTTGATTTGGGTGATGCTATGATTCTGTTTGTTATTTTGGCATATATTGTATGATTTATATGTAATAATTAATCACCCTAAACTGGACTTAATCAAATATACGACCAGTAATCATAATCAGACATGCATGGCAACCTGTTAGGGGAACTTAGGACTCTCCGGCCAAATACCGACCCCTTCGGAAGGGATAGCGCAGGATTGCAAAATGGTCCCTTCTTCATCCTCAGTCGAACTAAGTGACAGGAGAGGAGGTCGCGGCGAAGGTAAAGATTGTGGTTCAAAGGTAGTCGCGGGAGGAGTAAGGTCTCCATTACACAAGCTTGGGTTTGGTCGTGAGCTATTGCATTAACGGCAACTCCTTAACCCGGATTAGAGCGGGCGCAATTTCTCTAATCTCACGATGGGCTGGACAACGTCGTGCGATGGCATTTGCTTGCACATGCATTGCATCTAATAAGTGATTGAAAACCTTGTTGTGGTTTTGGTATAGTTTTAAGTCCTCCGTCCTAACTTACTGAGCTGTGGTTGCTCACATCCCTATAGACGTTGTGCAGGTGCTGGTTAAGAAGCGGCAACAACTACTCTGAAGCTAGCAACTGCTGGATCCTGGAGAGTGAGGAAAAATATTGAAGACCGATCATATATTCTTAAGGTCTAAGTTTTGTTTTAAATAGAATTTTTCATTTGTGAATAATGTAATAACTGAATTTATAGTATATATACATATAAATTTTCTCACTTTCTTAGGTAAATGCTTTATCTAAACTACAAACTGTTTACTTCAAAGCGGGTTAGTCGTGGACGCCTTGTGTAGATCAGGTCTAAGATAGCAGTTGTGAGGCCAACTTCTATCTTAGAGTGGTTTACATGGCGGGACTGTTACGACTCTGCCGCTTCAGGGCGTGACAATCTAGATCAGCTCGGGAACCAATCAACCTAGCAAAAAGGTTGACTGTCTTGAAGTCAAATGTTAGTGGATCAAATCGAGAGCTCAGCTCGGCTAGTTCTACATTGTCTTTTGGATTAGGACTTTGTTTTTGGGTAGAAGCATGTTGGACACACGTGAAGATTTGATAGATAGGTTAGCTGGAGGTTAGATCGAGATAGGAGTCTCCATCTTGGCTATAACTTAGAGCTAGTATTTTTCATGTGAGCCCTTAAAGTCCTCTAGCTCGGCTTCTTGTGATCAGTCCAGGGGGTTGATTCCTATCACATTCATTATTTCATTGATTTATTGGTGCCATACTCTGTAAGCTCCCAAAATTGAGTTTAGGACAATCGAGCTTAGATTTAAGGCTTTTAGGGAAACTTATCCAATTGATCCCAAACTTTACGACTAAAATAAAAAAGTTAGTCGAGATATTACAGTGAAGTTAGATTTTAGAAGTAATGACCCAAAATCCCAATTTTGCCTTTAGAAGTAGGAATATTAAATATAGCACTAAAATATTCGGAACTCCTAAAATCGAACTTAGATTACAACAAGAACTTAGAGATAAGTTAATTGAGCTATAAAATGAGATAATATAGTATAATTTACTATATAAAAATACCCGTAATTTTATGAGTATACCCGATATAAATAATAATTATACTCGTAAATTAATCCTAAATTATGTAATTATATATATATTATGTTAAATTCATGAAATTAACTTTAGAACATATCCTAAAAATAAAAGATATGTTAGGATATGGTAGAAACATAATTATATGAGTAAAGTTATATATTTCACATGTTATTTACATAGGGTATATACTTATATACTAATTAAATAACTAAATCCTAACATATAATATTCATATTTAAGTAAATAATTAATAATACTTATCCAAATGCATTGGAGCTTGCTAGAAATTTACGTAGCTACTGCAAAAGAAAGGAATTTGATGAATCAAAAGTGGAAGGAGGAAAAAATGACACCTCATACTTCATTAATGGAGAAAACAAAAGAAAAAAAAAAAGAGAAAAATTCATAGGCGGTGAAAGAATTCTATAAATACTATAGTATCAGCAGATTAGCAACATTTTAGCAATTACGAACCAAGAATAGAGAAAAAGAAAAAAACTGGAAAATAGAACAATTTAGGAAAATTAAACAAAAAACAGGAGAAAACTCGTGCTAGGCTAAAAATCAAGCCTACCCTGAATCTACTATGAAACCCAGCTAACCCCACACAATTCACCCACCCCGCAGGCAGTCCAACAACCACCCAACCGCTGCTAGCCACCGAAGCACCCAAGAACACCAAGGTTAATTTCTTGCCTTGTTTTTCAATAATTTTTAAAAATTAGTAAATCTGCCTAGAAAATTATGAAAAAAATTTTACTTAGGTTATTTTAAACATGCTCTCAATTGATATTTTTATTTTTGATAAATTTGTAATATTTAATATACTTTATTAAGAAATCTACTGTTCACCCGAATTATTATTTGTAAAATAAATGTACTAAATGATGTTGTTTTTAGCTGAAAATTTTTGTGTAGGATGTGTATGATATATAGATAATTGCTATGTAGCCCAAATTTTGATTTGAATGTTTTAAATATTTATTGCATTTTTTGGCCCAAAAAAAGCTCGAAAATAGGCTAAAATTATGAATTTAATAGGAAATTATGAAATTAATTGATGAAATGGACAAGTACTAATCTATAATAAATAATAACAGTATTGAGTCAGATTGAAATTAATTTGGTGCTAAAAGAATCATAATTGAGTAATTTATAATAATTTAGGGGTAAAATCGTCAATATGAAAATATAGGCAATAGGTCAGAAACTTAAAACCAAGTGAAAACTGAATTCCTTATATTTTTAGGAGTCTATAGAAATTTTCGAGGAATTATTTAGTAACCCGAACTATTTATTACGAATTTATTAAGTAAAATAGCTTAATTTACAAGTCGAGGTGTATTTGTAATATTAATAAGCTAAAATGAATTAAATAGTTAAATAAAAACTATATATAGGATTGTTGATCAGATTGGATTAAATGGATATTTTTATTATATTTATTAATATTTTCTGATCGGGATACACTTTAGGTATATTAAAATTGGATAATACTTATATTGTAATAATATAGGGACAAATTAGATAAAATACAATTTAATAACGTAAATTACGTATAATACGATTATATTTATATAATTATGTATAACTGTATTAAAAACTCAAACTATCCGTTAAAAGCCGTCTCTAAAAACAAAACTCGTAAAACGTATTGTTAAATCTATATGAACCCAATTATACTAATTTTGTTAAAATCGAACAATCTTAAGTAATTTAACCTATAACTTTATCATATTCAAGAATGTACACATTTCGATAACCTTACCGAAATTAAAACGTGAATTAATAATTTAAAAGTACATTTCGATACGATCGAAACGATATATAATACGTAATAGTATATATGATGTACAGTATCAACAATTAATAACTTAATTCGATATATAATGATAACATGACTATATATTATGAAAATAATATATATATATACAACCATTTTAGATTAAACCCTATTGCTTTCGTAATTATTACGAAAACTGAATTTGGGTCTTTTGTGTAATTAGGACTTTCCAATATAAAGACGGTTAATGATTCAAGTCAGCAATAGCGAACGTCTAAACAAGTAGGTTGGAATTGTAGCTTCACCGCTTATTTGGATACTATTTAAAGTATCCGAAGACTCAAAAGTACTTCTGGTTGTGTTTGTAGTTAAATGATTATGCGCATACTGTGTGTGTGGATGATACTCGATTATGACAAGAGTTCTACTCCTTGGTGTGCTATTTTGTATATTTGCATGGATTCTGTATTGTGTGAACTTGTTGATCACCCCTAATTAAAACTAACGGTTATTTAACTAAAATGAAACTGGACATGCATAACATCCATTAGGGGAAGATTAAGAGTGTTAGGCCAAATACCGACTTCCTTCGATAAGGATAGCTGAAATGGTTATTTCCCCATCATTAGTCGAATTAAGTGACAGGCGAGAAGGTCACAACAAGGTTGGGGCCCGTAGTTCGAAGGCGATCATGGGAGGAGGGTGTTCTCCATTGCACAAGCCCGAGTTTGGTTTGACTTGAGTCGCGATGAAACTCCTCAATCCGGGTTGGAGCGGATGTAATTTCTCTAACCTCACAGTGGATTGGATAACACCGTACGATGTTTCATTTGAGTGATTACATTGCATTTCATTATAATTATTAACCTTATTTATGATTGTGCAATACTCTTCTGACTCCATCCCACTTACTGAGCTAGTTGTGCTCACATCCTTACAAACTCTTTTGCAGGTGTTGAGTAAAGACAGGATGTTTAGGTACCACCGTTCCCAGGTTAGTGTGCTACTGTTTGGGAAAGTGAGGATCGAGAAATCAATTAACCTTAAGCTTTTGACTTTGTCTTTGAGTTTTGAGGAAACTAATTAGAAATTCTCTAAGAGCCTACTAGTTTCCTAACTTATTGTATATAAACTGCAAAACCTGTAATTTTTAATAAACTCTTATTGTAAACTTTACCTTTGGACATAAAACGTTTGTATAAATACTGTTATGGTATTAAACAGTAGGTTGCATAGAATAGGAATTTTGTAAAGCTCTACCACAGGTTTGGTTATTAACAGATGTCAGAACAGACGTTTCAAGTTGGTTGAGTTGTGTGCCTTGTGTGAATTGTATCTACGATAACAGCTGTGAGGTCAGCTTCTATCTTAGATTAGTTTACACGGTGATTCTATTTTGACTCTTCCTGTTCGGGGGCGTGACATACTCCATACCAATATCTATGCTATTATTCACGATAGAATAGAAATTACAGGTGCTAACATTTGATGCTTTCATTGAGATTCAAGAATTGTGCTACCAACAAGAAAATTAGAATCAGATATGGAAAGTATCAAGAATATGCTCTTAGCAATACAACAACAACAGCATCAGTAAGAACTGAATTTCAACACTTCACTTCAAGATTTGGCATCTCGATTGGAAAAAATAGAGGTAACCCAGAATAATAATACAACTTAACCATCTGTTACTCAGGGTACTCTTAGAGAATCTTTCATGTAAACTTCACTTAAAATTTTACAACTTCTAGAGGAAATTCATATGCGTTGCAAATCCTTCCAACGAGGAAGAAGAAACCATACAACTAACTATTGATATGGTAATCCAAGATAAGTCTTCTTTCATTAAAGTCACCCGAGCAACAAGGAACACATGCATAAGAAAGAAGAATAGTTACAATATGAGAAACTGTGAGAGAATTACAAACCATCAACATAATAAGTCTAAGTTGTAGCAAAATACATCTAATAAAGATATAGACAAAACCAACTCCAAGCATGACTATGGTGTAACAAAATATTCATAAGAACCAGTAATATCTTGTTACTTTAACACAAGCAAATTTTCTTTCGATAGCTAAGTTCTTAATTTTGTTAAACCGCATTACTTAAATATTATTTTATATTGATTCTTTTTATTTTTCAACCTTAAGGATAAGGTTGTTTTGAACATTTAATGTTACAGCCCCATATAGAAAAGTAACATGAATTAAGTACTGCACTTAAGTCTAACGGGCTCTCTTACCTATCAGGTTAATCATTCAAGTTAAGCTCTCCCATTGGGCTTGAGTCTTAACATTTAGTGCTCTCGTTGAGAGGTCAATCCTACGAAAGGGGTGACCTGGAAAAGGAGTAACATGAGAGAAGGCTACCTGGAAAAGGATCGACTTGAGAGAGGGCTACTTAGGTGAGAGTTACTTGGTGAAGCAAAGTGTGAGCCACCCAAAGTAAAAGCTACCCAGGGTAAGTGGTCCAAAGAGAAAGCTACTCAGAGTGGGTAGTCCAAAGTAAGCCAATGTAAGTGTTGGCTTTCAAAAGGGAGTAGTAATATTACAATCATACATAGAAAAGTAATATGAATTAAGTGTTGCACTTAAGTTTAAGGGGCTCTCCCATTTATCAAGCTAGTCTTTTGGGTTAGACTCTCCCCTCGAGTTTAGGTCTTAACATGTTATGCAAATTATGATGAATAGGGAATTGTTACTATTATCAAGATGATACCAATGGATATTATTATTATCATCATCATTAACAACAATATTAGGAATAGTAGAAAGCATTAAGTTGAGACTGTTTTCTAACTTCAGTTTTGGTTTAGCATTAGTTTTATTGAAACTACATTATTGTATTTTCCTTCGTAGTAATGTTTGTTTAAGAGAGAGTTAGGTGAGTTAGTTGATCTTATTGTTATTTTTATGGATTATATATTGAGATTTTTAAAATACTTTGTCTTGTGAGTTTTGATTATAAACAAAGTTGGTTGATGATGTTTCATATATTTTGGAGACTTTTGTAATGGACTACAAAGCCTAACGTGTCATTAGAAAATAAGTATACGTAATAGTCTGTGGCATCCTAAGTCCATGATGTCCTGAGTCCGTAACGCTACAAGAACCCTAAGTCATTAAAGGTAGTTCAATTGATTGGTTCATTAGGGGTTTGAACCGGATCAAACCATAAACATCCATAATACTTTATTATGTAATTTTACATATATATATTTTATATGTACTTAATATGTATTTATGTGAGAAAATATTAAATAACTATTAGAAGTCCATCTAAATGTTATAATCTTAGTCTTATATCATAAGTAGTAATTTTACAACGGAATGGATCAAGTTTGATTAACTACATTCCACATTTGTATTTTATATATATATTTTTTAATTGGGTGGAAAAAAAATCCATCTAAGAAAAACAATAGCATGATTCAATCAATATTGCCATCCCTATAGGTTTGGAAAAAAAGATTCAATAGGTTGATACCAAGTGTAATTACACATAGAGAATAACTACTAATTATATTTAGACATATGGTAATATTAGTTATGAATTTTTAGATAATTACCCACTACTACCTAGTAAGTCTCGAATAAGTAATCAAAAGGAGGGTGAATTGGTTATTTTGAAAATTTTAATGTTTTTTAAAACTTTTTACAGCTAATGAAACCTCTTAATTATTTGATTGTTTGTGTGAAAGTATTAGCAAATAATAATTAATAAGAAGAATATAAAACATGTATGAATATAAAAGAGAAAGAAGAAAATATTAGACAATTCAAATTATAGTGCCTTGGCTTTATACTTACTATACATTTCCAATTCCATTACTGATAACCTAGTATTCCACACTAAAGTTGTTTTACTATTTATTAAACCTTCTGCTTTGACTCTCTTTACTTAAATTTAACTAAACTCAAAACTATAGAGATACAATTAAATCTCTTGCTAGCAAGAGATGTTAACTCTTAAAAGATATAATAAACATTGAGAAAATAAAATAATTTGATCCTTTAAATGTAAGCACGAAAATGGAATTCAAAAATAAGAAATCGTATAAGCAACAATATCTTTTCATTTTGTTGATATGAAGAGATCTTGAAAATTTCAATGTAGAATTCTGTATATGCTTCTTGTCTTTAATTTGAATGCTTTATGTTTATATATGTCTTGCTTGGTAATGTCTAGATGTGATGGATTTGAAAATATTTCATCAAATCTTAGTTTGTACATTTATGGAGAGCATATCTTCATTTATGGAGAGCATATCTTCTTTCATGCTTGATTTTTCCTCAAGTTTCGCTATCATGATATGAATTTGAAAGTAGCAATTGTCCTAGATCATAGTCGTGTTATTCCGATCAAGGTTAGCTGATCTTGTTGCCAAAAATTTCTTTGAATAAATATTAGAAAGCAATCTTTGCCTTTTTACAAAAGAATGAATATTGCTACAAGGTAGTGCTTTGTTCTTGATCTAAAATAGTTAGAAAATTTTCTAGATTGATTACTATATGACTACCGATAATATTGCACCTTTCATATTGTCTTAACAAGCTTCTTTCTTTGAAAAATAGCCATTGCTTGCTTGAAGAAGGAAGACGTACAATTTTCCTTTTTCCTCCATGATAGTCAAATGTATATGGATTTGTTTATGTACTTAATTCAAAACTTAAAATAACTTTGGATAATCTAGTTGCTATGATTTTCTTTGATATATTTGTAGCATGTTTTGACCAAAATCTTTTTCAATAAGAATAATAAGTTAGCTTCCTTGATAATTTTGGTAATAATGAATGAGAAACGATTCGATGGGTAATACGTGCCACATATTATATATATATATATATATAGTATGTAAATATTAATAAGATGTTTACATGTATGGCATATACAAATCATGTAAGGTAATTTTTTTGGAAATTATTTTTTTTATTATTATATGTATCAATATTTTATTGGTATTTACATACTATGTGTAGTGTACATAACATGTGGCATATAATATTTATTGATTTTTTTTTCAACAATGAAAATATGATCTTATCTTCTATTTCTTGATTTTCCATAAATATAAGATATTTTAAATCCTTGCAAGTTGTTGTAAATTTTCTGTGATATCAAACCCGTTAGGAGAAAGTTATTAATCAAATTAATCATCAAAACTCCCTCTTGAATTCTCAAACTGGAATTATTTCAAAATAGGCATAAATCAATCTTTAATAAAAATGATGAAATAATTCCTCAATTTTGCCTAATTTTAGTGGAATGTATTGGATGTATTACTCAAATACATAATAATATATCCAATAGATGAATATCCATCTTATAAAAATCTATAAAAGTTCATACTACCCATATTTAACTTAGATTCTCTTATTCATCTCCTGATCCATCCTCTAGTATTACCTTTTAGCTTAAATCAAAATTATGATAATTCTTTTATCCTAGACTTATACAAATAATCTTGCATACTTAATAATATGTTAAATATTCTTAATCCCTTTGGTTATCATAAAAACATTTGAAGAGAACTCAACATACTCCACGTATTGAAATTTAATTAGTAGTTATACACATCCCATACAACGAATCCTTTCTTGCAAGATTAGGACTCCCTCACCTTGTTATGTTTATTCCTCATTTGACCATTTTCAAATATTTCTTGCTTTGTTTATAACATTTGTTTCCCTTTAAAGAAACATAAAATCATTTTATTGCACCATCTTTTATTTCCTTCAACTAATCATAAATAGCAAAATTACAACGGAGAAGATCAATTTTTTGAGATAAGTTCAAATGAAGGATCAATATTTTAGAAAATTCAAATAAAGAATTAATATTTCATAAAATGATTTAAATGAGGGGTCAAGTTATTAAAAGACTAAAATTTAATAGTCATTCTATAAAATTATTTAAATCACTTTAAGAATCATTGATCTCTTATTTGAATTTTTTGAAATGTTGATCTCTTATTTAAATCACTTTGTGAAATATTGACCTCTTAGTTAAACTTTTCGAAATGATGATTACTTATTTAAATATACTCTCAAATATTGATCCCTTCTAAGGTAATTTTTCCAATTATAAATTACCAAAACATTACATGTTCTTTTTAGTATTAAATATAACTAGTGCAAAATTATTGAGTTTTTAAATAAGAATGGAATATGCATGGGTGTTTTACCCACATTATAGGATTGTTTGAAAAATTGCAATTTTTCTTTATTTATAGTTACGATTTATATGGAAGAGTAATAAATGTCTCTATATATTTAATGTCTAATTATACATTTCCAAAGGAAAAAATTTATATATCAAAGTTATTAGCTAAAAAATTTAAAAAAAAATGAAAAACAATTATAAAATTGTTAAACTATACAACCACATATCTTTGTAGACTTAGAGAATAGGCTTAGCTAGTTAGAACCAAGAGGTCATAGTTCCATAACATATGGAAACGGACCCAGTTATGCCCAATTTAAGGCCGATTCAAAAGGTTCGGTTCAGGGTCAATTCTTAAGCTCATGAATCGACCAAATTTTTTTACACTTTTTTTTTATTTTTTTCATTGATTGTAAATATATCATATATATATTTATATATATATAATGTAATGTGTACATATTATATATAATATATAGATATATATACCATACATATTTACATATACAAATATATCATATTTATATATATTTTTCATTTTTTTAAAATTTGATAGATTTGGACTATCAACTCGTTTGAACAGATGGTTCAAAGGTCAATTGAAGCCTAACTTCCATGGGTTGATTGTTGCTTCATGGGTTTAAACTGGCCTTAACCTAGGTCTAGCCAATCTTTAAATAGCTCATATAGCTTTTTAAAAGAGGACATGCTTACTACTTTAGATGGTTATAAATTATATAAACACTAAAAAAAACCAGGTTTAAATGGAGAAAATGAATAGATTATCTTTTTAATATTAAAGAAAATAAAAAGTTTACAGCTTATTTAATTCATGGAATAGAATGAGAGAGAATGGAATTGGAATTCCTACGAAATTGAATAAGAATATAATACGTATTATTTTGTTTAGTTGATTTATAAGTAATTTAAAAATAGATATGTAATATAATTTCGATAACTATGTTATTCTTGGTCCATTTTCTTTCTCAACTAATCCTAAAATAATAGGTAATGGTAGCGATGGTTGGCAATAATAGTTGGCAATGATGGTAGCAATAACGATAGCAACAACAGTGGTTGATGGTGGCAATGATAACGTTGGTGGCAGTGGTAGCAACAACGACGACGGTAGTGGTAGCTACAGTGATTGGCGGTCATGGCGACAATGGTAGTGGCAATAGCTATAGTAATGGCGACCACAATGGTTGTTGATGGTAATGGTAGTAGTGGTAGCGAAGGCAGTAGCAACAATGGTGATGGCGACGATAGCAATGATAGCGGTGGTGATAGCGGCGGTAGTAGTAGTGGTAGCGAAGGCAATAGCGACAATGGTGATGGCGACGATAGCAGTGATAGCGGTGGTGATGGTGGCGGTAGTAATGGTGGTGATGGCGGCAACTATGTTGGTGGCGGCGATGATAGTGGTAACAGTAGTAATGAGGAATCATGATGAGGAATCATGATTATTTGATTGAATTAAGGAATCTCTATTCCTTAATTTCAAATAATAAGGATTTTTGTGAAATTACAATTCAAAGGTAAAAAAAACCAAATGAACGTTATAATAAAAAATAAAAAGAGAATGGGATTACAATTCCCTTCAAGTGAACGGACATTAATATTACTTGATTGAATGAAAATGTATATTGTGTACAACATTTTAGGCCTTTTCTATTATCTCTGAAAGCAAATTATTTCAAAACGGTTGAAATAGTTAATATATAAAAGAGACAATGTCAAATTTAGGAAAGGAAAAAGGAAAAAAAAAATGTAAGAAAGGAGTAACGGTGACAAAGATCTTAAGAAGCCCCCATTTTTCTTTTCTTTTTTTTTAACCAACTGTGCACCCCTCTTTTTAAATGCTCTTCTTTTTCTACTAAAAATGCATTTTTGTCGCTGAGTACAAATTTCAAAAATAAAAAATAAACAAACTGATTTTTTTTTTTTCTAAATTAAGGTACTTCTTATAGATTTTTTCCAAAAAGAACACTAGCTATGGCTCTTCTAGGATTTCTCAAGAAAAATTTTAAAAGAGATAAAAACGTCAAGTGGGATATGTCCATATACAAAATCAACCAACAACTTAAGTTTTTCTTTAAAAAGGAAACAACAAAGACCCAATCACGACTCCCCATCTGATGGGCACTTTGAGGACAATCTAATAAAACAAAAAATATATATATATATATTTCCCCAAAACCATAACAAAGCTGATTGTTTTTAAAGTACCTTTTCGATTATTCTTTCTTTTTATGTGATTTTGCTTTTCTTAAGTCTTTTAAACTATTTCATAATGTTATCAAATTTAGATCGAGAGATTGACTCAAGAATAAGAAGGGATTAAAAATTAAGAGAATCATTTGTGGTGAAACTGAGATTAATAAAAATATTATAATATAATTTATATTTATTTGTAAAGTAATAAAAATTATTTATATAATTGAGAATTGAGAATTGAAAGTTTTCATAGTTTATTTTTTATATTTTTTTTTCTATATCTATTTTTTTTAGTAAATTGGTCTATTTTCTACAAAATAGAGAAATAAATTATTAGGCATCAAACCTTTAAAATATGGGGTTAATTTTGATATAACTTATTTTACTATCATTGTTGGTATTGTTGCTCTTTCCAATAATTTAATATAGTATATTAGTTATCAATTCTTTTTCTTTTATAGTGTTTTGCCAATAATCGACGTGGTGAATAGTTGAGTAAATTAATTACATTCACATGTTACAGATTAATTTTCCAAGGCTCTTGAGATAGGCCTAACATGATCTTGAGTATGGAAGAGGTTCCCATAGCCTATTAGAAGAGAAAGACCTAGGCCCGGACTCAGGGAAGATTCTAAAAGTTAGAAGGTTTCAAAAATGTCCAAATTCAATGTATAATAGTAGATAGGGTAAGTAACATAGGAAGATAAGATTCAATTATAACCGTTATATTGAATAAATCTCGACCATCCATTATAAGGAGCCATTTATATACATAGAGAATCTTCCCTCATCTATAATCATCTAGACATTGAGTAGAATTGAGTTGATAATTAGAGTTTCTCTCTCTACTTTCTCTCTCTAAACTTTGTGTGTGTAGTTTTTAAGCTGAACTTAGCCTTCCTTAGTATGATTAAGAGTACTAAGTACTGCATAGGAGCATCAAGAGGAATTTTACTCGCAAAAATTGATATCAGAGCAAGCTTTCAAAGAGAGAATGTTATCGTGTAGAAATGAAAACAACAACTCCATGGTCAATGAGGTAAATGATAAAGGAGAAAACTAAATGACTAGGCAAAGGGCTAAGTCTAAGGATTTGCTGACTTCTCTTTCCATTCGAGTGGACAAGGTTGAGCTAAGCATCGCTAAAGCTAAGGAGCAACTAGATGACTATGGAACTACCATTGATGGGTTAGAGGAAAAACTCTGAGGTAAGTTACAGGGAGCTTGCAACCAAGCTTTGGAAGAACAAAGGAAGCGTGATGGAGAGCTTGAAGAAAAGGATAGTATCCTTAAGGCTCAAATGGGTGCACTTGAAGCTAAGGAAGAAACATATAAAGCAAAAGCCGATGTTACCATCCTTGCCATGCGGCAGGAGATTGAAGACCTTAAGAATCGACTGGCAGCATGTTAGGTTACTATTGCTATTACAGTAACTATCTAACCAGTTACAAGGGTGGAAGTACTAAAGCCTGAGTGCTTTAAGGGAACATGATCTGCAAAGGAAGTAGATAATTTTCTATAGGGAGTTAAACAATACTTTAAGGCGTTAGGGCTTGTTGATGATGGAAATAAAGCAAGGATGACAGCCTTATACCTAAAGGATACAACATTGATTTAGTAGAGAAGGAAGGTCAATGAGATTACTTCGTAACCACGCTTTGTAACGGAGTTTCGAGATCAATTCTCTCCCCAAAATGTGAGGATAGAAGCTAAGGTCAAACTCAAGCATCTACAACAAAAGGCTAATGTAAAGTAATATGTTCAAAAATTCTCAGAGTTAATGTTAGAAATACCAAACCTCAACCCAAATGATGCTCTTGTTATGTTCTTGGATGGCTTGAAACCTTAGGCTAAGTTAAAGCTAGAGCGTTGTATGGTGAAGAATATCTTAAAAGCCATTGCTATAGCAAAGGGCCTAGTGAAACTTCAGAAGGAAGAAGAGGAAGATATGGAAGGTAGGAGATCTTCAAGTCCTCCAAGAGGAAGAAGGAGGATAGATAATAGAAAAATTCGACAACTTAAGTGCCATTTTTGTAATGGACCACATTATGCGCAAGATTGTCAAAAAAGGGAACAATTAGACGCTCTTCTTGCAATGGAAGAAACCGATGAAGACAATAAGGGTAAACTTGGTACCATCCGTTTTCTCTACGCCATGAAGTCTCAAGATACAAAAGAGAAAAAGGGTTTAATGTATTTGGAGGCTAAAGTGGTAGGAAGGAAGATAAATGCTATAGTAGATATAGGGCCTCACATTTATTCATTTTAAGAGATGTTGCTTCTAGGCTTGGGCTAAAAGTCGAACAAAGTAAAGCTCAACTTAAGACGGTTAACTCCAAGAAACTCCTAACTTATGAGGTTGCTAAGAATGTAGAACTCAACATTGGAGATTGGCAAGGAAGGGGGTATAGTAAAGTCGTCCCCATAGATGACTTTAAGTTTATTATTGGCATGGACTTCTTGGATAGGAATGATGCCATCATTGTTCCTTGATTTAATTGCATTTGCTGGCTTAATCGAGATTCTCAATGCATAGTCCTAATAAGTAAAAAGACGGGATGAGCAACAAAGCTTATTACATCAATGCGAATCAGAAGGGAAGAGTCAACATTAATGAAAGGAGATAGTTCAACTTTAGTGGGGGAGATGGAAGAAAGAACAGTTGATAAGATCCCACAAAGTTCAAACTCGGTAGATAAGGAAAAGCAGGACAAAGCCTTAGTAACTAAGGTTAAGACTGAAAAGGACAAGAAGCTATATTGGGCTTCAAGAAGGGAAGTTGTTGAGCATTCCTATGATATGAACACATATAGAGAACCAAGGTCAAGGTATTGAGTGGATCAGAATTCAAGAGAGAAGCCACAACGAGGATGCCACTAGATTGAGTGGGGGAGAATATCACAGACTAATTTTCTAAGGCCCCTTAGATACGCCCAGCATGATCTTGAGTATAGAAGACAAGACAAAGAAGACATATATAAGAGGTTTCTATGGCCTATCAAAAGAGAAAGGCCTAAGCTTGGACTTAGAAAAGATTCTAAAAGTTGGAAGGTTTTTAAAAAGGTTCTAAAGATATCTAGATTCAATGTGTACAGTAGGTAAGGTAAGTAAATAAGATTTAATTGTAACTGTTAGATTGAATAAATCCCGACCATCCATTGTAAGGGACCATTTGTATATATAGAGGGTCTCCTCTTATTTGTAATCATCCAAACATTAACTACTCGTTCACTTTACTCAATAAAATGAGGAAAAAATGTAATTAGAATTCTTAAGAAATGTAATAAGAGTGTGATAAATGTTACTTTATTTAGTTGAATTAATAAATAACTTAAAAATAGATACGTAATAAATCTTTAATAACTAAAATACCTTTGATTTTTCTTAAGTAATTCTAAAGTAATAGACGGTAGTGGTGGAAATCGCCTGTAAGGTTGGAGGCGGTGGTAATAATCGACGGCGGTTATGAGCGGTGATGATAATGATGGTTAATGGTGATAGCAATAGCAATGGTAGTAGTAGTGGCGGTAGCGATGGCGATGGCGATGGCGATGGCAATAGCAATAGGGTTGATTGATGGTAGTGGTGGTGGCTAAGGTAGTAGATAAGAGGAGGGTAGAGCTAGTTGCAGTGGTGGTGATGATAGTAATAATCAAAGTTGGTGGCGGTGGCGATGGCGATGGCAGTGCCGGTGGCGGTGGCAATGGCAATGGCAATGGCAATAGTGATGGTAGTAGAATAACGGTGGTGACAAGAATATGATGATAACGGTGTTGGTGGTTGGTGGTAACGGTGGTGGTTAGTAGTAATGGTAAGCGATGGTCGCGACAACGAAGGCTATGGTGGTAGTGATGGTAACGATGGTCGATAGTGGTAGTGGTTGGTAATGAAAGTAGTGGTGATAACAATGGCAATGACAATGGTGATGACAATGATAATGGTGATGATGGTGGTGGTCATTATTAAATTGATATAAGGTTATTTTTAAAAAAATTATAAAATTTTATGAGGAATCATGATTTTTTTGTCGAGTTAAGAAATCCCTATTACTTGATTTTACGTAATAAAAATTTTTAAGGAATTATGATTCGAAGACAAAAAAAACTAAGTAAACATTATAATAAGAAATAAGGAAATAATTGAATTTCAATTCCCCTCAAGTGAACGAAGCATAAGTGGAATTAAATTGATAGTTAGAGTCTCTCTCTCTACTTTTTCTCTCTAAACTTTGTATGTGTGATTTTTATGTTGAACTTAGTTTTCTTTAGTATAGTTAAGAGTACTAAGTGCTGCACAGGAGCCTTGAAAGGAATTCTGCTCGTGACACACACACTTAAAAAGTTTTGAAACGTTTTAGATCTTACAAGTTATAAGTGCATTGTGAAAATTTCGGTTTTAATGCAGCCTTAAAATTTTAAAAATGATATCACAATTTATCAATGTTAATAAATAGCATACTTAACTATTTTCTTACAGGGTAAAAAAAAAAAAGAAAAGAAGAAGAAGAAGAAGAAGGAGGGAAAAATTCTTTTCTTACTATACAATTCTCATGCCACACAGCACGTAAACAAAATTTTAGTACTTGATTTGGTTTTAAAAATTTTTAGGATTTATGATTTAGAAATAAATTATTAAAATTGATTCGATTGCAAACGTTAACCCCCTTGCAGTTCCACTTCCATTAACCCACACCTCCACCCCGCAACAGCACGCATACGATACTATCACTACGTTACGCCATAACACAATGCTGACGAGAACCAATAAACCCTGCAATCTTATCTACCATCTCTCCACCACCAAACACCACCGCCTAACCACCGCAACAACCACCGTCCCACCACCGCTATCACCCTCACCGCACCTCGACCTCAACTCTTACACCGTAACGCCACCCATAAAACGCTGGCCCCAAAACCTCTACCCAAAGCGCCTAATCTCCATGATCACTAGCCAACAGAACCTAGACCTGGCGCTCCAAATCTTCCACTACGCCATCAATTACCACAAACCTAATTTCACCCCCAATTACGAAACCTATCTCGTGATCATAACCCGTCTTTCTCGTGCCCGGGCTTTCGAGCCTATGGAGTCCCTCCTTACCAAATTGCAGAATTCCGGACTCAAATGCGGTGAGAATGTATTCATATTCGTGATTCGTAATTACGGTTTTGCGAATAAGCCCAGTCTAGCATTCAAAACCTTCCTTAGGATAAAGGAATTCAATGTACAGCGTTCTGTTAGATCTTTGAATACATTGTTGAATGCTCTCGTTGTGAATAAGAAATACGATTTGGTGCATCTCGTGTTTAGTAATGCGAAAGAGAAGTTTCAGGTTTCGCCTAATGTCTTTAGTTGTAATATATTGCTTAAAGCTCTTTGTCAAAATGGTGATGTGGAGAGAGCCTTGGAGGTTCTCGACGAAATGCCTGGAATGGGAATGGTTCCTAATTTGGTCAGTTATACTACAGTTTTGGGGGGTTATGCATACCGGGGCGATATGAATGGAGCAAAGAGGGTTTTTGGGGAGATTTTTGATAGAGGTTGGTTGCCTGATGTGATGACGTACACAGTTATGATAGATGGTTATTGTCGGTTAGGGAGGTTGGTCAAGGCAATTAAGCTTATGGATGATATGGAGGAGAATGGGGTTGAGCCTAATGATGTTACCTATGGGGTTATGATTGAAGCTTATTGTAGGGAGAAAATGTCCGGTGAAGCGATGAATTTGCTTGTGGATATGCTTGATAAGAAGTATGTGCCTACCGCGGGTCTTTGTTGCAGAGTTATTGATGGTTTGTGTTCAAATGGGAAGGTTAGTGAAGCTTATGAGTTGTGGAAGAAGCTTTTGAAGAACAATTGCATGCCAGATAATGCTATATCAAGCACGCTTATACATTGGCTGTGTAAGGAAGGGATGGTTTGGGAGGCTAAGAAGCTGTTTGATGAATTGGAAAAAGGTTCTATTCCCGATGTTGTTACCTATAATACGCTTATTGCGGGGATGTGTGAGAGTGGTGAGTTATGTGAAGTAGGGAGGTTGTGGGATGACATGGTAGAAAAGGGGTATATTCCAAATGCTTTTACATATAACATGTTGATTAAAGGCTTTGTGAAGGTTGGTAATGCAAAGGAAGGTATTCGAGTTCTTGAGGAGATGCTTGAGAAGAAGTGCATGCCTAATCGAACTACATACTCTACATTGATCAATGGCCTAGATGATGCATGTAGAGACGAAATCTCAAGAATTGCTTCAATGGGTATATCTAGTGGGATGATTGATAGTGATACTCGGGAGTTTCTTAGCGAGTTTCTTGGCTTATCCAGATAAAAGTAAATGGAGATCGTAAAAGGATATTGGTGGAGAGTGCCATGGGATGATTGGTTCTTTTAAAAGGGCTGAAAGAAGTAATAAGCGGGTGCAAGAGGCACATACCAATGACAGGAGCGTAGCTTTCTCTGTCCCCATGTCCCGCATCGTCTATATATATATATTTGGGTAAAGGTTAATATTTATATAATTTTTGTAACAATTAACCTTTGCATGTATAACACTAGTACCCCTTGCATAGTGTATGTACTGCTTAGTATTGAATTTGACAACAACATGCTACTGCTAATACTAATATACCATCGCTTTTGGTAATTAAACCAATTGATTTCTCTATTGAGATATTATTTATATTATTTATCTATCTACTTAATTAGATTGAGAAGGATATTATAGACGATTGCTATATGCAACTTAGAAGCATGCCTAGTTCAACTTGCCTATCATCAATATTAAAATGTTTTGTTAGCCTCAAAACGTGCCTAGGTTAGAATGATTCAATTCATCAATCTAATGAAAATAATAACATTTAGTTCACATAGTATTATGGAGAATATAATCCTTAGCAAGTATGAAAGAACTAATCTCTTGTAGAAGAGCAGCTTAAAATGGATATTAGATGTTGGATAATAGAGTGGGGGAATTAAAGAAGCGTAAAAATGAAATGGTAATGTTGTAGTTTATTTGCAAAATAAGTACTTGTAGAAGATCTCTATGGTTACCTATAGCTAGAGATACAGCAGTAATAATGCCCAGCTGGTCCTAATAGAAACTTAATAACCATTGCCATTGCTACGATGGATTTGCCACAACAGATAAATTTTGACCACGCCACCATAAATAAACCTAAAAAATACATGAACTCTAAAGATGTATTCAAAATTAGCCTGTATTACATATTATCATTATTATTATTTAAATGACAATTGAATACCAAGTTTATTTTTGGTGTTGTGGCTGAAATTAATTCTTGTGGAGGGTTTGTGACAGTAATGTTAATAGTCATGAAGTTCCTATTGAAACTAGACATTAATGCTCCCACATTTGTAGCCATAGGCATCTATGAAGATTTTCTATGAATATCTATTTTACAGGTGAATTACAACATCATAGTTTCATTTTTACTATTCTTCTTCCATTTCCACGCACTTTATTATCTGATATTTAATATTCAGTTTAGGCAGCTCTTCCATAAGGGATTGATTATTTTATGCTTGCTAAGGATTATGATCTCCATGCAAATATTATGAGTATTGCATAAGCTCAATGTTAAAATTCCCATTCGGTTGTTGAACTAAATCATTCTAACATGGGAGGCTTTGTGAGGCTGACAAATCTTTTTAATACTGATAATAATTGATGGGCAGGATCAACTTGGCATGCATCATGGGTTGCCTGTAGCAATGGTCTACGACGTCCTTCACCAGCTAATTAAGTAGATAGATAGATAATAATTCAATGGAGAAATTAACTAGTTTAGTTACTAGAAGTGGTAGCATATTAGTACTAACAGTACTGGGTTGTTGTCATACTAAATACAAAACAGTGCATACATCATGCGGGTTCAAGTCTTAGATATTCACTGAATAAGTAAATTAGTTATTGGTAATGTGAAAAACTTACTGCTCAAGGGTTTTAATGAGAGAATGTCTAATCTCCGAGAAACTTTCTTTCTCTCTTTTTTTTTTAAATAATTATAATTTTTTTTTCTCTTCTGATGAGTGATATTAGGATCTTGACTGAAATGCCAAAATTTCACAATTTTTTTTTTTCCTCTATTGGATTCAGAACTTACTATGTTTAAGCCTTATCAGTCTCATCCTGGCCTTTGATTTTGCTTTTACTTCTCTAGTGCTGGAAGTTCATATTGCTGCCAAAAAGAAAAGCACAGTTCTGGGTGTGCCTTGCAGTTTCTTGATAAATCAGAGGAATGGAGGATTATCCCTGAATGATAAAGCACTGTCCACAGGAGTAGAGGATTTTCCATGAATTTTGAAGCACTAGTTTATGGCTAGTTCAATCTTCTGTGAATTTTGAGCAGAACATCTCCCAGGGCTTCAATCAATCCAATGTAATGGCTAAAAAGGAAGGGATTTGACTTGCTATACTTCACTTTCTGTAGATTCAGTTGCTTTGCTTAGGATGATTTTGCACTAGCAAACATATTTCTCCAAGGTTGTTTCAAGAGGTCCAACCGTATCGACATCCTTGCTTGCAGATGATATATTCTTGAACTTTCACAATTTAGAACTAAATATCTACACCCTGATATCAGTTTTTCTGACCAATGATAAGCAACAGAGTTGGCACGACATTATAGTCAGATGACATGCGAACCAAGATGGAGAAATCAGGCCTGAGAAAAATTTTGATGGTTTACTGATGCTAATTTATTCAAATATTTCAGTACTACTCACATCCCTACTGCTGGGTTTGCTTTAAAGTTGAATTCGTTGACTAAGCTTTCATCACAATCGCTTTTCATATACAATACATATACATAAATGTAGTAAGTTCATTCTTGTAGCTCTATGGCAATCACAGTAATTTTCTTTTGCAGTTTCTCCAAACAGAGTCAATTGCTGATTTTCTTTTTCCTTTCAGTGGAGCTGGTCATTTTTTCTTAATTGTTGCTTAAAAGCATATCCTTTGCTGTAACTTAAGCCCTTTACAAGGAAAGCTGTTGAGTAATGAAACATAGAGTTCACAGCAGCAAAACAACTGTATTTTTATCTGCTTTTCATGTTCTTTTTAATACTTTCCACTATGGTACATGATTTTTAGGAGTTGAGAAATCTCAGGAGAAGCAATCGATTCTCTCTAGCTGATGGGAATGTTAACAGGGTAATTTTTGCTTTTCTCTCCAATAATCGGTGTTTCCGGGCAACTTGCTTGAGTTGAAGGTCTTAGAAGATCACCAGGCGAAGAAAACGGCTCACTTCTAGTACCATTTTCTGCTAAAAAGCTGTTGATATACTCATGATTGCTATGATGATGATCAATGACTATCGAAAGTTAGAAGATAGTTTAGAGAACATATGATAAACGTGTTCCACAGAACAAATCGTTCCACATAACAAATGCATCCTAAATCCAAAATGGAAAATCCTGTCCGCATTGATCATATGTTTGTCACTTGTGCGTTGTTCATGTCTGTTACTCGTGCTCAATCGGACAACCCAATCATTATTGCCATTAAGATGATTCGATTCTCGGATAAACAATGTTTTGTTAATGCGACGGAGAAAGAAAAGAAATAGTGATATTGCTAGGAAGACACAGAAGTATACTAGTAAGACGTGGATAATAACGCATCTATATCATACAAGTCAAATTTGACTTCCGGGATAAGCTAAAAATCCACATAAATATTCGTCCAATTACATGAATCATAGAATAGAACCAGGATATAATAATTTAGAGTAAAGAATGTGACCTCGAGCTGAGGTCATTCATGGTAAATTAATATGTAGCTCAGCAATTCAGCAGGACACCGTGAAAGAAACATGGATTGTTGTTGGAGAGAGTTTCTCCAATATCCCTTGATTATTAACGATTAACGAGATCAAAGGGGTCGGGTGCTACGACCCTTAGCCCTGCCGCAGAGTCGTGTATTCTTTGGAATGGGGTATTCATCCCTCAATGAGGTCGAAGCAGTGTAAACTCTCAGATATAGTTGTTGTCCAAGGTACTGTCTTGCCCAAAACTCGGTTCTCAGGTTCCACATGCCCACATTGTCTAGTGGAACATAAATGGCTGTCCATGAATTGGGGTATACCTGAAATCAACATAGCTGAGATGTCATGATCTATTCATTTTATATAAGATGTTCTACGTATTAGCTTATTTTGTTAGTCAAGATTCTGTTGATCTTGGGGCTATGTGCGCAAAATAACTTCTTAACTAAACAAGAATTTGCTAAAAGATATTCACTATGGAAGCGCTTGGTTACCAGGATGGTACAAAACAGCGCAAGTAGGATAGCACAGCAGAAGGTAAGATGCATTTGGTGCTGGTGCAAGCCCTTGTAGAAAATAAGAGGATCGTTGTAGGAGTTCTCTGAAAAGACTTATTTTGTTTTGAGCTAAAAGTTTTATATCAGCTATTAGATGTTATTAAATATAACTAAGTAGTATCTGTCCGTTACGTGGGGGGGTTGTTTTGCTGGATACCACACCCATCTTGCAAAGCTAATGAGCTACTAGATATTTTATCTAGACCACACTCATTATGCAAACCAGAAGGTAGTTATGTTTGGTGCTGCATGAAATGCTGCCAATAGACCACCTAAGTGGTAACTTTTTAATCTAACAGAAAATGCTACCAATAAAGTAATGCTAGCGGAAAGAGGATTGACTCTTGCCTGGGTGGTGCATCGCGCAACAGCATCTCGAAGGTTGTACTGGTTTCTACTGGCTGTTGTCCATTGCCCTCCATCCATACTGCATTTTCAAAAGAACAATTATCATCAATAAGATGATGCATTAGCTGTTCAATCACATGAAAGGCATAAACGAGCCATGCTTACCCCACTGTGAAGAAACTGTATCCGTCAAGATGCCAGCTCTGCACAATGTTCTCATAATTCTCGAAGATAATCTCAACAAAGGATCTATAATCAACAGTCAAGACCGATGTATCGAGGTATATTCCTCCACCGTAAGGCTTGTCGGAGATGCTATTAGTGCGGAAGACTCCACCAATATTGAAGTAGTCAGCAAGCTTCATAGGGGTATCCGGTGAGACATACGATACGCTGTTGACAGCATATTTTTGCTTGCCATTAACCTGACCAGCAGAACTCGCAAATCTGATGGTTCTAGCAATAGGGATGAGACCATAGTGGTATGAGCCTTGCGGATTCGGCCTTGGTCCACTTGCTGTAAGATTGGTCCTGAAATGGAAACATATAGCTACTACTGTTGAAACATTGATCAAGTATGGGTAAAAAATGGCCAGTCTCAGCGACTTCATGTTCCTGCTTGAAGGAAAATGAGGGGAGGAGGAATTCTTTCTATCACAATTGTGTCTGCAAGGGAAATGTTTTTAGGACTTTTTTTTTTGACAATTTTCATAATCTAAGTGTTAGGACTGTTAGAGGTTTTGGTTATTATTAACTTGTGGCAAGCGATGATGGAAGGCAAAAGGGCGCAACTCATGGTTTGTGGTGACAGTTGACCATCATGGACAATGTAAATAGAAAAAAAAGGGAAAATGACTTTCAATTGAGAATAAGGAAATCGTTTTTCTTTTAGTATTTTCCGTGCTTGCTAATTAATCATCCTTTGCTTTCCACTGCCACGTTCTACTCACAGCTAAAATATTTGATTAGTGCAAAATTTGGATTATAACAAATATTGAAAATAAGTTTAAAAAACCGACGCAAATATCAATATTTGTACTGAAATGTAGTCTTGATTTGTGAAACGAAGCGACTGACAATACTTTCTATAGAAAACAAACACTCATCATCCCCTATGGTAAACCAAAATATAATAGCAGCTTCATCAAAATTCGAGGATGAGAGGATCACCTGATGGACCGAGCCTGGCTAATGGACCAGTCAATTTGGATGGTAGGTCCACCAGGAAGTGGGCTGGTTACGGGGCCGGCGGAGTTACTATAATGGAGCACACCGGTTGTGGTGAGGATTTTAGTTGTAAAACGAGTTGAAACCACAATGGAGTAGTCTCCAGCCGGCTGGTCAGCAGTTATTAGTACAGAGTAGGATTGTCCCAAGTGGACATCAAGTGAAGAATAATGAATTTGAAGTGTGTGTGTCCCCTCAACTTCCACCAACAGCATTCTGTGTCCTTGAATTCTGAAGTTCAGTGAATTCATCAGACCAATATTGGATATTCTGAGTCTGTATGTTTTTCCTGTAATGAAAACAGATATAATTCTAATGTTGGTTAGTACAAATAACGTAGCTGATTTAGTTTAGCACTTTTTCGTTTAACAGTTCTTGTTTATTTTCTTTCTCAGCTGAATAACATGATATTTCACGGCAATTTCACTTTACATACATGTGTTAAATCTTTTTAAGTAATATAATTTGAGTTTTCGTTCACTTTCACTTTGCATTTCTTATGTTATTATCTTTCTTTAATCATGTAATAGCTACTTAAATAAAAAATTTATGATACCTATCATATTTTTATGTAACCATTCAATAGATATTGCAAAGCTAAAACTCAATTGCACAACTGGAAAAGAAAAACCAGACCATTGATGTATACGTACTTTTTTTAAAAAAAAAAAAAAAAATCTAAATATAATAAAATATTGAATTACAAAGTGAAGAAGTGAATTCAATGACACACCTTGCTCCACGTTGAAATAAGCCCCATTTGGTCCACGACCATTGATGAGAATTCCATCTGGGAACTTGAGTTTCTTGCCACGGTCAAGTTGGGCCCTTAGAGTCTACAGTTAACAGACAAATGTAATTTCTACTCGAAAATATTTTATTTTTGTTTTCAGAAATTATAATATGATATTGGATCATTAAATTCACTCACATGGACTATTATTATTGTGTGACCAACATAATACTTTTCCAATGCTAGGTCCGGTGAGTAGACACGCATCGGATTACTTACCGAAAGTGTTAGAAAAAAAAAATAAAACTCTCTGCGATCTTTATTTTTAAAGAATCCATTTCAAATTTGTAAACTTCATGTTAACTTATTATATAACTCTCTTTCTTTAGAAACTCCACATTTTATTCTTAACTTTCTTTATAAAAGTTTGTTAATACTTTTTTAACTAATAAAAACTTTAACCAATGAATACATTAAATATATATATATATATATATATATATAAAACACTTTTAACCAATAAGAACTATAAAAAAAAAAAAGGAGAAAAAAGAGTTTTTGTTAGGACAGCTTCATCACGAGGATCTTCGCCCGCTTTTCCATAGTGAATTGCGTTCCTAATGCAAATATTGTGGGTAGCTTCAGCCTGCGACATGACTGACAAGGCACAATCTCTCTCCTATTACTTTCTTTTTCAGTTTTTGTATGGTTAAAGTATATTACCAAGAAACTCAAGGTTAAAAGAGGAAAGTTTTTTATGATGTTTATATGGTATCTAATGATATGCCTCTAACAAAGAATGTAGATGTAGCATACGTCTCTAATGCAATATTGTGAGTTGCTTCGGTTTGAGACGGGTCTCTAACAAGGCACGTTCCCTCTCCTATTATATATTTTTCCAGTTTTTGTTTGATTAACTTGTAATATTGGGATTCATAAAAATATTTAAAAAATGTTAAAAAAATTTTATGAATAAAGTGATAAATTTCATTATAAAAAATTTTTTTTATGATATTAAACGATACTTAAAGGATTCAAAACGGTCCCTTTGACCAAGTTTATTAACGTGTCTTGACATGTTCTCCGATGCAGAAGCAACGCTAGAGAGTTGCTTGGCCAATAAATGTGAATGCGGTAGCGCTCTCTCCAAATGTCAGATTGCTCTGACAAGTGACGAGCCAAAGGTTTTTATTTTTTAACAATTGATCCCTTGAAAGAGTAACGAATGGGATCCATAAAATATTAAAATATATGAAAAAAAAAATTAATAAAAAACTCGAGAATAAAATGTAAAGTTACTTAAAAATAGAGTTTCTTAGATATTAAAACCCTCTTATATTCCTCGTCTTTTGAAAAAGCAACGCAGTTCAACCAACGAAGGAACTCGACGCGGTTACTCCAGCATCGGGCAGTGCGTTAATCATTTTCTAATATTAGCATCTTTATGAAATACACATGCATGCAAACAGCATTCATTCGGGTCGACAATATTAACATTTTTCCTAATGTTATGCCCAATTAACCTTTTTTTAACTTTTCTTCCTTGATGAGTCACATGCACGTGGATCCTGTAGATCAAATAATAAATAAAAATATTACATGAACATTGCATTTATATTATACAATAAGTACTGTGATAGTTTGATCCAATGAAAATAAATAAATAAAAGTAAAATGCCACGTATCATCACGTGATTGGTTTATGTAAATTCTCCGAACGAGGGGGGAAAGGCGCCCTGGCCTGATCATGCTGCAGCTTGCCCTAGTGTACATATTTTATTGGTAGTTATTGTCAACTTTTCAAATATTAGAATACTCATCTAAGAGTTAAAAACATAACATTTTTCCCTTTCCCATAGCGATTAAGCCTTTAAAAAAAAAATCAACAAATAAAAGGGAATTAATTTCCATGTTTTTCTTTTTTCTTTTCTACTTTTTCCGACCGGTTGTAGTCAACCAATACTCTTACGGGTCACATCACTATCATAAACTGATCAATAGCCACCCACTACCATGGTGGGCACACAACCCACTTAAGCAGTGGATCACGATCCACTGTACAAATGCGGCCTTAATTGATCATCCTAACACTATTTTTAGAAAGAAGAAAAGAAATGGTAAGGAAAGGAAGTGCAGGAGAAGAATTAGAGAGGAAAAGAAATGAGTATAAAATTCTTGCTAATATAAGAAAGGAATGGAAATGAAAGAGTCGAAAGAAAAGATTATTAAAAATATTGTTAAATATATTGAAGAATTAAAAAAATCCTTAAAATGTGAAATTTCTTTTATATTTTAAGTCAAATACATTCTCCCTCAAATCCATTCCATCTAGCTTCCATCTTAAATTAACTAAGTAAATTTTTCCACCCCGAATTCCTTTCCACCCAATTCTTTCCTCTATTCCAATAGTGTAAGGGTTTTTTCCTTCTTTATTTGTGTGGGTGTTTTTTCTAATTTATATTTCTTAATTAATTTCATCATTTTATTTTAGTTTAATATATTAATAATGTTATTTTATTAATTAGTTACCGTAAATTATCAAATAAAACATAAAGTGAACCCAACCAAATAAAAAAACAATACTAAGATTTATTGTTAAAGAAAATAACAAGTTGTGTAGGGCCCAGTGGATGAAATCTGTCATTTCTGATAATGAGCATTATTGTGGCATATTCCAGTAATATTTTCATAAAAAAAAAAAGAAAAAAGAAAAAGATGGTACTGTACTGTACTTAGAATGTAGGATGCATGTTCTCTGGTTCCGCACAACATACATAAAAATAAAAGGAGCTCACCGACCCTATCTGCTGACATGACAATATGCTTATCATACCATATAGTAAATTTATGTACGGTCTCTTAGGTTCATATCATCCACGAAAATGTTTTCATTTAAATCTTTACATCTAAATATGTGAGCCTTTTAACGATAGGACCGCCCATGTTTTGCCGACACAAAGAATCCAGTTTTTGGACAGCATTTCCATGTGCAGCCGCTGCATTACTTCTCACTAATCTTTCCAACCCCACCGTACCAAATGCTGGCTTCTAGGGCATATATATATATATATATATATATACGTTTTTTAATACTGATTATTATTTTATAAAAAATTTATATATATATATATATATATAAATAGAAAAATACAAACGAGAATGAATACTTCTATTATGAGAAGATGAGGATGGTACCGTGTGGTTGGCCTTGTACCAATCTCCAATGAGGACCGTGTAGTCCCCGGCTGGATCCGGGAAGGGAACCGGAATCCGTGGCCGGCTAAGAATCCGAAAGCCGCCGAATGCGCCGGCAGCCTTGTGGAATGCAAGAGATGGGAAGTAGTAGAAGCTGCCGATTTGATCCTTCACTTGTAAAATGTAGGTGAAGTTTTTCCCTGGTGGTATGGGACAAGTCGTTCCAAACACACCATCTTCATAGGAGTTTCTCCTCTGCTGGATCCCACTCCTGCATTTACCAACATAAAAGGGAAAAAAAAAAAAACCATTAGTTGAATTTTTAATGTATAATTCCATAGTAGTATTTCCTATTGGAACAATTGTGAGAAATATAATTCTTTAATATGCCTGGAAAAAAGGCAGTCAAAACTATATTAAAAGATGTTAGAACATTAATTTTGTTCCCATGATATGTAATTATAATCAAATTCCTAATTCGCAATGGGGGATTAGGAACTTATAAATTAATAAATTAAAGATATTAATGAGGATGTAAAATTATACATTTTTTTTTTCCCAATCATTTACGTTTTCATAAAATATGTAATCAAATGTTAATTTTCTTATCCTTAAGTTCTTTTTAAGAGGCAATCCCGAGGCATTCATATTTTGGTCAATTCCCGAAATTGCTATTATGGGTATCCTGCTTATTTAATTCTGTCCTAAAATGGAAATCATAAACTCATAGTATTTCGGCCTAATGATTAAACATTATTTATGTAGAGTGATTACTCATGTGCCGTATGGGGAGACATATACAACTTTAAAAATATTACTACCTAACCCACATTTTCCCTTTTTGAGTGAATCAACTAATCTGAACTTCAAAGCAACAGTCCATGATTAATGTCATAATCCCTAAAAGGGCCTATAAGAAGTCCCAGAATGGACTACAGCTAAATAAGCATGAACCAGTGGACCATCCTACTTCAGATATTAAATTGAGGCAACGAAGCACGTATCTACATTACCAGCCATGTGCCAATGTTAGTCATCCATATTCTATCCACAGTCTCGAGAGGTGCGATTCCCCCCTTTATAACTTTAAAATGTATATTGGTAACTTTAAACCACCGTTTCAATTCCCTAACAATAATATATATATATATATATATAGCGTTCATTTTAGAGTTCTATCCGAGGTTTAAGGAATATACACCTATTTTAGAAGTTACGATAAGAGTAGAAGTGACTTCGTTCTTCTTCTTCTTCTTCTTCTTTTTTTTTTTTTTTTTGCTGGTGTCACTACGTAGAACAGTTGAGAGGACGTGTCATGAGATTTTCATTTTTCCTTTTCTAAGCAACATAAAGATATTCGTTAAAAAATTATGCATAAAATAATTTTCTTAATGAAGAACCGAATAACAAAGAAGGCAATGTCTTGTTGGATTCCATAATGACGTGCTGATAAAAGACATACCAGTTACATTAATTTCTGTGAAATCCAATAACTAAATTTCATCAGGTATAATACTTTCTATTTTTTTTTTTTTTTCTAACCACTGTGATTTAATCCATTTCGTTAGGATTGGCATTCTTATTAATAGGATACAACAATCTTAACTACAAACAATACTACTCATGCATTAATCTCAATATAAAAATTTATATATTCAGATGGCTAGATCTTAGTAAAGTATATACTGGATTGACGAATATTTAGACTTTTTAAAGGGGATGAAAAAAAGATAAAACAAACGAACTGAGAAAAATTGGGCAAAAAGAAAAAGAAAAAACAAACTGAGAAAAACATTCTACATTGAGCCAGAACAGTGGATATCAACCACAATTAGCAAAAATACGTAACGTTATACAGTCAGATCTCAGATCTTACTTGAGGATAATGAGTTTTAAATTTTAATTTTTAGCTAAGATTATAATGTAAAATCAATAATTTTCTTAAAAGAAAAATATAATTTCTCCAGTTAAATTTAAAAACTTTCCAAAATTAGGGAAACGGACAGTACCTATCCTAGAAATTATAATTCTAGTAGGAAGGCCAACAATAATAAGAATAACAAACAGAAAATGTGTTTCCATGTTATGATTTAAGGACTAATGCCCTGCTGAAATCCAGATCAATCCGTATAAATCTTCAGAATGAACGTACAAATCCAGGTACAATTTGCCTTTATATTATCATTTGATTAGATGAAAAAGAGAGAGAGAGAGAGAAGAAGAAGTAACCATGAAAGAAGGAAAGGCTCGTCCAAGCTATTGAATACATTGACGATGATATTATCATTTGTAACAGAGTGTATATCAGGACCGGGAAATTGCCCATTTATTAAAATCCCCTGCAAAATATAAACATCAAAACTCATCAGATCCATTAAAAGAATATCACAAAAGAATACAAAAATGTCTCTTTCTTAGATCTCCAAACCCCGTACGATAACATTCAATTGTTTCGCAGAAAACGTTTTTCAGATCTTAAAACAACAAAAACTCTTTGAAATGTCGCGCGTTAGTACAACTGTACTAACACGTAACATTTGATTAGGGAAAATGTTTTCCGCGAAATGAAAATGCTTAGAATAATAAAGCCAAAATCACAAATGTCGATTATGGATAGCGAAAATGGGAACCTGCTGTCTAACACCAAGAGGGTAAATATCGCCATAAGTGATGTTCCAGTCGAAGAATCTGTACGGACTCTCAGCCCTTGCAATGCCAAACAGGGTAATGGAAGCACAGAGCAGGGTCAAGGTGCATATATGACCTCCCTCCATTTTTAGAGAGAGAGAGAGATGAAAGCTTGGATTGGCTTTTTCAGTGTTGCAGGGTCAGTGTGTTGTGTTGGCTTTGGAAAGTGGGTTAGGGAGAGAATGATGAAGGATGGTGATGCAGTTACTAGTAAGTGAGGGGTAGTGATGGGAGGGAGTAGCGGTGGAAATTGCGGGTTCGAATTTAAAGTGCGGTACAGACAAAATGTGGTGGGGAGGTGACTACTGATGTTTTGGGTTTAGACTTGGACTTTAGCGAGAAAACGAGAAACTAAATTAAACAAAATGAGGAGGGAAAGACCTGCAGAGTTATTTCTTTTTCTAATTATCTTTTCAATTATCATATGATAAGAGTCTCAATTAGGATGAAATATGATAGTCTGCTAATAACTCTCAAAAATTGCAATCACAAACTTTTTATATATTACAATTACACCACTTGAAAAGTATCTAAACAAAAGGTTTTTGTTAAATGCAACGAAAAATCAGCCTTATATATAGTTATATACTAACTATTTTTTTAGCATATTCACCGTCTCATTTGAACGTCTTAATATAGTTAATATTCTATTGGTTAATGTAAGTTAAATTGAATAATAAATCGATTTTCAAAAAGAATTATAAATTTATAATAGTATAAAGTAATGATTTGGTAACGTGTTGGATGAAAATTTTTCTATTGTCAATGTTTTTTTGGGCATTATCAGTTTGTATTTTTTAAATTTAAGGTCATGCTTCATGTATTAGTTTAACTTGGAGTAAATAGTAATTGTAGAGTACAAACAATTAGGAATCAATTTACATAATCCACTTAAGGTATCAATTGGATAATAATAATTAAGAGATATAGCTTTATGGAATAAGGTAATTGCAAATATGGTTCTAAACATAATAATTTGATTTAGGTTACGAATTAAAAGAAAGAAAAAGAAAAACTTAAATTAAGATAAAGCCTAAAACTAATTGACCTTAAGCCATGAGGAGGGTTACAGGAAACCTAGCCACCATACCAATTGACCACCAAGGATAAATTGATCACCTGGTCGATTTTATTCTCTTAGCGAACCCTAAGATTAACTAGGTAACCCTCAATAATGTCTAATTTGGCCTAAAAGTGGGATTTTCAATTAATAAATAGTAGAAACCAAAAAATAAATCTAGGACATATGAACCATTAGTAATGATCCATAAGTAATACTAATGGATGTTACTTTATAGTTTAATAATTAATTGGATTTTGGTCAAGGAGCTAAATAGAGACTAGATACATAGAGTACGTTAATGTATTATTTGAGCTTGTGGGTTTAGAAAGTGGATATTAATAACTAAATTTTGCTTGTTGTATATCTGACTTTTTTTTTTCCTCTTATACGATGGGTGCGAAATATGAATTTTGAGTAAGCGACAATTGGCTCTTGATATTAGTTAACAACTTTAGTTTTAGGATTTTAAAATCTAAGGATCTATATTCTTGGAATCTTCGAGTTTATATTATTGAAATCATACGATTCATATTCTTGGGATTTAGTGATTGGTACTATTAGAATAGTTGGATTCACATTCTTAGGATTATTGTACACAATTAAGGGAATGCAAAATTAATGAAGTGGAAATTGGTTTTGATGAAAAGTTAATTAATTTTGATAGAAAACTTAATAATGTTATGATTACGTTTATATCGATATGAGTGATTGTTGACTAAAAAACTAAATTAATAATGGGATTAGTGTATTCGTTTAGATTTGTATGTGGTTATACGCAGTATAATAGTACTACGCTTCATAGCTTAACGATATGGGAACGTTTTATTTCATGTCTATAGACCACAGGATCGGGACATGCGATGGTTATCCTGAGGACCAGGAGAATTAATAGAGCTAGTTATCCCATAGCTATGACTTAGTTGTTGTTTGAGTTATGAGGAACTTGATTTTGATGTAGCTATCGAACTCCGATTAAATGCTATAGTTGAGTTATAAGCAAAGTTAATTAACTAAGAGTTGAATTATTTACTTGATAAAATTAATTTTGGAGATTTTTTTTTTCCAATAATTTTGAAGAATTTAAATGATGGTTCTAAGCCTTGCATACTCTTAATGTGGGAAGAGTATATGGTGAAACGGCCATGTCCGTGAATTTTGGGCCGTGACAGTTTGTATTTAAAATATTTTTATTTATATATTTTTAAAGTTTGGACAATAACATAGGTTGGAAAATTTAAGAAGAAATGTGAAAGTTTAAACATTAATATAACAACAATTCATTTAGAGTTATGTTTTCTTCTTCTGTTTTTTAGTTAAAGAACTTATTCGCTTTATTTTGATTATTGAAATAAACAAATAACCATTTGTAGAGGGCTAAAACCAAATAGGGCCTGAAACCCAGAAATTAAAAGGAACTTGACTTTTCGAATTAAGGTGATAGGACTCAGAGATTTAAGCTCATATATTTTTTAGAATAATCAAGAGAGATTTGGTATAGTGAACTCAAAATAGGACCCATTAGATCGATTAAATCAATTCAACTTTTCTCAACTAAACTCATACAAAAATATAAGACCTTATTAAGCCTAAGCTCATAAAAGAAGTCTACCTAAGGTCCATTAAGAGAAGGGATAAATCTTGATCATTGATTATCATCACTATCTGACAGATGAAATCAATAGTCATCCTCTATAAATACTTATCTCCCTCTCTCATTTGAACAAGAGAGAATTGACACGAACATTGTTACTTTGCCAAATTTTCACTATGTAAGATCAAATACTTGAATATTATAAGATCACTTTCATATCCTTTATCGATAGTGGAGTTTGAGGCCTTTGAGTTCCTTTACTCATTATTACAAGTGTTAGAACCTCGTTGAGACAGCCTACCTTCCTCCCTATATTTCTCTCTTAATCATCTTGTATAAATTATTTAAGTCATTTCTCTAATCACGTATATCTCTAATCACGTATAGTACATATATTACACAGTATACATGTAAGCTACATACTCAAACCCTCACACTCACACTATTTAATTTATATAACCACAAAGTAACAAAGACTTCTAGTATGTAAACACTTGAGATGGTAGCTTATTTTATTAAACAAGTATTTGATTGCATCTCCTCCATGTATGCATATGGGTACTTATTCATGTATATAGATGTATATAGTTATACTTTAGCGTATAAAGAGCCAGAAAAGAAGGTATTAGATCTATAACAATTTTAAACCACCATTAATAACTAGCATTGACTTCTGAAGAGAATCTATATAAAATTATTTTACTTTTGCATTTACGTGCATCGAGCGTCATAACAAGTTGCATATGAAGATAACACAGTTAGATTTCTATTTTTATTTAGATGTTTTCTACCGATTTAGAATTTTAATGGGTAGTACAGGTTGAAGTACCAATGAAAAAATTTTCTTTTTAAAAAGTACAAGTTGGAAAAACAACCTTTATGTTTCAAAGTGTGCGAAAACACATAAAAACTCTTGAATTATGACTATAATAACTTTAAAAAATAGTAAGATATATGGTATAAGAAGGTTGGGTCAAACCATATGATTGAAAAAATTCTAATTTTCACTCAAATGTAGCAAGATCGATACCTCTCTCCTTGAGGATAAGAATTGGAAAAAGGACCAAAAGTTTAATTTATTGTGCAACACTAAAGTTTGAGGATTAACTTTGGCAATATACGAAAGGTCTTATGCCTTTATGGAATTATTGTGTATTTAGTGTAACATCTACTAATTAGGGGTGAATAAAAAAGATGACCAATTTGTAAATTGGACCAATTCACAATTGAAAGTATGATTCTTTTACAATTTGATTTATCTGTAAAATTCTCAAACCAAATCAAATTGTTTATTTAAGGTTAGTTTGAAAGAATAAACCAAATTAATCTATAAAACTAAACCAACCGTTTTATGTAAAAAAAATAATAATATTTTACTTGCAAGCAATTAAACAATATCTTTTATTGTAATATAAATAAATATTTATTTCATATTTATTAGAATGTTTATGTATTGAACTTTCATTGTCATAATTTATAAATTTTATATATATGTTGACTCAAGATTTTAAACTATATGTTACATTTATAAATAAAATTATTTATTAATAAATATTTGAAATATCTTAGTCGGATTAATAATGATTTCATCAACCTTTAATGTAAGATTACTACTTATTATTAAATAGATTAATTTAGTACTTTTCATATAAGATTATATTATACGAAAATATACTTTTCAAATATAAGAGATGGTTGAATTCGTAAGCCCAATGAAGCCACATGGAAATCTTATGATTTATGATGTGAGAATATTCTTAATATATGATTTGGTTCAAAACTTGAAAAAAAAAAAAATGAACTATACATGGTGAATTTGAAGGGTCCGAAAACTCAAAATACATTATAGCATAGGTATTTTCTACGTAAAGAATGGTGGAACTTGAATTGGAAATGAATGTTAAAGAGAATTATTTACTTATCTATTTATTATTTTTTCGAACTGGAGCAAGTGTGAAGAGAGAAAATGAATGAAAAAGGGAGGGAAAGAAGAGGATAGTGTCGGTGGTGGCGGGTCCAGGAATAGAATTTCTATTTTTATATTGTCTGTTTCGCACAGAGCGAGAGTCAGTATGTGTGACTGCTTATTTCCACATGGGTTGTTGGATGTTTCGTTCCCGATCCCAGGGAGGGGACGAGGCAGTAATTATCAAATTTCATACTAATCCATACGTCATATACAGTGAAAATCTAATAATTGAATCAGGTTGGTTTCCTTCTATAATATTATAATATGATAGTAATTTATCCAATACGTAATATATTATTAACATATGATACAACACAAACTATTGGTGTTTATTACGATACGAGTATATCGTACAATTTATGATCGCATCTTTTATGGACTAGATCGATGTTGATTAAGTGGCTTTCTTTGGGTTTTGGACGATACGTAATACGACGTGCATGTGATCTGCAGTTAGCATGTGATAATTCACATTCCATAATTATATTGTTCTCTCACACTATCACCGTTATTTGATCATTTATTTACTTAAATTTCACTGCGTTCTTTTCCTTGATATGAGCATTGTGTTTTCTTGGTTTGAGTGATGCTGAAATCATCTTGGAGGGATCCGGCGTAAGCGGCAGGGTACGTCCAGAGGTTGGATCCGGACATCCATCCCTTCTAAATTTCGAGACATTACTCCAGAAAATTATAAAATAAATAATCAACCTATTGTTTTTGGGTTTTGGCCGGTTAAGATGGGAGGTTGTTGGGCTTTGTGCCGTAATAAGAGTCTACAAAATAATAAACAGGAGGGGTATCAAAATGTTATTCGACGTAATCATTCTGATACTTAAATTAATAAAATATTTAGAAAGAAATAGCAAGTATATTAGGCTAAAAATATAATTTAAGTACGTAAAATATTAGGTGTTTCAGTGTTAGGTGATAACCTCATATTTATAGAAAAGTAGAGCAAGTGGTTAGAGAGTTATTAATGAGCAAAAGATACATCCATAAGCTGTAGGTAATGAAATCATGTAGCTCTGACATAGTCCGCAATTATAGTAAGCAATTAGTTGATCTACTCATCCAACTTTATCCACAATGTCACAGCCGTTGTGGATCATTGCAGTTAGACAAGCTGTACGATAAGCCTAGGCTAAGGTCAAATGCAAAGGTAGAAAAACCAAATCTAGATGAGAGAAGCCTAGGCCATGAGCTTGATCACGTTGGCACCTCCTTTATGGTATGAGCATAGCGATCATCACGTCACCTAGCCAACATAAGCTCTTCAAGAACAAATCGACCATGTGCCTAAGAAACTCATCCTTCCTCTCTCCTTGCGACTTCCATGGCAATGAAACTATGCTAAGGTACAGTGTTGGTAAAGTGCTATGGAAGTTATGTTGATGACGTGGAAGTTAAAGGGGCCTAGGGAAACTTCTTATGGAAGCCAACTTTTCAAATTCTTACTTTATCACGTGCTTTCATGATGCAATTAATGCCACATGATAGGTGTCATGTCTCTGTAAACTCGTGTACAATCACGAACATTTCTCCTTTCAAATGCAACCGTTTGATCAAAACCATCCCCATGTGTCTACATCACAACGCATTAAGGGATTTGTGCTTGTACAAATCCCTATAACTACCGATTCGCTTTCTTAAACATTTAGCCTATAAATACCCTCAACACTTGCACAAATTACTCTTTTGCAACTTTTCTTAACTTGCTTTCTCACTGCATCTTGAGTATTTCTATTCCTTTCTTCTTTGATAAACTTTCATCAAGACTCACATTTCCTTTCTTCCTTTAACAAGATGTCACAATTAGGGACAAATTCTAGTAAGTGTAATATAACATCCTTGGACTCTAAGGCTACAAGGATTGCTACTTCCCCTTTAAGAAAGGACAAGGAGGCTTCAACCTCACTGGAGCAACTAAACAAAAGGACATAAAGGCAGCTTGAAGGGTTTGACAAGGCAACCGTAATAAGGGCCATCCCTCAAGACAGGTATCCACCAGAGCATCTAAAGGCAATTGTCAAAGTATACAACATGGTAAAGAATAGTAAGAAACCAAACAGTAAGATGAGTAAGAGCAAATCATTCGCCATTAACTAACTTCTTCAGAATTTTGTCGTAGGTGAGTTTCCTGGCCTAATGGTGCAACTACTACGGCTAGACAATCAAGTGACTCTATTACATGGGCAACAATTCGTAATGCATGAAGAGTCTCTACAACATAGAATGTACCTACCCTTCACTGACTTTAAGAAGGAGTTGTATGATTACCACTGTTGTTACCCCTGTCAAATACCTCTAAATGGGTAGACGTTACTAAAGGCCTTCTAAGCATTATGTGAATATTTAATGGTAAAAGCTATGCCCAAGATCTTTAACCACTTTTATCTGTAGAAGAACCTGAGTGGATGGACTTACCTCTAAACCCACACTAAGAAGAAGCTATTCTGGGGCTTGGACTTATTAGTGAAAAACTAGCAAGATAAGTTTGTGGTAATAAAGTTACCTAAGATGGCAAACTTCTCAGGTCGAAGTGAGACATTCAAGGCAATGACATTACATTGTGCTATTAAGACCTCAGCTTTCAAGCCTCAATGGGGTCTTCTACCTCTAGCGATCGGACCATCCTTGAAGACTTGTTGAGGACCCAAGTGGATTCTCTTCTAGATATGGTAGGTCACTTGGGCTCGCTTATTTGGCAGGTAAGTCTTTGTTTTCGTTAAATTGTTTTCCTTAAGTCTTAGCTAAAGTTGATCATGGTTGTCATGTCTCTTTGCAGTACCATAGCCAAGTGCTGCTCTTGCTAATGCACCACAACACCCTACTCAATAAGGTAAAAGGTCTTCATACGGAGGTCTTAAGTACGAACAGGGGTTTAAGGAAGGCAAAGTCCTCATCTAACCATTTTTACAACAAGTTTAGCAAAGCTAACGACATCTACATCGCTCTATTATACAGATGATTGTGCTGAAGATGAAGTTACAAATGGAGGAGCATGGTTAGATCAAGGCCGGAAGGCCACCAAAGGGGGTGACAAGCTCAAGGCTCAGTTGGAGAAGGAGCAAAAATCTAAGGCCAAACTTTCCAAGAAACTAAAGGAAGAGAGGAAGGCCAAGGAGAAGCTAAATCAAGACAATGCAAAGCTAAAGGTGTCAATCTCCAAGTTACAAACCAAATGAAGGTAGCTAAATATGAAATTGCCAAAACAACTTCACTAAAGCTAGCTAGTCAAAAGGTTGGGCTAAAGCGGAAGATCTAGGAGCTCTAAGGAGAAGCTGAGGAGATGAAGGAGATCATCTCCAAGCCGGAGAATGGGGAGGTCCTTACTAAGGCAATTAAGCAGAAGGCTGTAGAGAATTTCTTTATAACTTGCCAATAGACTGAAGAGTTGGAGGACATCTCCATCAAGTATGATTGGGGCATCAAGAAGAACGTACTCAGTCATCCCTTCGACTTCGACTTCATCTTCCTGGACTGGCTAGATCATCTGATACACAGGGAGGAGAGAGTTGTCCAAGTACGAGAAATGGCAATTGCTCAAGCAACCGATGTAGTCCGATGTACCTTTCCTGCTGTCGAGGATGCCCAAGACGTTCCTCCATCCACTTCTACCCTAGCAGCTCAGCAGGATGTCACTTTTGAAGGTGCCTCTAAGTAAGATTAGGGTCAGAGTGACTCTCCTACTAACCAAAGCCAACAAACCTCCACTCTTTCCTTTGCAACTCAGAACAAAACATCTCCAAAGCAAGGATCGCAAGCAGATCGGTCCTTGAAAGCATTGATGCGTTGGATTTTCAGAGCTCTCGAAGCTGGCTTATCCGAAATGATAAATTACTATCCCCCTTCCCCCCTTTTTTCTTTCTATCTATTTATTTTTTCTTATACTTAAGTAAGAAAGTTCATATAGTAGATTGGAATGTTGGCTTAACCTTATAAATGTTTTTGAAGTAACAAAGTTTGTCTTTTTCAATTAGTTCTTTTCCTTTACCTTCTATTCCCTAGTATTGTCAATACTTGATAGGGATCGTGAACCAATCGCTTGCTCCCGAGCTCGAGAACTCGCCTATATGGTTCACCAAGCTATCTAAGGAGAATTAAGCTATGAAGAACATTATATTTTCCATCACAAATGATTGAAGTACTCTACTTTGACCTTTCTTTGTCTCATTAAGAAGATTTCCAAGGTGCCCAACCAATTACCAAGCCGACCACTTACTGCCACACCAAAGGCAAGCGTTAAATAGTCAAGCTACTAAGCATCTAACCAAACCCTCCCTAAGCCCTAAATAACCAAGCTGCTGAGTATCCGACCTAACAAACTCTACTAAGAATCAACTTTGCTCAACAAGCAATACCATTGGGACCATAAACTAGATAGTTGACAATATATCATTTCCTGACATCCATACTATCCTTTTATAAGCAAATACTCTTTTGTCTGTTTACAACTTTGCCCTTATAATGTATTCCCCTTTCCTTTTCTAGTAGGAATCCTTTTTGTAATTTACGTATATTTAGGACTTGCTCTAATTGAGCCATATAAATACTTGTAATTTGTAATAGCTACTTTCATCGAAGTAGTGATATTGAACTTCAGACATTTTACCCTTCCTTCTTCTTAAGCTTGTGTTTTCTTAATGAGGACTGAGACATTGAAGAGCTCTTATCTAGACCATTAAGCATAGACTAGTAGCGAGCAACCTCGTGTTATACTTATACATCATATCAAGTATAGTTCAAGCTCGTATGAGACATTGGTGAGTCATATCTACCATCAGTACACAAAGACCCCTACTTAATCTTTAACTTCCATTTATCCTTCAGACCATCTTACAGTTCGAACCCACCCTTTTGGCTCGCGTAATATCAATAGCTGTATATCATTTTTCCCAACGATTCATATTATCTTGGTATCAAAGCTTAGCTACATTTAAACAAGTTTCTATTACTTTATACCATATGTAACTTATTCCATTGTATTGTAGAAATAGTTTGTTGTTGTTGTGAGTGTTAGAAGAGTGTTAAGTGTTAAAGAAATTTAGTGCTCTACTTTCCTCTGATTCTTTTTCACAAACAAAGTGTGAGTATTTGATTAGCTTTTTGTGAGTTGGTTGTAATAGCCATTGGTATGTTAGGCATTGTTTTATTGTAGTTTATAGGAGGAAATTTTGAGTTGTGTTTCAACTATTATTCTCTTATAACAGACAACAATGTCCGATTCTAGTGTTCAACGAACTCTAGGTAACCAAGAGAGCGACACTCTAAATGGCTAAGGACAATAAGGAAGTTTCATACCCCAGCCTGTAGATGACCGACTGGATAGACTTATAAACTTAGTGGCTAGTCCGATGACTACTATAAATAAAGATAGACAATAAGCTAGAAATGATCCCTACAGAGGATGAACCAATAAATAGCTTGAGAGAGGCAATGGCCAATACAATCGAGTTAATGCCCCAATTCAACCACATCGAGCTGAAGGGGTAGACAGAGTTGCTGGATGCAAACTAGTGTTAGATGAGATCAAAAAAGAAGATGGGGAAGTAGATGATGACGAGGTAGAATATTATGAACTCAAGGAGAGAAATGTCAAGGCTCTTAGAGTGAAAGGATTGAGGATGCAAATCCCTAGTTTTTCTAGGAGTAATGATTTTTGAAGACTACCTAGACTGGGTAAATAAGATTGAGAAGAAGTTTGAGTGGCATGAAGTACTTGATAATACTAAGGTCAGACTTGCTGTGCTGAAGTTTACTAACTATGCCGCCTTATGGTTAGAAAACCTGTAAACCACACGCAAAAGAGAAAGAGAATGTGAATTTATGCATTAGCATAAAATGAAAAGAATCATAAGACAAAGATTTGTTTTGAGCTATTTTTTGCAAGATGCATTCAAAAGGTTACAAGAGTTGAGGTAAGGAGGATCAAGTGTTGATGCGTATTTAAAGGAGTTCCAGATGTTAATAATTTGTTACAAAGTTGTTAAGCCTAAAAACCGAACTGTATCCCAATTCATTAGTAGGTTAAAATACAAGATTAGAGATATTTTAGAGACTATGAATATTGATTCACTTGATGAGGCTATTTGAGCTACCCAAAGAATTGAAAGATGTCAAGTAGGAAGATTCCAAGCTCTTACAATCAACTTACCACTAGCTAACCTGTTCCCAGTAGACCGATATGATTGGAACTAAGTAGAACTATGTGATTGGAACCAAGCAAGGTTATGATGTCTAACCTACTTAAACTACCCAAACAGAAGAGAAATAGATCTCGAGGAAGTTCGAGAAAGGCCAAAGCTCAAGAAGAAAGACAAGTGAGATCAAGTGCTTTAAGTGTTAAGGGTTTGGACACATAACTACTCAATATCTGAGTAGAAGAACCATAGTGATCCAAGGAGAAGTGTCAACCATTGAGGTAGATAGTACTGATGAGAAAGTGGAAGAACAAAAAAATACCGAACAAAGCGAACTGTCTAAGGAGGAGGAGATTATCTATAGTGAAGAAAGGAATTTCATGCCTACGGCCATGGTAATGAGGTGAGTGATGAGTATGAGCCCAGCACCAAAAGAGGAGTAGCGAGAGAATTTGTTCTACATTAGCTAAAGGTGAATAGGTCTTTGTATGCATTGGTAACCACACCAATGCAGCATCCATTTTCATGGTCCAGCAATTGAAGTTGTCGACCTCACCCTACCCTAAACCTTAAAAACTACATTAGCTTAGTGATAAAGGAGCCTAACAAGTGACCAAGCAAGTTACTGTTTCGATTTGTATTGGAAACTACCAAGACAAAGTGCTTTGTGACATATTGCCTATGAGTGCATCTCATAACTTACTTAATAGACCATAGATGTTTGATAAGAAGGTCATGTATTATGGAAAGAAGAACACATGATCATTAGAGCATAAAGGTAAGAAGGTGAAGTTAAGCTCCATGACTACCAAACAAGCTAAAGGCATGCGGACTCAACTAAGCCAAGTTCTAAAGAAGGAGGCTTTGGTAATGACCTAGCTGAGTTGAAAAGAGAGATGAAGCTTAAAGAGCCGACCTATTTGTTGGTGAGAAGGTTGCTTAAGATGAGAGGATTAGAGGAGGAGCAGCTACCTATTGAGGTGAAGTCCCTACTGGATGAGTTTAATGACCTGTTCCCAAGTGAACTGCCAAAGGGTCTACCCTCAATTTAAGGTATTGAACATGCAATAGATTTGCAACCAGGAGCTATCCTACTAAACAAGCTTGCCTATAGGTTGAATCCTTCTATCAAGTTGCAAAAGTAAGTAGATGAGCTGATGAAGAAAAGGTATGTACAAGAGTCCTTAAGCCCATGTGCCATAACAACTCTGTTAGTACCAAACAAGGATGGGACATGAAGGATGTATGTGGATAGCCGCAATTAATCGCTTTACCATCAAGTATAAGTACCCCATATCAAGGCTTAATGACATGCTCAATGAATTGAATGGAGTAAGAGTATTCTCCAAGATTGATCTCAAATATACATACCATCAGATCCAAATACGAGAAGGAAATGAGTGGAAAACCATGTTTAAAACCCACCATGGATTATATGAATGGCTTGTGATGCCATTTGGCTTGACAAATACCCCCGAGCACCTTCATGAGATTAATGAACCATGTGGTCTGAGAATTCATTAGAAAGTTTGTTGTTATGTATGTCGATTATATTCTTGTTTATAGTGCTAATTGGGAAACTCATTGTGAGCACCTCCAAATAGTCTTTTCCAAACTTTGAGTAGAGAAGCTTTACATCAACCTGAAGAAATGTGACTTCTACCAACCCAAAGTAATCTTTCTAAGATTTGTTGTGAGTGGTAGTACTATACGAGTCAATAATAAGAAGATAAAAGCGATTACTGAGTCATCTATGTCATGCCTAGAAGCAATAGAATCGTAACAGTTTCATCATGCAAATTATTCTAAGATAGTAACAGACACTACAACTACTATCTTAGACCTAATTTACATAAGGCGTCCCTAACTAACTTGATTTAAAGTAAATAGTTCATAAATTAAACATGTTATTTATCTACAAATATATGAAAAATACATACTGGTATTCAAATATCTGAAGTAATGTTTCTAACATTTAGTAACCCAATCTTACTTCACTTAAATAATACATAAATTGATATTAAAAAACTTAAAGTTAAGACCCAAACTTTGAGAGTGTGACCAATCTTCAGTTTTATATCCTCGCTTCCAAGAATCTAGCAATTACTAGCTTTAAGGTAATTATAAGCCACTTTCTAACTAGCTCTTACAATAACATCTATAGGCATGTAAGCAACCAATGACTTAGTAAGTTAGAGTGGAAACTTAAAACTATACATTAAATACAAACAAGGTTATTAACTAAATTAGTTAGATGCAATGTATGTATAAGCAAATATCATTACATGACGTTATCTAATCCGTCGTGAAATTAGAGAAATTACACTCACTCTAATTCAAGTTAAGGAGTTTAGCGTACATTTCAACAGCTTACAACTAAACCCAGGCTTGTGCTATGAAAACACCGCTCCTTCCATAACTATCTTTAAACTATTGATTTTACCCTTACCGCGACCTCATCTTGTGTCACTTAGTTCGACAAAGAATGAAAAAAGGACCTATTATGCTATCTAGCGTTATCTTTTTCGAAGGGGTCGATATTTGGTCAGAGAACCCTAAACATTTCCTCTATTAAGTTGTTATATAAGTCCGTTTTAGACTTATAAATTATATATTTAGTTAGATCTAGTTTAAGGTGTTCAAGCATTTCATATAAGTCACATAAATTTCAATCCAAAACATCAAACCAGAATCATATAATCACATCCATAAACACGCACACATAGGCATGCAAACGGTTAACTATTTAACAAACACAATCAAGTATAATCTCAAGTCTCCAAATATTAGAAAACAATACTCCAAAATATAGTAAAGTATTAATCCTAACTTACTTGAACTTTCCATTTGTTCACTCAAGGTGCAACTTGCATAAGCAATTATCGATAATCCCTATAATATAAATATTATTTTAACACTCGTATAATTATCTTATATAAGATTTATTATGTAATTCTTTATGTTATCTTTAGTTTAAGGTTTTATTATACCTAATTATTTAGGATTTTAAGTCTCTTACAATTATCTTTAATTTACACTAAGGTCTGATTCAGCTTCCAAATCGGTTTCTAAATTAAGTTTTAATTTAATTTCTAATTATGGGTTTTTTATGCAAACCCTAGGAACTCATTCTAAACCATTATATAAAATTAATCACATTACACTTAGGTGTCTTAAATCTCATACTTAGCTCTAACTAGTATTTTAGTTCATGCAGTACACTCAATTCATAATTTAACTATCGAATTAACTTTTAATGTGAGAAAAATTTACATTTTTCATATAATTACCTAAATTTATATTTCATATTAGATTTATTGTATATTATTGTTATTATAAATTTTGACTTATTATTTTCTACTCATTAATTTCCTATATATACATATTTTGTGTTATTACATAATTCACACCTAAATCACTTATCTAACATTTCAAATACTATAAATATCATCTTTAATCACCAAATAATACATGCAAATGTCTAATTATTCCCTGAATTAGAATTTATACCTTTTTAATCTTTAAATCACAAAATTAGCTTAATTATATACTTGTACCCATTATTCATTTATTTTTATTGCCTAATATGTATAATATACACAATTAACATTCCAAACTCTACAAATACCATTATACATCAGCAAATTACATTTCAAGATTGCTAACTACATGCTAAATCTGTATTTACATCAACTTATCATTAATTTACCAAAATAAGTCCAAAATCACTCTTTTATGTATCATTTTGAGGTTTAAAAATTATTTAAAATTAATTTTTGAAAAATCTCTTCACAACATTGTTATAAACACTCAAAATAGACTACACAAAAATTTTGAGCTCAAAACCATACTATAATGGTCATTTATTTTTAAATCAAAAATTAGTTTGAGTTTAATCATTTATTCAAAGTAGTATATCTCAAGACCTAAATTATCAAATTGACATTTTTTCCTAATCTAAATACTAAAATATCTTAGAATATCAAATTTTATAATTTTCTAAACATATTTGATATTTTCAAAAAATTAAACAAATTTGATTGGTAAAGAAAAACTCAACTGTTAAAGGGCTTCTAACTACGCTCCACCCTTGTTGGCAACTCCAAGAGTGCAGTCCATTATCTAGTAGTGGTGGCTGTTCCTCTCTAGGTGGTAGTCAAACATGTATTCCCTTTATAAGTCCTTGTAATTTTTTGTGAAAATTCTACTCTCTCTCTAATTTTCTTAATCTCCCAACATGTCCAAATAAATTCTAGAAGAGGCTTTCCTAATTTATAGGGCTAGTTTAGGGTTTTCTTTAATTTTCTTTCTTTATTTGTCTCGATTTTATTGGATAATTTTCTTCTTTAATTTTTAGCTTGCTACACCTATTTCCAAACCATTCTACACTTTTCATGAATTTTTCTTGATTTTTCCTTAATTTTTATGAATTTCCTTTAATTAATTGGCATTATTTTAGCATATTCTAGGTAATTTAAGTAATTTCACGTATTTTTATCTACGTGTAAATACATATATGGTATAAATAAATACTCTTAAATATTATTTAAGTTATTTTATGATTTTTAGTATACATATAATTTATCTCTATTAATTTGTTAATAATCGAAACTCGTTTTATGTAATTTTAATAAATAATAAATAATATACATATAACTCAATATTATAATATTTAATTATTTATTTTCCTAAATTCAAATTCACGGGATCACTTTTACTAATATTCTTAGCTTCATTGTAAAATTTTGACTTGATCGGACAACCTACCCAATTACCCTAAATTTTACGGACCGAATACCAAACACTTAATTACAGGGCTTACAACCTACGACAACCTGTTCAGTCAATGTACAAAGCTTTCATAGCCTAGCATCATTCTATCACCAATTCATAAGGAACTTCGGTATTATTGTAGCCCAACTCACCGAACTATCAAAGGAGGATATTAAGTTCAGGTAGGGAAAGAAAGAACAAAGGAGTTTTGAAGAAGTAAAGAAGAAGCTGATTACCACTCCTTTCTTAGCTTTGCTAAGCTTTGACCAAATACTTGAAGTAGAGTATGACATGTCTAGACTAAGCATAGGTACCATGCTAATGCAAGAAGGCTGACCTACTGCCTACTTTAATGAAAAGCTTAGAGGAGCTACACTTAACTATTCAATTTATGATAAGAAGTTTTACTTTCTAATTGGAGCCCTAACTATATGGCAACATTATTTGCTACCCAAAGAATTTGTGATCTATACCAATCATGAATCTTTGAGACATCTGAAAAGTCAACCCAAAATGTCTCATAAACAAGCTAAATAGATTGAGTTTATGGAAGGATTTTCTTATGTCTTTAAGTACAAGAATAATGTAGTGGTCAATGCCCTATCGAGACGACATTCCCTCTTGACAAAGCTGTAAACTAGATTACTTAGATTTTCTATGATCTAGGATTTGTACGTTGAGGATCTATACTTTGGACCAATCTATGCCAAATGTGAAAAAGGCTAAACACTAGATGATTATCACAAGGAAGACGGATATTCATTTAGAAAGAGGAGATTGTGTATCACAACCTATCTTATACAAGAATTGCTGGTGTACAAGGCGTATAGTAGAGGATTTTTTAGAAATTTTGGTAAGCACCAAACTCACAAGATACCGGTCTCTAGATTTTTTTGGCCAAGGATGATGAGGGATATCTAAACCATACTGGAAAGGTGTACTACCTACAAAATGGCAAAGAGCCAAGCTGAGCTGAGCTGAACAAGAGCCATATTTACCTTTGTAGATCCCAACCAAACCATAGTCCAAACTGAGTCTGGACTTTGTGTTAGGATTGCCAAGGACATCCTAAGAAAAGGACTCCATCATGGTGGTTATGGACCAATTAAGCAAGATAGCAACTTCATACCCTGCTCTAAGACTAATGACGCTTCAGCTATCTCTTTTCTTCTCTTACAAGAGTTTGTCAAACTTTATGGAGTGTCCAAGACCATTGTTTCAAACTAAGACCCAAAATTCATGAGCTACTTTTAGAGGACATTATGAAAATGAATGGGAGCTAAACTGTTATATAGCACATACTACCATACATAAATGAATGGATAGACCAAGGCTGTCAACAGAACCATGGGAACTTTACTCCAAGTTGCTATTAGTCGAAACATAGCCAATTGGGATCTATGCCTGCCTATAATTGAGTTTGCCTACAACAAGACCACCCACAGTATCATGAACGTGTTACCCTTTAAGATCACTTATGGATTCAACCTTAAGCTCTTATTGGACCAGACGCCCCTTCTAAGCTAGAATGATGATCAATCAGCTATAGAAAGGTTCAAAGCCATCAGAGCAATGCACTAGAAGGTCATAGAACTTTTAAGTCAAGCTGTTACCAAGCTCAAGAGATAAGGCTGAAGATAGAATGTCACGCCCCGAAGCGGCAAGATCGTAACAGCCTTTCCGTGTAAACCATTCTAAGATAGAAGTTAGCCTTACAACCACTACTCTAGACCTGACTACACAAGGCGTCCACGACTAACTCGCTTTGAAGTAAACAGTTTGTAATTTAGATAAATCATTTACCTAAGAAAGTGAGAAAATATATATATACACTATAATTCAGTTATTATAATTAACGTTTATAATGTTTCGCTGTAATATATTTCCTAGTTATTACATTATTCAAAAATGAAAAATTCTAAAATAAAAGCTTAGACCTTAAAAATATATGTTTGTTCTTCAAACATTTTTCCTCACTCCCTAAGATCCAGCAGTTGCTAGCTTCAGAGTAGTTGTAAGCCGCTTATTAGCCAATACCTGCACGACGTCTATAGGGATGTGAGCAACTATAGCTCAGTAAGTTAGGATGGAGGACTTAAAACTATACCATAAACACAACAAGGTTATCAACCAACTTATTTAGTACAATGCATGTTCAAGCAAATGCAATCGCACGACATTGTCCGGCCCATTGTGAGATTAAAGAAATTTCGCCCATTCTAATTCGAGTTGAAGAGTTGTTGTTAATGCAATGGCTCATGACCAAATCCAGACTTGTGCAATGGAGACACTACTCCTCCTACGACTACCTTCGAACCATTAACTTTACCCTCACCGTGACCTCATCTCCTGTCACTTAGTTCGACTAAGAATGAAGAAGGGACCATTATGCAATCCTGCACTATCCCTTTCGAAGAGGTCGGTATTTGGCCAGAGAATCCTAGGTTTCCCGTAATGGGTTGCCATACAGGTCCGATTATGATTACAAGTTGTATATTTGATTAAGTCCAATTTAAGGTGATTAATCATTTCATACAAATCATACAATACAAGCTAGAACAACAAACAGAATCATAGCATCACTCATAATTAAATACATGTACACAACCAACTATCTAACAAGCACAACCAAGCATAATCTCAAGCCTCCAAAATACAGTATCGTATTAATCCCAACTTACCTCGACTCCTCGCTCACTCACTCAAGGTTCGACTCGCTCAGGCTATTGCCGATCATCCCTATAACACAAACATGATTTTAGTTTTTCATATAACTATTATAGATTGGTTTTATCCTATAACGCTTATTGTTATCTTTTGTTTAGGGTTTAATATGTCCAATTATCTAGGTTCTCAAATCTTTTACAATTATTCTGGGTTTGAGGCCAGATTCGGGTTCAGTTTCTGTATCGATTTCTAAATTTAGTTCTAGTTCTAGTTCTAGTTCAATTTCTTAATATTGTTTTATACCCGAACTCTAGAAACTTGTTTCAACTCATAACGTGAAATTAATCACCTTACTTCTAGATATCCTAAATACCATAATTACCCCTAATCAGTATTTTATTATACCCAGTACACTTAAATCCTTAATAGTGTATCGAATTTACTTCTAATGTAAGAAATTTTTACATTTTTCATATAATTACATAAATTCAAGATTTCTATCAAATTTATTATATATCCCTATTATTTATATAATATCAATTTTTATCATAATATTTTCTATTTATTATATTTCCAATAATTGCATATTATGTACTATCACTTATTATGTACATAATACACATCTAATATTTCTATCACTTTAATTACCATCTCCCAACATCAATTATCATTTCAAAATGTATAAATTCATCCTAAATCAGATTTTATACCTAATTACCCTAATTTACAAAATTAACTTAAAATTTACTATTTTCTCTATTATTTATCTACTACATAATTAACCTAATAATTACATCTAACACCCTAAATACTACAAGTGTCATATTTCATCAAATTTCAACATCCTAAAACATATAATTATTCATTAAATCAATAATTAACCATTTAATTACTTAATTAACCCTAAATTACCCATTTTTATGCCTCATTTTAAGGCCTAAAAATTTCGAAAATTAATTTTTGAAAACGGACTTCATAGCATTATTCTATATCATCTAAGTAGTTTATACAAAAATTTTGGGCTTAAAACTATACTCCTAAGGTCATTTATTTCTAAACCGAAACATGCTCGGTTTTATATAATTTATAAAGGATCATATATCATAGGACATATTTTCATCAAAATAATATTTTTCTTAAAAAATACATACAAAAATATTTCAGAATAACAAAATTCATAATTTTCTAAGAATATTTACTATTTTTACAAAATTACACAAAATCGGGTTGGAAATCAAACTTACCAGTATATGTGGCTTCGACCACCACTGGCCACCGTAGCCTTGTCATCCGTTCTAAATGGTACCATCACCGTGTGGTGGTAGTGGCGGCCGTCCACTCCCAGGTTCTCATCCGGTGTGGGTTCCTCTCTAAGGCCCCAATTGCACAGTTTTTTTTTTTTTTTTTCTAACCTTAATTTTTCTCTCAATTTCACCTCTCTCTATTTTTCTCACTCTCCAAACTGACCAAATGAGTTTTTGAATTTTTCTTGTTATTTATAGAGTTTTAGGGAAATTATTATGTATTAATTTGATTGGACAACTACCTTATCTTCTTCCAATTTGCCTTTTATGTTGTTCTAATTTAATTGGCTAATTTTTTTCTTATTTTCCCCAGCTGCCATGACCTATTTCTAGATCATTCCTTATTTTTTCTGATTTTTCTTTATTTTTCTTTAATTAATTATGAATTTTCTTTAATTATTTAATAAGTTTTTAACTAATTTTAAGTAATTTTATGTATTTTTATCTACACGTAAATACATGTGAGCATTCTTAATTATTATTTAGGTCATTCTATGATTTTTAGTATACATATAATCTATCTTTAGTAATTTATTAGTTATTAGATTACACTTATCGCCTTTTCGATAATTAACAATTATTATACTTAAAATTTGAAAATTTTATAGTCTCCTATTTTATTACTTACTTTCTTAAATTCAAGTTTACGGGGTCATCTTTACTAATATTTCTAGCTTTACTTTATAATTTAGGCTCGATTGGATCTTTCAACCGATCGAAACCTCGAGTGGCTGGTTGTGGGGCTTACACAAAAGAGTAAAGAATTTCAACCAGGTGATTTGGTTTAGATCCACCTCAATAAGAAACGATTCCTAGGGTTAAGGAAGAACAAGTTATCTCCTAAAGCCAATAGACCATTTAAAGTGCTTGAAAAAATCAATCCTAATACCTATAAGATTGAACTACCTAAAGATTACGAAGTCTCAAACTACTTCAATGTTGCCGACCTCCATCCGTATGTTCCTAAAGAAGAGTAACAAACAACTAAACCAAATTTGATCCCAAATCTCAAACAACCCGGAGGGTATGATACAGATTACAGACCAATTACTCACTCCTAAACATAAAGGCTCATTCATATGGTTCTCTGAGCTGTTTAAACGGAGCTAAGCTCAAAAGAACTAGACATTCTCTAATTTGACCTATAGATACTCTGCCTCGACCTCTCTTTCTCTCATTGAGAAGATTCCCAAGGTACCTAATCATTTACCAAGCCAACCACTTATTAACACGCCAAGGCTAAACATCGAATCTATACATTGTTGAGTTAAAGCGCATTTGAGGTCGAGCTACCTACCCCCAAGCCGACCATCCAAGGCCGACCAAATAATGGGCCATACATTGGCCAATCCTTCTTCAACCCAGAACATTCGAGCAGCCGATGTCGACTAGATCTACTCAAAACCTTTTCTGTTGTGTAAACAACATCATTGGGACCATAAAATGGATAGTTGACACGTACCCTATTTTTTGACATTTGTACTGTCCTTCTATAACATAATATCCTTTTTGTCCAATTACAACTTTACCTTTGTAAATTATGTATTTTTCTTTTTTTCCAGTAGGAATCTTTTTGTAATTTATGTAAATCTAGGACTTATCTTAATTAGGTCATATAAATACCCATAGTTTGTAATAGCCACAACAGTTAGTGATATTGAAATTCAAAGATACCTTCTTTCGTAGGCTAAGTGTCTTTTACTTACTCTTGTTTACTCTTATCTGATCTATTGTGAGTGTAGATTAGTAATGAGTGTCCTTCAGCCACACTCAAGTGTGACTTACAAGTGTGACTTAAGCTCATGTAAGGCGTTAATGCATCATATCCATCATCGATGCACGAGAACCCTTGCTCAACCTTCGACTACAATTTATTCTTTAGACCATCCCACGGTTTAGACCTACCCTTAAATTGTGTAATATCAATAATCGTATGTTTATCCATGAATCCATATTAGATCCCAACCAAACCATAGATTTAGCTAAGCATAAACTTTATGTTAAGATTGCCGAGAACATCCCAAGGGAAGGACTCCATTATAATGGTCATAGACCGAGTTAGTAAAATGGCACACTTTGTGCCCTATTCTAAAACTAACGATGCTTCAACTATTTCTTCTCTTTTCTTGCAAGAGATCGTCAAGCTCCATGGATTGCCCAAGACCATTGTTTCATACTAAGACCCAAAATTCATGAGCTACTTTTGGAGAACCGTATAGAGGAGAATAGGAGCCAAACTATTATTCAATGCGTCCTACCATCCATAGACAGATGGATAGACCAAGGCTGTTAATAGGATAGTAGGAACTCTACTTCGAGTTACTGTTAGTCGAAACATGATTGATTAGTATCAATGCCTACTATAATTGAGTTCGCCTACAACAGGATCTCTTACAATGCCACAAGCATGTCATCATTTGAGATCGCCTATGGATTCAACCCTAAGCTTCCACCAGATCAAATACCCCTTCTAAGCCAGAATGAAGATCAATCTGCCATAGAGAGATCCAAGGCCATTAAAGTCATGCACCAAAAGGTCGTAAAACAATTGAGCCGAGTTGCCACTAAACTCGAGAGGCAAGGCAAAGGACGAAAGAACAAAGAATTTCTACCTAGTGATTTAGTCTAAATCCACCTTAGTAAAGATCAATTTTCAAGTTTACAAAAGAGCAAACTATCTCTTAGAGTTGATAGACTGTTTAGAGTGCTTAAAAGGATAAATATGAATGTCTACAGGATTGAATTACTTGAAAATTATAGGGCCTCAGACTCCTTTAATGTTGTTGACCTCCATCCGTATATCTCTAAAGATGAGCAATGTGCAGTCGAGCCAAATTTGATCCTAAATCTCAACTAGCCTAAAAGGGATGCTAGGGATCAAGGACCAATCACTTACTCTCGAGCTCGAAGACTCGCCCTCAAGCTTAAGGACTCGCCCATATGGTTTGTTAAGCCATCCAAGGAGAGTTAAGCTCTAAAGAACATCGTGTTTTCCATCACAAACCATTGAAGTACTCTGTTCTAACCTCTCTTTGTCTCATTGAGAAGATTTCCAAGGTGCCCAACCAGTTATCGAGTCGACCACTTATTGCTATGCCCAATGTAAGCATTGAATTTGCATATGGCCAAGTTGATATGCATCTAAGGCTAAGCTACCCACTTCCAATTCAACCAATTGAGGTTGAGTCGAAGAATGGTCGCCTATTGGACTAACCCTACCAATGCCCTGAATAGCCGAGCTACTGAGTATCCAACCTGACAAACTTTATTGAATATCAGCTCTACTCAACAAGCAGTACCGTTAGGACCATAGATTGGATAGTTGATACACGTATCATTTTCTAACATCTATACCGTCCTTTTGTAACTGAATATTCTTTTGTTTATTTACAATTTTGGCTTTGTAATGTATTCCCCTTTCCTTTTCTAGTAAGAATCTTTTTTGTAATTTACATATATCTAGGAATTGCCTTAATTGGGCTATACAAATACTTATAATTTGTAATAACCGCGTTCATCAAAATAGTGATATTAAACTTCAAACATTTTACCCTTCCTTCTTCTTAAGCTTATGTTTTCTTGACGATGACCGAGACATTAAAGAGCTCTTATCTAAACCATTAAGCATAGACTAGTGGTGAGCAACCTCATATTATACTCATACATCATATCAAGTATAGTTCAAACTCATATAAAGTGTTGGTGAGTGGTATCCATTGTTAGTGGACAAGGACCCTTACTCAACCCCTACTCAACCTTTAACGTCCATTTATCCTTTAGACCATCTTGCAGTTCGGACTTAGCCTCTTGACTTGTGTGATATCAATAGTTGTATGCCATCCTTCCCAACGATTAGTATCAATATTCCTATTGCTTTGTTTGATATGTTACATTTGTTAGGTAGCATAGCTTGACACTAGGTCATTGTGTACTTGTATTTAACTACTTAGTTGTAGAGTTAGCTTGTACACTTAAAGTTATTTAGGGGTAAGGTCGACAGGTATCTAATAGGAGGGTTCCTCAATTGTAGAAGGGGTGTTTCCCCTTATTGAGGTTACCTGAGGGGAGGTCAAGTCGATGGTGTTCTATCTTACTTAGTTATAGGAGTTCCTCTGTTGCGTAAGAGGTGTTTGCCCTTATTAAGGTTACTTAAGGTAGGGTAAGGGTAGTCAAGTCGGTGGCGTTCCAACTTGCCCAAGTAATGGTAGTCCTTCAATTGCGTAAGGGATGTTTCACCTTTCTAAAGTAACCAATAGGAGGTCAGATTGATGGCATTTCAACTTGCTCAAGTAATAGGAGTCCTTCAGCCGCGCAAAAGGTGCTTCCCCTCACTAAGGTTACTCGAGGGTGGTTAGGTAAGTGGTGTTTGAACCTACCTAAGTAATAAGAGTCCCTCAGTTGCACAAGGGGTGTTTCCTCTTGTTAAGGTTACCTAAAGAGGGTTAAGTCGGTAGCGTTTTGACTTGTCCAAATAGTGGGAGTTGTCACGCCCCGAACAAGAAGAGTCATAACAGTCCCGCCGTGTAAATTAATCTAAGATAGAAGCTGACCTCACAGCTGCTATCGTAGACGCAGTTTACACAAGGCGTACAACTCAACCAGCTTGAAACGTCTGTTCTGACATCTGTTAATATCCAAACCTGTGGTAGAGCTTTTACAAAATACTTGTTCTATACAATCTGTTGTTTAGTACTACAACGGTAATTATACAAACATTTCACGTCCAAGGGTAAAGATTACAATCAGAGTCTTTTAAAAACCACAGGTTATACGGTTTATATACAATAAGTTAGAAAACTAGTGGGCTCCCATTTAGTTTTCTTCAAAACTTAAAGACAAAACAAAAGCTCAGGTTCAGTTAAATTCCTCGATTCTCACTTTCCCATACAGCAGCACACTAACCTGAGAACGGTGGTACCTGAACATCTTTGCCTTTACTCAGCACCTGCAAAAGAGTCTGTAAGGGTGTGAGCACAACTAGCTCAGTAAGTGGGGCGGAGTCAGAAGAGTACTATACAATCACAAATAAGGTTAATAATTATGATGAAATGCAATGCAATCACTCAAATGAAAACATTGTTAACCGGTCTACTGTGAGGTTAGAGAAATTTCATCCGCTCTAACCTGGATTGAGGAGTTTCATCGCGACTCAAGTTAGACCAAACCCGGGCTTGTGCAATGGAGAACACCCCCCTCCCAAGACCGCCTTCGAACCACGGCCCCCAACCTTGCCGCGACCTCCTTGCCTATCACTTAGTTCGACTAAGGATAGGGAAAGGACCATTTCAGCTATCCTCATCGAAGGAAGTCGGTGTTTGGCTTAACACTCTTAATCGTTTCCCCTAACGGGTGATTATGCATGACCAATTACACTTTAGTCGAATAATCATTAGTGATAATCAGGGGTGACCAATAAGTTCACACAATACAAAATCCATGCAAATATGCAGAACAGCACACTAAGGAGTTGAACTCCTATCACAACAGAGTATCATTCACACACATAGCATGCACATAATCATCTAACTACAAACACAGCCAGAAGTACTCTTGGGTCTCCGGATACTTTTAAATAGCACCCAAACAGCGGCGAAGCTACCATCCCAACTTACTTGTTCAAACGTTCGCTATTTCTGACTTGAATTGTCAGCCGTCTTTGGAAGGTCTTAATTACACAAAAGGTCTAAATTTAGTTTTCGTAATAATTACGAAAACATTAGGGTTTAATCTAAAATGGTTATATATATATTATTTCTATAATATGCAGTCATATTATTACTATATATCGAATTAAATTATTAATTATTGACATTGTACATCATATATACTATTACGTATTATATATCGTTTTGATCGTATCGAAACGTACTTTTTATTTATTAATTCACGTTTTGATTCCGGTAAAGTTACCGAAATGTGTATATTCTTGAATATGTTATAGATATAAGCTAGATTGCTTAAGGTTATCCGATTTCAACAAAACTAGTGTCATTGAGTTCGTATAGACTTAACGACACATCTTATGAGTCCTGTTCCTAGAGATAGATTTTAACGGGTAGTTTGAATTTTTAATACAATTATACATAATTATATAAAAACGACCGTATTATGTAAAATTTACAGTTTTAAATTATATTTTATCCAATTTGTCCTTATATTGTAATAATATAAGTATTATTCAATTTTAATACACCTAAAGTACATCCCGATCAGAAAATATTAATAATTATAATAAAAATCTCTATTTAACCCAATTCGATCAACAATCCTATATATAGGTTTTATTTAACTATTTAAGTCATTTTAGTCTATTAATATTAAAAATACACCCCGACTTGTAATTTAAGCTATTTTACTTAATAAATTCGTAGTAAATAGTTCGGATTACCTAATAATTCCCCGAAAATTTCTATGGACTTCTAAAAATATAGGGAATTCAATTATCACTTGGTTTCAAGTTTTCGACCTATTGCCTATATTTTCGTATTGACGATTTTACCCCTAAATTTGATAAATTATCCAATTATAATTCTTTTAGCATCCAATTAATTTCAATCTGACTCAATACCATTATTATTTATTATAGATCAGTACATGTCCATTTCATCAATTAATTTCATAATTTCCTATTAAATTCATAATTTCAGCCTATTTTCGAACCAATTTCAGGCCTAAAAATTCAATAAATATTAAAATTATTCAAATAAAAATTTGGGCTACGTAGCAATTACCCATATATCATACACATCCTACACAAAAATTTTCAGCTAGAAACAACATCATATAGTACATTTATTTCACTAATATATATTTGGATGAATTACAGATTTCTTAATAAAGTATATTAAATATTACGAATTTTTCAAAAATAAAAATATCACATGAAAGCATGTCTAAAATAACCTAAGTGTAACTTTTTTCATAATTTTTTGGGCGGATTTACTATTTTTTAGAAATTATTGAAAAACAGGGCAGAAATTTGACCTTAGTGTTCTTGAGTGCTCCGGTGGCCGGCGGCGGCTGGACGATTGTCGGAACGCCGAGACGCTGGGGGTACTCCTTGGTGGTGGAGTGACGTAACAGCAGATCAAAGGAAACCCTAAGAACTAGCTTTGCTCGATGATTGTCCTGTTTTTTTCTTCTTTTTTTTTATTTTCTATGATTTTTTTCAGATTTTTCTTTATGTTATTTTTTATTCCAAACTGTCAAATGTTATCATCCTGCTGCTGGGGTAATTTTTATAGTGTTCTTTCACCGCCTATGATTTTTCTTTATTTTTTTTCTTTTGTTTTTTTCCTATTTTAGCTAAGCATGTGGTGTCCAATTCTTGTAATTTTACTTTTGATTCAGCAACTTTCACTTTTCATTCTCCTGCCACGCCTCCTTCCAGCAAATCTCAATGTTATTTAATTAATTTTTCTTTTTCTTTTATTAAATAATTACTTAAATATAGATATTATATGTTAGAATTAATTATTTAATTAATATACTAGTTTATACCCTATGTAAATATCATGTGAAATATATAACTTTACTCATATAATTAAGTTTCTAGCATATCTTTTATTTTTAGGATACATTCTAAGGTTAATTTTATGAATTCAACACAATATATATATAATTACTCAATTTAAAGTTAATTTACGAGTATAATTATTATTTGTACCGGGTATACTAAAAAATTACGTGTATTTTTTTATAGTAAATTATACTACATTATCTCGTTTTATAGCTCAATTAACTTATCTTTAAGTTCTCGTTGCAATCTAAGTTCAATTTTAGGAGTTCTGAACATTTTAGGGCTTTAGTAAATACTCCAATTTCTAAGGGTAAAATTGGAATTTCGGGTCATTATTACTAAAATCTAACTTCACTGTAATATCTCAACTAACTTTTTCATTCTAGTTGCAAAGTTTGGGCTCAATTGGATAAGTTACCCTAAAAGACCTAAATCTGAGCTCGGTTATCCTAAACTCAATTTTGGAAGCTTACAGGAGTCAGGTCAACAACGTTTGGACTTGCTTAAGTAGTAAGATTCCCTTAGTTGCAAAAGGGGTGTTTCCCCTTGCTGAGGTTATTCGAAGAGGGTCAGGTCAGTGATGTTCTAACCTACCCAAGTAGTAAGAGTCCCTCAATTGCACATAGGTGTTTCCCTTTGTTCAAGTTACCCAAGAGGGGTTAAGTCAGTAACATTTTGACCTTCCCAAGCCTGAAGAAGCATGCAGTAGATCTATTCGCCCTTTGAGGGCTAAGACTTAGTACGAGAATGAGAGAAAGAAATAAAAAATGCATGGTATAAATTTGAGGAATAGAGATTTATTAACGTTTGTAAAAGTGTTTACAAGAGATTTATACATTACTTAAAATAAGGTCAAAGATTATCGGTGTTCCAAGTGTATGGGATGGGAAGATAAGTGTCGCTTGATGGTTGGACATTAGAAATATGATATAAAGTAAGCAGAAGCAGAAGCAGAAAAGCATTGCAATCAAGGGTCGACCTGATTTAGATCAGGTTGAGAACCAATCAATCTTGTAAAAAAGTCAGTCGAATTGGAGTCAAATGTCTATGATCGGTTTGGAAGCTTGACTCGGCTAGTCTTGGGCTATCTTCCAAAATATAGCATCCCTACTGGGCAGGAGTAGATCTAACACACATAAGGATCTGACAGCCAGGTCTATAAGAAATCAGTTCGGAATAGAAATCCTAGTCTCGAGTATGGCTTTGAGCTAATGTTTTCCGCGCAAGTCCTTAGAGTCCTCTAACTTAGTTATGTGTAATTGGTCCAGGGGGCTTATTCCTATCACTATGACCTTGGCATCTTACCTCATAATAAGCCAGTAGTATCTAATCTATAACCTTAATGTAGAGGGCTTATAACTGGATGTGATTACTTCACACTCCAGCATACAACTCTTCCATCACGTATAGCCCTTTTTTTGTTCAAAGGCATCTAATTAAGGGAAGACGAAGACTATGGTATAAAACGCCATCGATCAATGTGTAGTTGGTTGCATGGCACCTTGACTTCTTGTCATTTGGGAGCATTCCCTACTTTAAGTAACTTTGGATGTAGTCCATCTAGCTCAGCTTTGATGGTACTATCGTTAGCTCTAAGACCTTAATTAAGCCTAAAGTTATGCCCTTCTTCGGTAAGTACTCAATGAAAATTTTCCTATCCTTCACCTTAAGCTTCTGTATCCCCATGTAAGTAAGCTTAGACAACCAATCCACGATTGAGTTTTCAATTCATAAGATCTCCGTGATATTCTATGAGGGAAACTCAACTAGGAGACTCTTCACTTTCTCCAAGTATCTTGCCATTGTGTCGTCTCTAACCTTGTATTCACCCTAGATTTACTGGACGATAAGCATCAAGTTTGAGATAACTTATAGGAGCTTAATACTAATCTCCTTGGCCAACTTGAGACTAGCTATGAGAGTCTCGTATTCGAATTCATAATCGCTAATATCAAACCTGAACTAGAAGGCATAACAGACAGTGATCTTGCACAATCTAGTGAGAACTAAGCCTATACCTCCACCCTTCGAAGTAGATGATCCATCAACATGGAGAGTCCACACTGACTTGTCATCCCGTAGTGGTGGTAACTCATCTCCTGTGTATTTTACCACTAAGTCGACTAGCATTTGTGCCTTGTAGGCTGTTTGCAATTGATATTTGATGCTGTACATACTCAGCTCCATCATATACTTTAGCATTCATCCAGATGCATTAGGCTTTTGCAACAATATGTGTAGTAGTTGATCTGTTAGCATGATAATTTGGTGTGCCTGGAAATAAGGCCTAAGCCAACATACCAAGATAACAATGGCCAAGGCAAATTTTTCTATTTTAGTGTACTTGACCTTAAGCCCCTAGAGGATACGACTGATGTAATATATGAGCCCGTGCTCTCTTCCTTCTACTCTGACTAGCATGGAGGAGAGTGCCTAGTCGTTAACAACCATGTACAAATACAAGTCCTCCCCTAGAATAGGCTTGGAGAGGACGGCAGGGTGTATGAAGAAGTCCTATAACTCCTTGAAGGCTGCCGTACATTGGAGAGTCCATTCAAAATCCTTCATATTCTTAAGGATTTTGAAAAACTCAACACATATATTTGTACTCTTGGATATAAACCTGCTTAGTATGGCTACCATGTTGGTGAGCTTCAATACGTCTTTGACCGAGGAAGGAGGCTTCATATCCCTAATGGACTGTATCTTCTTAAGGTTAGCCTCAATTCCTCTCTAGGTGACCAAGAAGCATAGGAATTTGTCGGAGCTGACCCTAAATACGCACTTCTGGAGGTTTCAGCTTCATGTCATACTTTCTCATCTGGTCGAAGGCTTCCTGCAGGTCCTTAACATGATCGCCTGGCTGCTTGCTCTTAAAAATCATGAAGTCGACGTACTCCTCCATGTTTTACCCGAGCTAGGGCTTAAATAGTTTAGTTACCATACCTTGATACGTTGCTCTGGCATTTTTTAGGCCAAAAGGCATAACTATGTAGCAATAAGTGCTAAAGTTGGTGATAAAGGAGGTATGGAATTCATCCATAAGGTCCATCTTAATCTAGTCATAATTCGAGAAGGCATCCATAAAGTTGAGCAGAGCGTGTTCTGACATGGAATCAACCAACTGGTCAATCTTAGGGAAGGGAAAGCAAGCCTTTAGGCAGGCTTTGTTGAGGTTGTTATATTTGACACATATACTCTACCTCCTGGACTTCTTCTTGATTAGCACTACATTGGCTAGCTAGGTCGAGTACTTCTCGTCCCAAACGAAGCCTGCCTTTAGCAGCTTCTACACTTCTTCCTCTATAGCGGCTTACCTTTCTAGTGTGAAATACCTCCTGTTTTGCTTGACAGGCTGTGCATTAGTGTCAATATTGAGGCTGTAGGTTGTCAAGTCAAGGGAAGATCCTAGGCATATCTAACGCCAACCAGGTGAACTTGTCTAAGTTAGCTTGCAAAAGGGCAACTATCTCTTTCTTCACCTTGAAAGGGGTCTTGGTCTTGACCTTGGTGGTTTAGCTAGGAGAGGTAGCAATCTGCACCTCTTATGTTTTCTCACTTGGCTCACCTCTCTCAACCAACTTCTCCTATAAGTCGGTCTCCAGACTGAAGACACCATCAGCTCTAGTGACATTGACATAAAGCTTTTGGGTCTGGTTACATCTGCAAATTCCTATCTTAATGGGGGTTAGGAACTTGGCTTTTAGGTGAAAGGATGAAGTGATGACTCCGAAAGCATTCAAGCTTGATTAACCTAAGATAACATTGTAAGGGGATGGACAATCATCTACGACGAACTCTATTGATCGTCGGGTGACATTGTCGTCATCGCCAAGCTTCATGTCGAGAGTGATGATACCCTTGGCCCGGACAGTTCCTCCATTAAAGCCAATGAGATTGGTAGTAGGGATTCATCTTGACTAGCAACTTGCTCCTTATCCTCCTATATGTATGCTTAAAACGAATGTCAGTGCAGCTACCGGTGTTCGCCATAATCTTGAGGATGCCTAAGTTTGCAATTCTTTCCTTAATTACAAGGGCGTCTTGATGAGGGTATCTACCCCCTCCAAGTCCTCATCAAAAAAGGAGATCAAAGTATCAATCTTCTACTTCTTCTCACTAACAACCAGCACCTCAAATGGGATGTTAGTTGAGCTCCTGATGCCCAGCCAACTCCTTAAGTGTGGCCCCCAATGATTATATTTGATAACATCATTGGGGACTCAGTCATTGCGGCAATGTTTATTCTATTCTACTCAAGTGCCTTCGGTTCGCCGCTTTCGAGGAGCCTTATCTTCATTACCATCGGAACAATCATTGTTCCTTCGTTGAGCCACACACTCACTGAAGTAAGCCCGTTGGTTAGCATATTCAATTACATTCTTTAGCTGGAAGCATTCCTCTATGGTGTAGCCGCAATCGTCGTGGAACTAGCAATACTTGCCCAAGTTCCATCGACTAGGGTTTCCCCTCATCTTTGAGGGCTTTTACAGCAAGCCTCCGTTCCAAACCTCGGCTAAGACTTGGGTGATTAGTCCATTCAGGTGTATGTACTATGTGTAGATAGGAGGGGGAAGTAGGTTTTGCTCGACTCAATGCTTTTTATTGCTTAAGCCCTCCCCCTTAGCTCTATTCAATGCCCTCTACGGAGGCAATCCTTGATGGACAACTTCTCTTTATCCTTTTTTTCGCTCAACCATTCTTAGTCAGCATTATACATGAAGCGGGTGTTATCTTCTTAGTCCATGTACTATTAGACCTTATTCCAAAATTCGGCCAGTGTCTTTGGTTTGCTCTTTGCATTTGAACATAAGAAGTTCCCTAAGGGTCTAATGTCGAGTTGTGCGACATGTACTGTTATACCCTCACTTAACTGAAGGATCTTAACCATGGCATTATTGAACTAGTCTACATATTCTTGTAGAGTCTCCCCTTCACTCTACCTAATCAAATACAAGGATGAAGTGTCCTTAGACGGGGGCTTGCTAGCTATGAAGCAGAGACTAAACCTGCGTGCTAGCTCATCAAAGGAGCCGATAGAGTTCTTAGGTAGGTGGTTAAACCACGTCTAAGTTGCTTTCTTTAGAGTAATTGGGAAAGCTTTACACATAAAAGCATCCCTATAACCATAGAGATTTATGAAGGTGTGGAAGTACAAAAGGCGATCATCAAGATCATCGGTGTCATCATATCGGTCTAGGGTAAGAATTTTATTATTCGAGGGCAAGACTTCATCCTGGACATCCCTAGTAAAGGGGGTTTTGTTGTTGGCAACCAGCCTAACATCTCTAACTGCTTTACTCCCCTACTGCTTGAAGAGCTTCCATACAATTGCATAAAGCTCATTGAAGTCGGCATTATTTCCCAAATGAGCTCGGTGCACTACAAAGTATACCAGTGCTTCGTAGGAGTCGAACACCTACTCATTGCCAATAAGAGCGTAGTTACAAGTGGCCGTAGACTACACCTGCTATTCCTGTACTGGGGGATCAGGTAATTGATCCTTGCTACTTTTCTACTACTGTTGCTATTGGTTATTATGCCCAGTACGGGCATCGGAAGCCTTAGGTGGGTAGTTTTGCTTACTACACCTCTTAGCTTCTACAAAGTAAGTATCAAGCATCCTGTTATGGGTGGCAAACTCCTCAAGTAACCGCTTTACCCTTTCCAAGCACTATTTAGGCATTTGCCTAGCTAGGGGTTGGTTATTCTCAAAGTTATCAATGTAAGACATGGTAGCTAAAGCAAAAAATGAAAGCGTTTTTGGGTGAGTGTTTGGTTTGCGTTTAAAGTGTATTCGAGTAAGAAGTAAGGTCTGTTTCCTACAAATGGCACCAAATGTTGCCTTTGGGTTTTGGTTAGTTGAGATTGGAAGTTGTTGGGCTTTGCACAGTGATGAGAGCTTACAAAACAATAAACAGTGAAGGTTGACAGGGTGTTGTCTAATATGGTTACTTCGATGCTTAAGTTAGTAAGATATTTGGAGAGGAATAACAAGTACACTAAGCAAAATATAACTCAAGTGTGCAAAGTATTAGATGGTTTGCCATTAAGTGTTAGCCTGGTATTTACAGAGGAATGGAGCCGGTTATTGGAGAGTTGTTAGTGGACAGAAGACACGTCCGTAAGTTGTAGGTAGTGGAGTCATGCAACCTCAATGTGGTTCACAATTGTAGGAGACAGTTGATTAACCCTGTTGTCCAACCTCATCCAAAATGTCATAGCCATTATGGACCTTACAATTGGACAGGCTATATGGTAAGCCTAGGCTAAGGTTAGATGCAAAGGCAGAGAGATCAAATCCGAAGGAGAGAAGCCTAAGCCATTAACTTAATCAAGTCAACATGGGCTTGAAGGGCCTAGGTCCAAAAGGCTCTATCAACAGTACCTATTAGCATTCTTTATGTTTTCTATACCTTAGAACTAGTTTCTTTCTTATGGAAATCTAACATTTGCTATCAAAACCCCCCTTACAAACTCTTAAACATAATTCATATATACCATCTTATCTCTATTTATTTTTTATAATGCACTTGAAACCAAGGAACATTATCAATCCGCTACATATCACTAAATTTATTGTGAACATCTAAGGTTTAGAATTGCTATTAAATCTTTAGTTCTATCTTCACATAGACTCACCGATTCATGAATGGATTTTGTCCATAAAATATTTCCAAAGGTACATAGCATTTAAGAATTATTAATCTACCTTAATCTAAGTTAAAATCTCCTATATTTACATAGTTTGTATTTATTTATTTATATGCACTAGCGTATTCTCACCTCCAATCCACTAATCACATTACACTCATTACTTAAAATGAAAAAATTTCAAACATAGATAGGTAGCAATGTTTATACAGAAATTACTATATAATAATGACTTCATTTTATTGGTCCAACCAAATCAATAATAAATAGTCTAATTGATAATATTAATTTGAACACCCCAATCTAATGGAGGTGGAACCTTGAACTTTTGATAACAAGGTCTCCAATAAATTATATAATGGTATATACTCCGATACCTATGTTATTGGTATTGATTTGAAATCAAACTCAATTATAAGAGGTTGTAAGATTCATTGACATGTTTTTGATGAATCCAAATAGAGCTAATAATTTGTGTTAGTGAATAGTACTCATATTTCTATTTTATGTCAAATTTCAATTGTCACCAAGGGTACATACAATCAACTTAGTAATCATAAATAATCAAATTTTATTATAATCATGTTTATCCATATTGTAATTGTCACTTTGTATCATGTATCGTATCACTTGTCGTATTTCTGTATATTATCATATTCCTAATCATGTTATGGTAGTACTAATATTATCTTGTCGTGATTCTTAGTTAGCTTTATCAGCGTATTAAAATGAAGAGAAAAATCATAAATTTCAAATATTTCCAAAAGATATCTTTGTAGGTCATCTTCTCAGCCAATTAGCGTACATTTTGACCATTATGAATTTAATGTTATTACATGACGTATAATAAAAAGAATCCTCCATATCCAGGAAAATACACAATATAAGGGAACATAACAACATCGTCATTCCTATGCTCGCGAAAGTGACTTTACTTGATGGATCGAGTCTACAAGAGTCTACAAGTTGCTCCACAACTCCTTCAATTTACGGATTTTGTTAACAAGTGATCAGATATATATCTACAACAATTCTAACAGGAAACCTTTTCTTTGGAATAATTATAAATATATTTCATACACATATATTATCAAATTTCAATAAGGTTGTCTAAACTTTTATGATCTAATTCGTCTTTTAATATAATAAATCAGATTCAATTGTTCTTTGAAAAAAAATAAAAAACTCCACTGAGAATATATATACAAAATGATCTTGGCATTAAAAGGACACTAATAGACTAATAGTGTTGAATTTTACCAAAGGAATTTAATTTTTATATTTAATTCTAATTGTATGACTATTATTTCAGGGGATTTTGTCATATATACAAAGTTAATACATTTCATAATTCCTAAAAGAAAATTACTGTCGTAATTCATGCTTTAAATGGGAAACCCTACAAAGTAAAAATCACTATATTTCAAACGATAATGTTTCTTATATGGAGTAAATTTTCCTGTTTTCAAACAGGGTTTTTATCCGTTTCATTTCTGATCACATATTATCGTACCCGAACCAGAACATATTATGTCCGTATAACAAATTTTTTGGTTTATCTTATTTAAAGGGAACTGGAAGTGTCATATTCTCTGTTGCTGTTGGTCCATTTGATCCTATTTAATACTGGTCAATTATAATAAATGAAACTACCCGGCCTTCATCAAACGACCCTTCTCGTCCCTCTTGCATCTGCGAAGGTCAGGAATCTATGGCCCCCTCCTTGTCTATGTACGACCAAAAGGGGGCGGTGACTCCGGAATATCGAAATATTCTGGTTTGCATATCATTTTTAACTAAAGGTATACAAGCTGAGTTAAATGAATTAATCCGGCTCGATCCATTTTAGCCAACGAGTTAAACGGGTCAAGTTCATTTATCTCATTTTTAAATAAATAAAAAAATTTTGATTTTAACTCATTTAAAAAATAGGTTAAACGAACTAAACCGTGGATAAAAAGTATAAATATATTAAACGGACTAACCCAAATCGGCTCACTTTGGTCCATGGATTAAATGGATTAGTTCACTTTTAAATAAACCAAAAAACCTTAACTCAAACTTACTTAAAAGGTAGGTTAAACGAATCGATCCATGGGTTAAAGCCTACTTACATACCTTTATTTGTAACAAACTTTAGGAATGCAATCCACACATTCTTATATAATATCCAATCTATTCAATTCAATAAAAACCATATAAAATTTTTGAACGGATTTTAAAAAGAGAGGTTAAAACCTTATAAGAAGTTAGATCATAAACTTACCAAAAGCTCGATGCGAGAAAACCTGAATTCATAAAATTAATTAATATATATTATAATTATATTTAATGGCCAATGAAGAAAAAAACATAATAATTATATTTTATGTAAACTATAAATTTCATTAAATTTCATTGAATAAATGGAAAGTTTCACTTACAAATTGTCATTTAGTTTATTTCGATTATTTAGGTAATAAAACACGTAGCACTTGAATCTAAACCCATGCAAGCTAAATTGAAGCATCATGTAAAAACCTATTAATATTGTAAAAATATATTGAATATATACATATGGTATTAAATCAGTTCTTTTTTACATTAGTGATACTTCTTCAGAGTCGTTCACACGGAGTAGCACCATAACAGATAAAAATGAAAAGGAAAAAAAAAAGTTAGCAAATTTGGGTAACTATTAATCGAATATGACACACTATCCTACTTGACCTATTAAAACACTTAATATGATACATGAATACCAAACTAGGGTCACTCACCACTATTTCTTACCAAAAAGAATAGATAAGAATTAAGGATAAAGAAAGAACATTAGGATTGCTCTAAAAGGAAACTTGTAATTCAATAAGGGAAGTATATGATGTCTACATACAAGTAGTGGAGGTATTTATATGTCATCTACTAAGGTTACATTAATTACGAAAAAAACAAAAATGAATAATGTAAGAAAAAAATTCCTAAAACATGCTAAAAGAGATAAAAATGACAAATGACAAATAATATTTTGTATGAAAAGAAAAAAAAATCCTTCCGAAACATTAAGTCGGAGAACACGTGTCAAGAGGCAATTGGGAATCTGTGTGGAGGTTGGTCTTGCCAATGCAAAGTTTAAGGCAACTCTGTAGTTGTAGAAGTAAACTTGTAGGAGAGGGTTTAAGAATCGGGCCGACCTAATTTGGTTAAGGTTAGAGCTCGGACACTTAAGGATATTTAAATCCTCTTTTGGTTGAATAACTCGACGGTTTGGCTCAAAGAGAGGTCTAATGCTGGTTAGCTCAGAAAATAACTAAATCATGATAAGGGTTCGACAATGGGGGCAGTTACTTGACAAATCGACATGTTAATCCTTTAGGTCTAATCGGATAGGGCGGATTAGCTCTGGGTTGGTGACGCAATCCTCACCCTTGAGTAGTCCTTGAGCTAGGACACATCGAGTGAGCCTCAATAATCCCTCTAGCTCAACTTTTGATAATTGGTCTAAGGAATTGATTCCTATCAATTAGTAATACATATCATGTTTTGATGCTAGCTCATCAGTGATTTTTTAGTAATCTAATATTATAATTGTTGGTAAGGTTTAGTACTGTATGATGGATTGACATCGACAATCATCTTCAAGATTGCCAATCCCTTTTTTGTTTTTTGTTTTTGTTTTTTATTTTTTATTTTTTTGACATAGTAGGTCGTGTCATATTTTAAAAGGTTTTTATAAAACCCTATAGTAAAAGGATAAAAAATTTATAGGGTCCTTGATGGGTTTTGAAATACCCTATACAGTAACGGATCAAGTCTCGATTTTCCAAGAAATCATCTCGGTAGCATCCGTAACAAACATTTCTAAAACCAGCAAATAAATTCATAGGGAATTCTAAATTGCAGTCATCCAAAAATCACTATATAATATATTCAAACCCTGATTGTAGTAAAATCTCCCAAATTATAGGGGAATTTAAACATGGCTATGTAATATAGCCAGGCCTCGATTAGACATTAGAATAAAATAATCTTCTGAACTAAGGGAAAATTCTTCAACGTTGTCACTCAAAGATGACTATGTAATATAGACAGGCCTAATTATACAATTATAGCAAACGTAAGACCTTTTAATAGTAAAATAAGTTGTCAACAGTATTTTTAAAGATCATCAATAATTTTCATTTTATATAAATCATATCAAATAACACTAAATAAGGCACATAACAGTATTTTTAAGTGATTGTTTCTATATCTCAAAATCTTTAGAAACTCGTATTCTATATGATTTTAACAAGAAAAAAGAAAAAAAAAGCACAACATGATCATGTTATCCTAGATGAAAATAAAAAAAATAAATAAATAAGAACAATAAATACAATAAAATATTAGGAAATGAAAGAATTTAATAATGAGAGTTCGCTTTTTTATGTGATGTATTTTTTTCACTTTTAATTTTTTTTAATTAATTTTATCTAGTATAACACTGGCATAGGATTCCAAAGGCATATTTTAGGGACATAGGGTTTTATACACTCAATCTCAAAAATAAAGGGAGTGAATGAATATGGAATATGTATTATGAGATATATTTACAATTTATCTTCTCTGTTTTTAATCATTGGTTTCAAAGCTGACTTAGGTTTAATGTTATTGGTTTCAAAACTGACTTAGGTTTAATGAAGCTGAAAATTAAGACATGCCATGCATATGAAAGAGTAACTTTTCCATGCAAATTGTTATATAAACAACCAGTGTCTTCTTGTATATGAGATAAGTTCTAAGTTTTCCGGTTTAGCAATTGGGAGACACTATATTTTCATGAAGGTACACAAGGAAATATGACAATCATACTCAATAATCAATTGTCCCTCATCCGATGTGACCAAACTTCACTCGGTTCACCTTTGATTTCCCCATCTTCATTCTAATCGGCTGGGGTCAATTAAATATGTCCAAAAAGACTTGTACCGAGGTTTATCATTTTAGAGAAACCTCTGATCAAACAAGCCAAAATCAACACCTTTAACTTAAGAGATGGCCGACTAAGTTCGATTCACCCCTATCAAAAGGACCTAAAGTGATAGATGAGTTAATGAATTGACAACTATGACACTAGAACTTACCAAATGTTAATACATCTTCTCGAGGCCGTAAAAAAATCAAATCAAGAAGATATAGTATTGAGCTCAAACGTGACTTAATCGACCTCATTAAGCTCGATTTATCTTTTTTTTTTTCTAATTGTAATAATAAAATTAATATTCAAACTATATTTAGAATTAATATATTTACTTGATTGAAGCTCGATTAAATTCATAATCTAGTTGATTGAAATATTATGAAGCTTGACCCAATTAACTAATCAAGTAGCTTATTGAGTTTCACTCGATTATTCTCATGTTAAATTTGAATAATATCAAGTGGACTTTAAGTAGTTTGGCTCATTTACACCATTTTTTTTTATACCCTATTTAATTATAAATCTAAGATTGCAAGTTTGCAACTACTAAAATTAACTCTAAAGCTTAAATATATAGAAAAAAGGAATAGGAATAAGAATTGGATTTTGCGAATGGCATGTTTTTCGCTTGATGGACTTTGGATTTCCTGTTATGTTTGTTTGTCTTGCTATTAATCCCCTTTGGATAAGTAACCATCTCGTAAATTGTTAATTTCTCACGTCGAAGTGATCAAATACTTCTTCCATGCTTACAAATTCTTCGGAAGAGCACAATTCTTGTTGCATACCTTCTTAATTATCCTTTATGTGGCTTTCGTTTATTTTCAACTATATGATTCACATGAGCTGTTGCTTGAGATGTTTCTTTTTGCGAGCATCTTAAATATTCATAGTATCGGGCATTCATCTAACACAAAGTATCTGCTTCCAAAGAAAAAATGATATATTTATTATGAGTGAGATGTCATATGTAATACATAACATTGAATAAAACCTAATGAAACTAGATGCTACTTATTGTATTAATATAACTACTATTGGTGGTTTTACATACTCTCACGCATCAGATTTTATATACTCTTATATATAACTTCCCTATCAACGTAGTGTATCATCTTATCGTAGGCTCAACGAATATTGTTGATAGCTATATTGGGTCCAACATTGTTGAAATAGGGTAAACAATATCATATAATATCTGAAGAGCCGAATGATTTCAACTTTTTCTTGTATCAAGTCGTATTTGGACCATTCTAGCAGTCCAAGGTAAAAATCGAGCAATTTTCAAAATTTAGGAACCAAACTGAGATAACAATAAATTCATCATTTGACCCTTTTTAGATCATAAGACGAAAACCAAACGGGTGTGTAAATGAGTTTTAAACAATGGGCTAGCCTGTTTAATCTGCTTAAAAAACGGGTTAAGGTCAAGTGTTTTGACCTGCTTAAAAAGTGGATCAAATAAACATAACCTATTTAATTCATGGGTCAAAGTGAGTCGATTTAAATTAGTCCGTTTAACCTATTGACATCTTTAGTATGTGAGATAGTATGTTTCAATCTATTTGAAAAACGACTTAAATGAGCTCGACTTATTTAATATGCAAGCCAAAATAAACCTGAGAGAAGTCATTAGCCATTATTACCTCCTTCCTAAAGTCATAAATATGTAAATTCTCTTTAGGTTTAGCAATTAATTATTTTTATTTCATTAACAAATTAGGATAAGGAGTTATACTATTGCTTTCCATATGCATTTTCACAAAATTACTTTGCTTACTTAAAACTTAGACCTAAGTATGGAATCACCTCTGAACCTTTCAAGTATTGCAAATTATCTTTATAAACTTTAATAAATTGATAAGATAAAAGATATTTCTTTTTTGAGTTAAAAGAAAAAGCTCTATACCTAAAATTTCATAAGTCTTAAAGTATACGTTGATAAATTTAAAAAGATGTTCTCACAATATAGTTAAAGTTTAAAGGATTATTTGTAACATTTAAAGATTATTTATCAATTATCAAGGTTTGAGAGAGTAAGTTATAGCAGTTAGAAGTTTGGTAAGAAAATCCACATCTAGATCTTATGCATTTTTCTAAAAGTTAAAAGATGAGAGTACACTTGGGAATCAATACAAAATTGTTCCTAATGTAATTGGATACGACAGACTATATTTAAGATAGAGCAAATGAGTGACGTGGTAGTCGAGGTCTTCATAACTTAAATAGTCTGATCACTGCTCCTTAAGAATTGATTAATTAAAGTTTCTAGGGAAGTTCCTTCATTCTGTAATATCTTACACATGAACTTTTCATTGAAAAAATTCAAAACTCAAGCTTCTCACTAGAAATAAAAGCAACATTTTCTTTTTCCAACTAAGCTACTATCTTAAAATGCAAGAAGTCAATTTGCATGCTTCGTATTTTTGTCTTTATTTTCTGCCTTCACAATTAGTGAGTGCAAATTGACAATGGTACATAACTTTTTCGCACAGTCAACTCACATACTAGAATCTTCAAAACTATTGTCTTCATGGGATAGGTTATACATTTTTTTAATGTAAAACCGCCTTATCCTAAGACTACTTACACTCCTCTATAAATTGTCGTTCTCTCAGCATACCTATGTACGTAAAAAGACTTGTTAGGATGACAAAACTGAATATGAGACCTGGAGTATGCAAAACATGCTTTGAGTGAAAATGAAATTAAATATTTTTTTATTCTTTTTATTACAAACATCGGGGGTAGGGCTAAATAATCGGCGGGGTCCAATGACTTCGACACTCACCAATTGTTTTTTTTCCCATTCACTTAACCACTCAACAAATTCGTGCTTTCGAGATCATTGAAATGTTAATGAAGTCAAATATTGTGGCTGTTGCTCTCTATCTATTTCAAAATCCTGATGATTGATGCTTTTGGTTTGGCACTTTACACTTTGTTGCCGCTTAAACAGATTTGACAGATCTTTGTTGTGATCTTATAGAAGTTATGGGATTTTCCTTTTATTGCCATAACTTTAAATTATTCAAATCATAGTATATCCTACTGTAACTACAAGATACTAACTATCTGCCTATGATCGATGGAATTAATTAACTGAATAAGAAGCTGCATTTTTTTTTTTCTAAATGGGAAATAAAAATAATTTAAAGCTAAAAGGTGAATTAGTAGCACGTACGCGAATGCTTTTAAAGGTTATTTCAACAGTGTGTTCTTCATTCTTTGTAATGTAATTGATAATAATATTAATGTGCAGGGTTTAGCTAAATGGTTGAAGATTGGAATATTTTGTATTTCATGTAACCCTGGGATTTGAATCCACCTAACCTCGCAATATTATGTATCGACATGGAAGCTTTGGACAAATGAAATGTTAAAAGTGGAAGCAATCATCAATAAAGAAAAGGCGCGGATGAATTTGCACTAAATTCACTACATCATGAATAGTAATATTGTTAGTGTAAAGAATGGACTATAACTTATGTATAAACCCAGCCACAAATCTACATATAGGACCTATACAACCTTAGGGCTAAAGATATTCAATACGAGCAACAAAGGAAACAAATTACACTGCCTCGGACAACCTAGATCGATCACCACAAGGCCCGCAATGAACTAAACTTCTACTGAAATACTTTGATCGATCGACTTCAAGCCCCAGTTGATAGCTACATGTTAATTTGCCCTAACACTAAATTTCGATTTGACATTAAATCTTACAACCTCCCACACATATGATATTGTGTGAACATTACCCTTGAACCTCCAATCTACTGAGCATCCTACATGAGTGATCACTCCTTGCACCGAGTAGGTACACTTAGACTTGAGCAAAGAGCCAAACCGACCTCAAACCGCCAATTCACGGGCTAATTCCATTATAAATCATGATCGACCTACGTGCTAGTGGTTTCGAGCTAATTCAGCTGACCCAACAATTCATGAGTCAATTTGCAGCCCTTGAATACCTTTTTTTTTTTTTTTTTTTCTTACTGACCCTTGACCATGCTTATGTACTAATGTAAACATATAATGTGTATATGTGAAAATATGAATACAGTTGTGTTGGTTGAGTTGTAATGTTTTAATATGTACTACTCCATTATTAAAAGTGTATATTCACATAAAACAACAATTTACACAAATTTTCCATGAAAAATAGAGCATAGAAAAAGAGACAACAATATTTAATTAATTGCTAAACAAGACCACCACTACCTCAAGTCTTGTTTGATTTTTTTTTTTATTTTATCTATATCTTATTTATATTTGTTTTGTACTTGATTTATATTATTCGAAATCTCATGTTTGGAAAACTATTTTATCTCTATTTATTTCATAATTATGATGAAAGTAATAATTGGAGTATGAGAATTGGAAAGTGAAAAATCATATAATTTTAACAGAAAAATTTTTGAAAAATATATTTTGTGCATTGAAAATTATATTTTAATTGGTATTTTGTAAAAGTGAATAATGTAAAGGATAGATAAATTAAAATTTATAAGAATTTGTTAGGTATTTAATTTTAGAAGATGATTATAAATGTACTTATACTTCAATCTTCTCGGAGTTTTATTTTACTAAACACATTATTCAAATTTATGCAAAAGAACACTAGAAAAATTAAAAGAAAAATCAAACAGACCTTTAAAAATAAAAAGAGATAGTTTTAAATTGTTGAAGCACATGTTTGGCTAGTATAGATCCAAACAAAGACTATATTTTATAGTACTTTTGTTTCATTGAAATTAGGAGGGTTGCTTGAATATAACTACTAGATAATGTGTGGGACTAATATCTAGTTATTTATAAAACAAAGTAGTTGGTATAGATTTAGCTAGCTTAAGAACATTAACAAATTGGACTATGTGCACGACACGTGGGGGTGGGGGTGTTGGGGTGTAATGTTCATATGGGGTGGTTTTATACTAGCTTGAGTCGTTAAGGCCCAACAGCTCGTTTGATAGTTTAGACGTGGCCACTTCCGAACCAAACTGGTTCATGATTCAGAACTGACCTTTGCACGGATCTATATGCACTAGTTACAACACGCTCCATTGGGCAATATATCATCGAAGGTAAAATATGAATCACGTGCCAACAATAACATGTTATCCTTCATCGATGGATTATCTATAAGTTTGAAAATAATCTAGAAATTCTATAAAAAAATCGATAACCTACCTTATCTATGGCGTAAACTATCTAGATCTATTTTTGATCTACTTAAGTTCAGCTTGATATATACTTAACTTTGACTCTACCAAAGTCAATAGAGCTTAAGGTAAAATTGCTTGAGTAGATTGTCTAATCAAGTTTAAGCTTAATAATATTTAATTCAGCAAACTCACAAGCTTATTTAAGCTTAAGTGAAGTTTAACCATTACTAAAGTGCAAGTTGAATTTCAATAGTGTTGTTTTTAGGATATCAAGAGTATTGTTTAAGAGTCTCAAACAAGTGGTTAAGTACCTGCAAGAGAGCAAACACGAGTTAAAGAGAGCATCATAGGGTGTTCTATATGGCTACTATAATACTTAAGTTAGTAAGGTATTGGAGAGAGGAAAAATGAGCGCAATGAGGCAAAAGTGTATAAGAGTAAAAGTACATTACCCTATGGCCTCATCCTCTATTTACGGAGGACAAGGTTGAGCTATTTCCAATGCACCATGACCTCAAGGTATACATGGAAATAGGTGGAGGTGGTTATTCACTTGGCAATAATCTCAAATTATTCTTACATGGCATGGTTTGAACTTAATGAAGGGTTCGATATCTTCAAGGACTTAGAAGTCTTCTTCTAGTCAAGTCAGACTATATGCTGATAATTCGAGTGAGGTTGGTAGAGCCTTTTAGTAATGCAACTTTGGTGCAGTAGAAGACATCCAAATAATAGGAAGCTCGACTCAGCAAACCGAGTCAAATTAGGTCTCAAGAGCTCAACCCATGTCTTGAAGAGAGTTGGTTTAATCCTAAGAATATTCGTGTCCAAAATAGTTTATCAATAAATAACAATATTATTTTAGTTAGAAGAAAAAATAATTTTTTAGATAATCAAACATAAACTCATTATGTACCACTTCAAATTTAAGCTCGAAAATGTACACTCAACTAAACTAAAGCTCTAAAATTTCAAATCAAATTCAAGTTTAGTATTATGTTATCTTACCTTAATCTGTTTTCAATTCAAACATTAAGGTACTCCTAAAACCTTGCTTATGGGAAAAATGAAGGGTGTAACTAATCAGATCTTGATATTTTATTATTTATTTTGCTATTTTGAAACATAAAATTTGCCTTTACCACACAAGAAATAAAAGCAACCAACACTAGGCCAAGCATCAGGACCTACATACACCAAACATCGTAAGAGGTGACGTCGCTTAGCAGACAAGACACGCCAAAAGAAAATCGATGACCCATGCCAGCCCATCTCTTGCAACGTTCTGTCTCCAAGCTGGACTCAACGTCAACATAAAAGATGATTAAAGATCTTACTTCCCTCCAGCTGTTTGTACATACATTCGAAATGAACTTCTTGTCATATTATAGGTTACCCGATTTATATATAAATCTTTAACGATTTAATTGTGCAGTTCATCGATACATTGGGTAAATTTTGGTTGACCAGTGATAAAAAAAGGCACTCAACTGAACTTTCTCTTTTTTAAAAAAAAAAATTATTTACGGCCAAGTATGTCGAAAAAGATAATCTAAATGCAATAAATAAATTGCCAATACAAATGTTTGAAACATGTTGATAATTTAGGTTAACGTTTCATGTTTTGTATTAAGGTCTAAACCGGTTTGAATTTAAAGAACCTTAATCTATAATACAACCTATTTATTTAATCATATTTAAAAATCTAAACTCATAACTCATCTTATTTAATTAATATATTTCGTGTTTATGACCTGTTTATCAACTACAAAATGTAAAATAGATCTAGTTGTTGATATAATATTAATTATAATAATTGGAACAAAAGTCTATATAAGATTTAAACATAATTATATAAATCACTTATTTGCTTCATCTAATTAATATGCTTACTCAATCGTAGCCCTAATGAGATACTAGTGTCAGCTATTTAGATGACCACATCTTTTATTAGCTTTTTAAAAGAGATTTTAAAGAGTTTACACTGGAACAAATTTATAACTATTATGTAGAAGGTTAATGAGAATAGTTCATCGTCCTCTTCATCTTTTCCTAATATCTTTGTAGCATGAGAGTTTAACAAGTGTACTAAAAGATGATCAAATCTATAAGGCACAATTAAATTATGTAAATTTATATATATACTAAGCAAAGATAACTGTATTTGCATAGCACATATTTGAATAATTTAGATACTAAGATTTTGTAAATGTGTAAGTAAACACAATCCTATAATGTGAACTTGTTAAAAGACAGTACATAAAAGATAAAGCAATCTTTTAATATGAGTATTGGAGATATAAGACATGTTAAAATCAAATTTACGTATTATATCAATCAAGTGATAATATATGAATGTAATATCGTATAATAATAGATATTTATATAATTCATGACTATGGAATTCTATAAGTAAAATTCCACCTTACACTTGCTCATGTCACCAATACTACTCAGCAATATCTTTAACAAAGCAAAAAGGGTAAAACTTTAAAAGAAGTTTTTAACAAAACTCATCAATTTGGAGATTTATATATACTTAGAAATATTGCTCTAATTGCTCTTATAACCACAATTACCCTAGATAATGAATAATCTAAGTTATGCTATTAGGGTTTGATTATAGATAGATCCATAAAGATAGATAAGAGAAAGATCGAATTTATATTTTAAATCCACTTAATGAGTAACACCATTCTTGCTATTGAAAATGCTTTAATATAAAATGGTAAGAGAGAAAGAAAGAAGAATTCAATAGGTATTACACACCATATGTTATATTAAAAAGATTTCTCTTATCTATCTTTATGCATCTATCTATAATCAAACCATCATAGCACATACTGCCATTTAAGAAAAAGTTAACATGAACATTAATGGAATGAATATTTTCTGAATCAATTATCACAATGATTTGCACACGGTATATATATCAATATTTTATTGGTATTTATATACCATACGTCCACAACATGTAACGTGTATTATTCACTGAATCCTTTTTCAAGAGAAAATGATCTTAATATAAATAATAAGAAAGAGGAGGTTCAAGTTTAGTAAAAGAAGGCAATTATATTTTACATAACTACATAAGAAGGGATATCGTTTATGATTAGGCTTAAAGGTTTGGCTTCGACTTAAGCCTAGTTCATAAAGAACCTAACTAATTACTTACAAGTTACAAGACTTGAGAGAGGAATTTACCCAATCACCCTTCTCTTTGAACTTGTTTTTCTAGGATTTTGGTCACAAAACCACTAATAGATACATTTCTAGGGGAACCATAGAATTTTTGAGCTTTTAAATGGTGATCATCATCACTCAATACAATTCAAACTACATGGTTTATCTAGGTTCGAAAAGTACATAAATTAACAATAGCCACATTCCAGGCTAAAAGAGTGATGGTACATTGATTCCTCTCGGAATCCCTATTCTTTTAAAAGTTTTAAACTAAGTCTGAACAAGCAAGCTATGAAATCTAGCAAATGCAAGCATACATCCATGACAAACCACATGAAACTTAAATTTTATTAATTGATGAGATAAGAAAAAAAAAAAAGTCACATTCATACTGCCATTTAAGTAAGAGCAATAAGCATAAGCTACCTTAATGTCCCAAGTATAGTTTTGAAATCGTGGATCCAAGGATCCCCGAATCTAATAATTGGGTAGCTAAACATCAAGTAACATGATTATTAAAGTTGTGATTCTACTTATTCATTTCTACAAGTTTATAATCTTAAGAGGCTTTTTTGAATTAAATCATGTATAAAAATGTTTTCTTATAAAAATTTACATTTTTATCCAATTTCACATGTCAAACTCGGTAAAAATTTATGTTTTTAACCGAGTTTACTAATTTCGCATATATAGGTTGAATGGATTGAAAATAATATATATATATATAATATATATATATAAGCTTCTACTATGCTTATAATGAAAATCATATATTTATGTCTATACCATTAATAACTCAAAATATGACGAAATATTTTGTTCTCTTCAATTCATAGTTTTTTTAAAACAAAACTATGGAAAAAAAAAAAAGGTTTCTACTATCCTTATCCTTCTTTGGAGAATGTTAGATTATAAATTTTTAAGAATTGTTTTTATATAAAAAAAGAACTTATCTTTTTATTTCTTTATTTCCATCATAAGTTTCAAGTTTTCTATAGCTACTACAGGCCTTATGTTGATACTAAGTAAAATCACGAATTTAACAACCTTATCCGATAATATCCAAAACTACAACATAAGAAGAATGTTCCATACTAGATTTGCCACTCGTATCAACCATCAATAATCCAGTCCTCTATTATTGTGTACAATAGTATCCTATACTACTATTGCTACCCATTAATTAGTTTCATCCTAAATTCCTAATAGATGTACACCATAGTTTCACCTTATTAATAACCTGCCTATCATTAATATAGGTGATACTGATGCCTAATAACAAGCAACATCATTTTGAATATTCAATTCTAAATAGATTATAGATACTGAAACCATAACCTCCCTATTCAAAATAGTTACTTACCTTTCCACTATAGACAGCGATCAACAATTTATTTAGGAGGTTGGATATAATTAGATTTATTTACTAAATCCAACACAAATATCTAATTAAGTAAGATATGATAGTTTCTTGCATTTGTTTACTTCTAAATTAATAACTTATCTTCTTTCTACCTTATTACCTATAAATTTATAAATTCAAATATTTTGATGACTATGTAAAATTCATCCTAACTTGTTTTTAGTTCTTTGAATAATGACTTATGACGTGTCCAAATTAATTTAAAGTCAAAAGTGATGTTAGTCTAAGGTTTGAATCAACTTTTAGACAAAATAAGGAGTTTCGATCGACTTGGAAGGAAAGTGTACAATTGACTGCTTAACAAAAGTGGTCAACTGCTAGGCAAATGTAATCAATTGCTTGGCTAAAGTGGCCAACTACATAGAAAAAGTAGTCATCTGTGTAGATAGTTTTGGCTTGGTTTCATCTCATTTTTATCACTTTGATACATTCTTTTTCTAGGCTAAAGTGTAGGAATTTATTTAAGGTCTTAGTGGATAGTTTTACCAACTTTTTAGGGCTTAGGAAAATGGATTAATTAGTAAAGATCTCAAACTCGATGTCTAAATAGAAGTTGAGAAAATAAGTGACTTCTAGGGCTCAAAATCCACATGTCATGGAAACAAATTAGGAGATACCATGGTATTCATATTGAAGACTTCTACAAAAGAGAAATTAGAATAAAGAGAGGGTAATTTGACCTATACTTTATTTTTCTATTCAATCTAAAAATCTTCTTAATTGAGGCAACAACAAACGCAATATGTGAACTTTATCTTATTAGAAGTCATCTTGCACGTAGACTTGGCTCTTACACTAGTAGTGTGGAAAACAGTACAACAATGTGATGTAAGCTATGATAAGCTAACTCGACTTGACCTATTAGGAGCCAACTAATTGAATCCAATTATCAATAAGCCAAATTTTTTAGTTCGGCCTAACCAGTTACACTTTAATGGTCTAAAAGAGCTAATACACTTACCTAACTAATCAAAGGGTTTAGTGAGTAATATAAGCTAATCCAACAACTCATTAAAATGTAAAAACATATTTGTCTATGTGTATTGTTACACAAGTTAACATAATAAGTATATTAATACTTGTGTTTTAGGTATAATTGACTATAGAACTATTTTCTACCATTTTTTAAACTGTTTGAAGAATTAAAATTTAGTGGATTAAGTTAGTTTGATGAGCTTTATATGTCGACTGACCAACTCACTCTAACTAGTTAAAAATAAGTGTTAATAGATTCAACTAATTAATCCCACCTACACCAACTTAATCACTTTATTCTATAAGTTAAATTAGTTTGGCTTAAAATACCCATTTTCAAAAAACAGATTATATGAGTTAAGCATTTCACCTTTCAACAACTTCATTATTAAGGATACAACCAAAATAGGTTTGGAGCAGCTTTCATGAAACTTGCACTCATCTTTATAATGTGTAGCATTTCTTCAAACTATATAAAAACCCTATAACATTTTATCTTCTATTCTTAAAACCCGCCCCTATAGATTAAGAACCATATAGAGGTGGGATTTTCATAAGATTTTAAAAACCTTTTAAGGGCGAGTTTTCATAGAGTTCAAATAAAATTAAGAAGAGAATAGAGTAGAAAGAAATTAAGTAGGATTAATATCACCAACTTACACAATAAAAAAAATTGAGAATCAAATGTGTTATATAATATAAAATTTATATAAGGTACATATAAGATATAAGTTAAGAATAAATATTTTTATTAATATATTTATTAGATTAGGTATTCCATTAGGTTTTTTTACTATCTCCAAACCTAATCCTAAACTCCTATATGGTTTTTAATTATATCCTTAAATCTTATAAGACAACATCTTATATCTTATAGAGTTTTTATTATATTTGAAAAATTGGATTTGATGATTGTCGAATTACATCCTATTCTTTGCCCGAATAATCCTACAAGAAACTGACTTTGATACCCTTACCATAACAACAATTACGTTCTTAACTATATGCTGAACATGAAACGAGTATTGATGAGACCCCTCATTATATCTTACTATCTTTCTCTTTTTTGTGTTTTCCTCATGCGTGGAATAGCAATGGGGTGGAGGGCCCATGAAAGATGTCTCTAGTTCACGGGGTATACAGAGGAAAGTTGAGTTTTGTGGTCCTGGAAGATGCATGTGTTTCTACAACAAGTACAACGGCCCACAGACACAGTTGTTCTACCTCTACATATGATGGGACCTGTCAGTTTGGAACTGTAGCATCCCTAGGACCCTCGTTTACAGACATATACGTACGTGGCCATTGATGATTCGCACTTGCCGATGGAGTACATGTTTCTGTTCATATCCCAGAGTAATTTGACCTTTTGTTTATATCATTTACGATCTCTCTCTCTCTCTATTTATCCCAATTGGCAGAAGTTGCACCAAGTCAGGCTTATTCTATGGTTTCGTCTAGGAGAGAGTCCAATTTATCGCTGACTATTAAAAACTTTATTACATTATTTTCTATATTTATCTCAATGATCAAAAGATTAGAAAGGCTGTTCCATCAACAGTTTCATGGAGGCCTTTAGGAAGACTGGAGCTTTGCTGGAAAAAGAGAAAGAAAGTGTCCTATGAAAGCCTGATCATAACATCATATTCCGGTAATTTGCTGGTTTGACATTATCAAGTAACCTGAACTATCAGCAATTTTTCCACAAGGAAATAAATAAATAAATAAAAAGGAAAAAAACATTATTTTCAGAGGTAGAATAATCATTGATTATAGGTAAGCTTCCTGGCCGAATAATATTGAAGGTAGAATTGGCAGTGTCCACACAACTTTTGAGGTAATAAAGTGACTTTTGTTCTTTTGAAATGGGTATTAAACTTATAATAGGAAACTCAAATCTCAGTTATTATTTTATTTTTGGAGTATGTATGCACTCAAATCGTCCATCGAATCTTGATTGCTGCCTATGTTTTAATTCAAGAATATAATCATGAGGCAAGTAGTAGAATTTTCGGATCTTTTAATACTGTCCACGACACTAACCAAATGCGATCAGGAGAAGTTTATAATATGGTAATCGAGAAGGGACCCTGGACTTGGATTGGTCATATTTAAAGCAATAAATTTGGTATTAACAAACTAAGAAAAACATATATACACATCTTTCCTGTAGGATAAAGAAAATCACATTTTATTGACTGATAGAATAGGGGAAAAAATAGGAAAAATATTAAATTTGGTAATTTTATTTTATTTTTTTAACTAACTGTCAATTTCACTACTATATTCAAGTTTTCAAAGTCATCTACCCTATCTCATCTAAATCCGTTCACTGCCGCTTGTCTACATAGATTTTTCTACCAATTGAATAGTGCCACTTGTTACGTACCTTTAATTTAACCTACTTAAATTAACTAAAAAGCACACCTATTGGGAGATGTAATAATAATAATAATAATAATAAAACCACATCACGATTATAATGCTTCTTGGCACTCTTATTATTTTCATTTTTTCTTTCCCTGCCAAACTCTTATTATTTTCTCGGATTGATCATCGCCTTATCATTTTCGACCACATGTTCCCTCCAACATTTGATAATTCATCATTATCATTCAAAATTTTAGGAAACACTAATTTATCTGAATTTTGACAAAATTCACAATACCCAGAAGGCTTGAACAACATTTTAACCAGCATCAAAAGGACCAGATCTTGAACATCTCAAAAACTGCTAACTGATCCAAATTTAGGAGGACAAACCATTAGTAGCCGTATAAACATAAAAAAATCCATAAATCATTATAGTTAAAAGTCAATAACCCAACTTCTCCTAATTTGGATAGACTAAAATAATCTAGAATGTACAAAAAGCATTTTAGCTATCATGAGGCCAAAAGATTGAATCTTAAACAATTAAATTGCCACATATTAACCCTGGAGCTTAGAAAAGCTTCTTAGAGTAGAAAAGCATTGAGCCTTAAGCTTGGAAAAACTTGAATTTTTATTTAAACTAAAAAGAGTAAACAACATTTTAGTCTTGCAGCTTAGATTTTTTTTTTTTTTGAATTTTACTATTTCATAATTGAATTCAATCAATTTTGAGATTAAGTTTGATTTTCTACAAACTTATATTGATAAACTATTTAAGATGTAATCCCTTTCAAAGCATAGGTTGTGCTCAGAAGTTCATGATAAACCCATTCAGAGCTCAATCTGGGCTCTTTGTAGCTCAGTCGACCTTATTATGACCTAAGCCAAGCTGTTGAAGCAACGGATAACCTTTAAAGAGTGCAAATTGAGGTTGAGCCTTAAGCCCATGATGTGTAGGACTAATCTCATAGAGCCAAAAGAAAATAAAGCGAGATTAACTCAATTAGATAAAAAAAGTTCGCAGTTGATACATTACGAGTCCAAAATACTCTCCATAATATCCATAGTGTATCATTGAGATACATTCAAATGTATGGTTAAATATATCTTGGAGAGACAATCTACCTCTCACAAATAGCTTATTAACTACTCCTGTAAATATGATTTATAGGTAAAAGGGTCAACATTTTCAAACTATTGCTACATTTTTTTCCTTTAAGTACTTTCGACATATGCATTGTAATGGATAAAAGTTAGGAGAAAATGAGATATAGAAAAGGAGTAGACAATCTAGAGACCAAAAAAACACATGTTTTAGGTGAAGTAGCTATATAAGCATCAAACCTTACTATTCTTGATGGGAGATATTGTGTTCTTCATTTTCATACTTGTTTAATCTTTTAAAGAGAGAATCCAACATTATAATAGTGTTTTTCTTGATTTCTCTCCCTCCCATAACAAGGAGGGCTCCAAGTCAATAGTTGTAATGAAAATATATCTCTTAACATATAGTGAAAATACAATTATTGTTATTGATCAAATAAGATATTAGTAATGGAAAGGTATAATTAATAACCACAGAAAAACGTCAATAATGAAAATGCATAGATGACAAAAACAAAAATATGGAGATGTAGGGATCATTAATGAAAAAAGTATGCTCTCGACATGAGTAAGCAGCTACTTTCAATTTGCAAAGAATTGTTATTTTCCACGTATATTGTTTCATAATTAAATTCTAAAACTAGCGGTGTCTTTAAAAAAAGAAGTAATGACCAGAACTTGACAACAAATAGGTACTTATCAAGGGAAAAAGGTGACATAAAAAAAATACAATAAGAGTAAAGATAATGTTAAAGAGGTAGAGTAGCAAAAAAAAGGATAATATTAAGAGATACGAGGGCAAAAAGAAACTTTCCAAAAAAATTTATTGTAATAGATACAGTCGCTAAAATATTAAATTAATTTCTATGAAAGAAATATTTAACATAGCTAGTATGTTCGCGCAAACAGTCTCTCTTGCAATATCATCTAAATGTTTCAAGCTCATTTAAAATGTTTAGAGCACATCTAAATTTGATATTTATCTCACTGCAAATATCCCCTGATTTGAACGGAACCCCCTTTGCTCATCTAAAAATAAGAAAAAGCTCCGGAATTACCGTGAATCCATGACATTTGATTTTTGGACCGTGATCGCCATTCTATTTCAAATGGGCCTCCATGGTCCATGATACTTAATTTGATGCGTAGAATGGAAACTTAACTAATAAATATCATTCCGTTTTACAATCCATAAGTCCGTAGGAGATAAATGTAGAAATCAATTTAGCACTAAATAGAATTAATATAATATTGAGTTTGAATATGAATTAAACTTGTAATCGCTTATGAGCTTAATCATTTTGAGTTGAAATATAAATTTTAGTCGAGTTCATATTAAGTTTAGATAACATGAAGTTCAAACTTATTAAGTGCCACTTTGAGTCAAGTTTGACTTTAAAATTCTAAACTTGATCAAGTTTGAGTAAGTTTTAAAATGTATAAATCACTATAGCATATAATACTACAAATAAGTTGAGTGGAAGCAATATAATTTTGAGTTTGAATTCAAATTAAATTCAACATTTTAAAACTCACTCGAACTTAATCAAGTTTACAATTTTAAATTCAAACTTGACTCAAAGCGACACTCAATAAATTCAAACTTCATATAATTAAACATGTTTAAGCTTAATTTATCTAAAAAAAAGTTTCTTTTTTTAATTACAATAACATTAATATCTAACCTAGTATGAACTCGACTAAAATTTATATTTTGACTCAAACTTGATTAACCTCATAAGCGATTCGACTATATATTGTGAAGTTTGAACTTGAATCAATATTTGATAGCTCAAGCTTGGCTCAATTGTTCTCGAATCGAATTGCGAGTCCTGTAATTTCACCTAGTAGTTTCGAGTGGATAATTTAGGGTGTTAGTAAAATTAACTCGAATAAACCAAAAGTTACGAGTAGACTCAAAACATTACTCGAAAACATCCCATAGACTTGGATACTAAAAATATAATAAAGTAATAATAATATGACTAAGTTAATATAATTCAATTATATTATATAATATTTATTAAAATCGCATAAAATAGGCTTCGATAACTAATACATATTTAGAGATAAATTATATATGTAATAAAAATATTATGTGACGTAAAATAATGTGTATAAAATGTGTATGTATTGTATATAATTTTCAAGTATATGTATATACCCGCAATTAATTAAAGTACCCGGATAATGGTATTTGAAGCTAAAATGAGAAGGGAAAATCATAAGAATGAATGAAAAAAATTCAAAAACAGAATATGGTAGTTGGAAACAAGTTACCTTAGGTGTGTGTATGTCTAAAGGCTAGCTATTAGGATTTTAGAATGCTAAAATGTGCAAGTAACCATTTAAAAACTCAAATTTTAGAAGTCAAAGAGAGAGAAAAATTCGTTTGAGTAGCTTGCAAGTTCTAAAAAAACTAAAAACACTCTCCAATATTTTATATAAGCATAGGAGGATTTAGAAAAGTTAGGCTCATGATTTGAAGACTGAAGAAAGAAATTAAGTGAAATTTACGAAATTAGCACATAATCTGAGCTTGAAAGATTATAAATGTTTAGGGAGAAGCTAGAAGTCAATCGCCACCACTAGATGATAGAGCACCCAAAGGCTAGGCCGATCAATAAAGAAGTGGCTATTAATGGTGGCCGAAGAAGCCAATTCTAGTGAATGTCTTATTTCATTCGATTTTACATAATTTAATAAAAATATTAAAAATAGCTAAAAAATTTTGGAAAATTTTATTCTTATATATTTTAGTGTGTAGAATGTAGGAAAAAAATATTATTTTGTAAAAATTTAATAACTACAGTATATGTATTTAAAAAATCGATAAAATCGAACACTTTTCGATGTGTGTTTGATGTTGAAATAAATAGGTCTAATGATATAGTTATGACTCTAAAATTTTTATATAAATGTTCCTATATTTATAGTAAAATGCTATGAAGATATTTTTAACAAAATTATTTTCTATAATTTTTATGAATTTTTTAGCCTTAAATCATGATTAGAATGATGTTTTTTAGTAAAAATTATTACATATTTTTTAAAGACCTCATTGAGATTCTGAGCTTCACTTATTGTTAAAGTATTTTGTAGTGATTGGGTGCCGTTGGAAGTGGTTCTAATGAGAGAAGTTCATAAAATCAAGTGTAAGCCACTTATATGGATAATTTGGTGATATAGGATTTAAGAAAATTTGCAAGTGATGATTTAATATACTGGGAATTTGGATATAATAAAGCTAAGAAGTATAGTTGGAGTATTATTCTAGTTATTCTTGATTAGAGTTAGAAGTAAATGGACCAATGAAATAATTATAAGGGAATTTAGTTAAGGCATATAATAACTCAAAGGATTCTAGAAATGAGTTTTGAACTAGATTGATACTCAGAGAGTAAGTTAAAAGTGAAAACGATAAATATAAGGTAAAAACAAGGGAAGCAAAGGATTAGTCAGAGAATGATTTTATTAAAAACTTTATAAATGACAAAGTCAAAAGGTATCTTAGAGGACGTTAAGAGGCACATATTCTATGAGATATTCACTCAAAAGCTAAATAAAAAATAAGAGTATAATTGAATAATGAAATAAGGAAACCTTAGAGGCTAAGTCAAAGGGAGTATTTGTAAGAACTCTAAAGTTGTGGATCTTAGAAGAAAGTTCAAAGAATAGATTCCTTAAAATTATGAAGCTAATTGAACTCAAATGATATTTCATAAGGTTTCTATTAAGAAATTTAAAATTTAGTGGATGCAATGGATTAGTCAGAAGATAACTCAAAAGCTTCCAGTTTAAAAATTTCAAGGATAACTTAACTCAAAACTTAGCTCAGATGGTATTTATTGAAAATCTTAAGGATTTACTAACCTCAAAGATTGATACAAGGATAAATCTATAGTGAACTTCAATACCTAAATAATGTAGAGGATATCTTAGAAGCTTTTCTAGTAAATATTTCAAGGATATCTTAACTCAATGGATAGCTCAGAAAGTAATATAAACTTATAGTACTATTCTAGACTTCCAATACTTAGAGCATAGGCTAATGAACCAATGATTAATCAACCTAATTTTATTATAAACAAGTAAATTAGCAATATTTCCTAATTTATATATAGAATAAAGTATTATATCAAGATAAACATCAAGGGATCACCCACTAGGACAAGTGAACAACCATGTCAATGAGCTTTTGGGTTCCAAGTAAGTGGACTTAGTATTTCACTGTACTTTGGAGTATTGCTTAAGAATATTTGGAGATCTTAGTATGTGTCTTATTTGTAATTATAAGTTATTAATCTATGCGTGTGCATTGCATATGTTTGATTATTGTATTGCTGTTATAAAGTGCTACATTATATGTATTGGTTGTTTTATGATATTGCATGTTTTGGATTGTATGAAATTGCTTAATCACCGTAAAAGCAATCTAACAAAAGCTCCACTTAACTATTGAACTAACTTGCATCACAACCCATTAAAGGAAACAATTAGGATTTTTGGGCTAAACACAGGTTCTTCGATGAGGATAGTAAAAAATAATTCTTTCTCCACGTTTAATTGAACTAAATAACAAAAGAGAAGGTGGTGATAAGATTAGGAACCGTATTTTGAAGGTAGTCTTGGACAGAGCGTATTTCTCCATTGCATAAGCCCCGGTTTAGTTCCAATTCGCGAAGTGTGCAATGTTAAACTCTTCAAAACTCGGATTAAAGTGAGCGTAATTTCTCTTATCTCATAACAACCAATCAACGTCGTACAATAGTATTTGCTTGAAAACCTCAATTGTTTAATGATAGATTTGTATTATTGTCTCTATCTTACTTACTAAATAAGTTATCATTCACTCCCATATAGTTATTCTGCAGGTTTCCAATAAGCACACCAATACTTCACCAAGTCCCAAGGACACTAGAAAATGAGGTCAACGAGTGAGATTCGAGAATAATGGACTGTGTTCTTAATTATTTATCAGATTTACTTATTTGTACAAAAAACTAACAGGATCTCTAATAGTAATCTTCTAGTTTTCAATTATAGATACCGATACCATACTCTAATAATCTATGGTTTTTTACAAACCCTTTAATAATCGCTCCATTTTCTCTCAAATCAATTTACTTTTAAAACTTTTTGTTAAAATTGAGATTTTAAACTCTAAATGAGTGGTAAAGCTTAATTTTCTCGATTATTTGAGCCATAAATTTATTTTCTAAAGCTATTTTGAAGTTACATTATAGGTTAATGTCTAATAAACTTAGAATTGGATAACTTAAAGGAAAGAAATGGTAAAAATCTTATGTAAATTATACCTATGTTAATGGCAAAAAGTAACTAACTTTTAGCTTATATTGATTTATACGGTAAGATTATTAGGACTCTCAAATTTAAGGCATGACATGAACTAAAGTGAATATGTAATTGATCTCAAGTAACTCGCAAGTCTCATATGTGATTATATTTCCTAATCCATTTGTCCAATTGGCAGAGGCATAAACTAACAGAACAGTCAATTTGCATTTCCAGCATTTTAATTTCTTTTTAATATTATTTGCAATTTAACTCTAAAACTTGCACAATGCAAATGTGCTTCAACCTCTAATTCGAGAAATAGATTCTGATTTTCGAAAAGCTGTAGAAACTAACAATTCTCAAGGATTTTCTTCCAAAACTTTTCTTATTGACAGAAAAAATATCTACAACACTCCTTTTTTCGCAATTTCAGGAGGCAAATCATGTTTTAAGAGTTACAGCATCAAGTCGTGACAAGTCTATTGTAACAGCTATTGTAATCCATTGGTACGACATTGATCTCTTAATAGAATCAATTGTATTGATCCCCTACTAAAGAGTCGTAATAATATAGTAGTTGGCTAATAAAAATTCTCTTTTATTAATTAGTACCGATGATGAGTCACAAATTCTACCAAGTATAAGTTGCAAATGGCACATTTTTAATATACATTTATGCAACGTAGCAACTCGATACTTCCTTTTAATTTGTGGCATGTAATTCACATTGAGGTACCATTTGGATTCGGTTCGTAAAGGGAAATAAGTATTATCAGAATATCTAGTATCTGCAATTGCTATTACAGAATAGTTATTGTTTAAAAAGGGCTATTAGAAAATATAGATTTCATTGTTTGGTTCAAATAAATAATTATTACCATGGAATAACCGTTCCAATATTTGGCTTATTCAAATTTCACAAAGTAATAGAAAAAAACGTACTCAAAATATAATTGCCTTACTTAATTTAGAAATATTTGTATCACTTAGAATCCGAATTAAGTGTCACTGAAGAATTCTCCAAAAAGAATGGAGAAAAAAAAAAAACAAAAAGATAAAAACTACCTTCATGTTTTCTATTCCATAACCCTCCATATTATAATGTTGGAAATTTTCAGATTTAAGCTTGTTATAACTTCGATGTGGCAAGCTTGATGAGATCCTTCCTGAGAATCTTGCCTGATGGATTCTTGGGGATAGACTCAATAAAAGCAACCCGGCGAATCCTCTTATATGGAGCAACCTGCATTTTTCATACCCCATAATGTTGATGATATAAATGTTGGAATAGAAGTTATAAAACAACAGTTGCATTCATAAATTTTAGGATTTTAGACAAATATTTGCTGTAATCCCATTCAATTATCAAAGCTGAGGGGAAATCCAGATGGAAACATCAGTAATTAGAAAACGCGATGAGTAACACCTAGAAGTCTGCTACATTTGCACTACATAAATCCATCCATTATTATATCACGCGATTTACCTATTATAAGTATAGAGGACTTAATAGATGCGATGAGACAATTATAAGTAACAATGACACGCAAACATAACTTCAATGAATTTGCATATCTATCCAAACTCACCCGTTTTGCTGTGAAGTCCATGACCTCTTTCTCTGACAATCTACTCCCAGTTTTTCTTACCACATATGCCATGGGATACTGGCCTACCTCTTTATCAGGGAACCTGGCATAAAAAATGGATATACGTAGTTGTTGGAAAATGAAGATTCATTAAAATAAAAATTGAAAGACAAAAAAAATGGAAAATTGTTTTTCTTCATGATCAAATGAAGAGGGATGGTAAAATTACGGTATTACAGCAGCATCGATGATTTCAGGATGTGAGAGCAGCAGAGCCTCAAGCTCTGCTGGTGGTACCTGTAAATAGAAGGATGGACAATGCAGCTTGTCAAGGATGTCACAAATTTGATGAAATGGACAGAGTACCTTAACAAGGTCGAAAATAGAGCATGGAAAAGTTTTTTAAACCGATTTGGTTACTGGGATTAACGATTCAAAACGTACATCCCATTAACTAAACAATTGATAAGAAGTATGAGCAGAAATTTTCGTCCTTCCACCGGGATAGACTCAGGTTAAACGAAAAAATTGATCTCAAGAAACAAGGTTGAGGCCAGAATTCCTCGATCACCAAAAATCAGGAGTTACATTCACCTGGTACCCCTTGTATTTGATGAGTTCCTTCAACCTGTCAACCACGAAAATGAATCCATCCTCGTCTATGCGGCATAGATCTCCAGTTCTCAACCATCCCTCGGAGTCTAGGGTTGATGATGTTGCTTCTACATTACCGAAGTAACCTGAAACATTAAACATACCAAACAAATTTAACCAGAAGAAAGGGATAAACTGAAAGAGAAATTGTGATGCATCCAAACTCCAATTTCATAAAAGTATGTGTGGAATTATTTGTTCTACTTCTCCATGTTTTGCATTCCAAATGGTAAGCATTTTTTCGACTGGTTTTGTATCGCATATTTGTTCTTATTTAAGCAAAAAGAAAAAAAAAAAAGAAAAAGAAGGAAACATGAAAACCATCCATTGAACACTAGCCTTCCAATAACATGGTCAAAGTTTAATCACCCATACCCAAGTTGTAATGTAATTAACTAATAAAAGAAAAATCAATACTCGACAGCAGTCCATTTAGACCTCGCAAAAAGTCTCATTTCTTTTTCAAATCATTCAAATTCTGCAAATTTGATCATTGATATCATTTCACAATAACACCTATTTATTTCTAAAAAGAAGTTAGAAAATCAATTAGGCATAATCGTCACAAGTAACAATTTATCTTATACAAAAGAAGTAGATAAATCAATAAAATATTGCTAAGACTGTTATAATCTAGTAGTATGAACAATGACTTCTCAACAATATAGACTAAGTTCAAATTTCTTGTCTTTCAAGTTAAAAGAAAAAAAAAATCAATCAAACATTGTAAATTAATTCGTTAAAATGGTATAATTGGTCCTATATGTGGAATGGACTTATAAACTCCTATTCATGTTGAAATTTGTTTTCGAAAAACCACCCCAAGGATATATGGTTTTGGATCCAATTCTGCCATAGGGTTGCATGGAAATGTCAACATCAATCCTACTCTTTTTGAGGCAAGCAAGTGCCCCAACCCACATTGTCCAACACCCACACACAATGGGTGATGTGGTTGGTCCATCCTCCACTAGTGTATACAATAACATATTTCAATTCAACCAACCCCTAGTGATTTGTCCACTCTCGATATATTCCTGTCACAAACATTAAAAACATTTCACTAAGTCCGAGACATGGTAATAGAAAGACTGCCCTAAATTATTTTATTAACCGCATTAAGCTGATCGACAAAATTAACCTTGAAAACGACGTAGTTGATGAGGGATTTTCATCTAATTGATTGATATTATTGAATTGTTTACGCAAGCAACAGTTAGCAAGAAGTTAGAGCGAAAAGATTGTAATCAAACGACAGGGCAATGAAACAATGTCAGCATCAGCATCGCTATGGGCATTTTGGCCCCATATAGCACGATACAAAATCTTCACCACATTGGCTTCCACCATGTGTTGTTATTTTACTCGTTCTGGGTTAAATATTTGGGTTACCAAATGCCAACATTGTAATGATATTAACAAAAGGAAAACCCCATCTTTGTAATCGGACTATAATAATATCTCCGTTGCAACTCAGTCTGATGGCATCTCATGGGGGAAGGGGGGAAGAAAAGAAGTGTCGTATAAAAGCATGTGCATCTTGTAGTGAGGTTTTTGACACAAAAGAAAACAGATAGATATTTGCTGACTCGAACTTCTTATCTCAAGCATATCTGCATCAATCGCTTGCAGATGCTTGCTTTGATGGAACGAATTTCTGCAATTATATATTAATTTCTTATCTAAATATTTGAATATAATTGGTTGAAACGTGTTCGAAACAAGAAGCATGAGACAATAAATATAAGAAAACAATACAATGTGGTATCATGTTCTTCCACAATATTCAATATGTTAATGAATTAATAGAAAATATACCTAAAAATAGATGCAATGTCTTTATGTTTATGATTGCCAAAAACTAATATGCTCAAAAAAATGCAATGATTAGTGGTAGCTGATCGCCCAAGTTGCTGCTAGATGCAAAGGGACACGGTTAGGATTAATTATAATAGAAAATGATACTTGAAAATTAGAAAAAGGAAAAAAAAAAAAAAAAGTTTCCACCTAATAAGGGAATCGTTTTCCTATCTATAATCTACAATGTCTCCTAGTTAACTTATTAATATCAACAAGCCACCATTGAAGTCGCATACCTACAATGGGGACCTTTTAGTCCATCGGTACAAATTTAATATAATGGGGATTTCAATGACCATAGAATGGGCAGTAGATGGTACGATAACTGCCCTTCGTACTTACCACCAAAAAGTAATTGTAAATGCGGCCAGTCTGGATTACTACCATGATAGTTGACTATTGGGATAGTTGGACTATAGCAGACATTTATAACTGACCATAACGATCGCCAGGTTATGTAGGACGAATAGCTTTTATCATCGTCCAATCCGTCAATTAATGTCTCTTTAATGTACTCCAATTAGGTAAGTACCTTGCTCATTCACAATGGTGGAAGAAAAGACTTCATTAAAAAACCTAACAAAGGTTCCTAAGACATAATAATTCTAGAGAGACTCCTAAAGTTTTACGTCAGCGGATCGATATAGTACAAAAAATCAATAAAAAAGCTACTCATCAAAATTTTAACTACCATCATAGTTTGATTATCCTTTTTTAAAAAAAAAAAAAACCTTTAATCATGATTTTATTGGCATTTCTTACTCCTGATTTTCCACAAATCACATGGCACAGGTAGCTGTTACAGGTGGTTGTTTGCATTATTTATTTGCGATCGGTTTACTATATTATGGAACTCTAAGCCTAGCTAATATGAATTCAAAAAACAGGGCATATAGCACCAATCACACACTCATACCTTTCATAACTGTGGGACCTCTCAGCCAAAGCTCACCCGTCCGATTCACTGGCAAAGCCTCTCCGGTCTCTGGGTCCACCAACTTCGCCTCCATGCTCGGCGACAGCATCCCCGCCGTACCATACTTCCTACACTCATCCACGGTATCAGTTGATGCACCGACACCGGTTGATTCAGTCAACCCGTACCCTTGCATAATATCCACGGCTGGATACTTCTCCAAGAACCCCTCAATCACTTCCTTACTCAGCGGTGCTCCTCCCGACAAAACCGATTGGAGCGAGCTCACATCGTACTTCGACTTTATTTGATCAGCGCCATTCACCATTGCCACTAGGATCGGTGGCACTAAAGGTAAGTTGGTAGCTCGGTATTTTGAGATGCACGACAGCATCTCGTGCATCTCAAACTTGGACAGAATAACCACCGTGGATCCATTTGCCAATAGACCGGTTGCAAATGCGGCTAGGCCGTAGATGTGGAACATAGGGACAGTGCAGATGAATCTTTGCTCTCCTCTGTCTGAACTGAACCTGCTTAAGATCGTTTGCACCTGAAATTTTTTTTTTTTTTTTCCATGAATGTTAATCAAAGAAATGCAATGTTAAGAATTATAAATAGAACAAGAAATGATCGTGTAGGGATTTCAGACTTTTATTTCAATATAGTCAAATCAAGCTGCTCAGGTTTACTCAAGTAGCTGATAGAACCGGATTCAATTTCAAAACGATTCGACTTTATGAGATTTCGAGCCGAATGATAAGTTCCATACATTCAAAGCTGCAAATACATTCGCGAGTTCAAAAGCTTCCTGTATGAGAAGGAATCTCAAGTTGATGTTTCATATGATTTTCGAATTTAGAATTTTTTCACTCGATTTGATTCAGTTCATTTAAAATTCCGAAAATGCTTCAGCCTTCACAGTTAAATATAGAAATATATACATAAATAAACACCACTAATCAGTTGTTTTTCAACCACGTAATGAACGATCCATCATAGCCATCTATCATCGGTTTTCTCCTAAATAATTTTTATTGGCCCTCTTGAATAAATGAAATAGCTAAAATCTTAAAAGAAGGAAAAAAAAAACAAAAAATTTTATAACATAACCCGTCTCAGAAGAGGAAAAAGATTTATTAAGAGTGAGAGATCATAATATTTGATTATACATAGATACTAAATAAAATGTTAATATTTAATCTATTATGAAAGAACAACCATGCTGGGTGGTTTAAAGGATCATTATATTTTCTTACTTTTTTTTTTTTTTTCTAACTATAGAGAAGAGGGATTTCAATCTAATCTATTTTAATAAGTTAAAAGGTTATAATAGTTTTTATGTATCTATATTATTAAAATAAATAGAACCTTAAGTAACTGTTTTTCTTAAAATTATATATTTATCCTTTATTTACTATTATTTAACAAAAAAGCTAATAATAAAATAAACTATTATAATTATAACTAAAAGATAAATATATCCACTTATACCTTTTTCTCTTTCTTTATTTTTCTACTCTCTCTAACTTTTTCCACTCTTCCACTTTTCCACACTCTCCCACTAACCATACTTATCTCTTTTTTCTCTCTTCAACTTTTCCACACCCTTCCACTAATTACACCTACATCTCTCTCTCTTTATTTTTGTACTTTATAGATATATATATATATATATATATACGTATAATATTAAAAGCCTTTGAAGCTTAAGTAATCGATATTTTCTCAAATTATAATTTAATTCTCAACCTATATATATATAAAATAATAAAACCAACACTAAATTAAATTGTTAAAAGTAAAAAATTGAATGTATTTATCAATTCATTAATATATAATATATTTTAAATATTTTTTTTTTCTTTTTTCAATCCTTACACCCAGTTTTTCTCTCTCACTCTCTAAAACCGCATTCCACTTTTTTATTTCTTTTTTCTCACAATTTTCAATAAGGCTACTTTGGTTACAATTTTAATGATTTCTCCTACTACACCATAATTTTTTAAAAGAAATTATTATAAATTATGTAGATATATTAAAAGTAAAATTTATAATGATAAATAAAAAATATTTTTCTATAAGTTTAAAATAAATATATATATTTTTATTTTATTATATGTGAAAATAAAATTAATTTTTACATATACAACGTGAATATATCGATAGCTATTATATACATATATATATTTATATATATATATATATATATATGGTTGTTATATGTTGTTATTTGGTACCCTGAGGGAATCTAATTTTTGCTCAATCTTATTCGCTACTGCACGTGACAATAACCTAAAATTTAAGGTAAACGATCAAAGGAAAGAGATAAAATAATAACCGACTTTTATGGACGAATGTCCAGCCACAGTAATACAAATCTCCAGTATCAAAACACTCATTCCCAAATAATAAAAGGATATGCATATCCTAACCCAATGTATACACTGGTCAAAGCTTCTGATTAAATTAAGATTTTACCTTCTTTAAAATTGATTATACGATAAATCAAATTTATAGGAAAAGAAAAAAAAAATAACTTTTTTTTTTTTTAGATTCATATCAGGTGAAGTTTACGTTTTTTTAAAACCGATTACATACTTTATAAAAGATCAAGTTTTTTTTTTTTTTTTTTGGGTAAAGTTATAGAAGATCACGAGGAGTTAAGAAAAATTTTATTCTTTAAGGATCTTACAATAACTATTATCATTTATTTCATAATAAAGTAAGAATAGATTATTCCGACCGTTAATTTCTGAAATTATGATGATATTCTTAATTTTTCTTTTTATTGATACACACCTATAATTAAGTTTTATTAATATATAGACACCCTTAGTGACTTTCATAATTACAAGGATACGGCAAGATTAAGTTTTGTAGTCACATAAATACTCTCGATAAATTCTATTATAAATTGTATGTCCTTGTAGAGGTGAAAATATTGTATGACCTAGTAGAGGCGGAAATTTATAGTTATAAAAAATTACGAGTTTCTATATAGTTTTAAAATTTTTTAAGGATAGTTAAGAGTCGATGTAATCTATTGGCCTAGAATGGATAGGTTCAACTCCCATCCGAAGTTAGTAGCATGTAATGAAAAAAAAAAAAAAAAAAGTTCAGCAGTAATTTATATTAACTTTAATTAGAAAGAAACTAAATTTTTTACTGCATTTACCATGGCGATTAGGTTTCTGTGTGAAGAGACCACTCCCTTGCTTGCACCAGTCGTCCCCGACGAGTAAAGCAGAGTAGCCGTGTCGTCCTGGTCGACCCGGTCCCTGACTCGGTTCTCACTCGGCGGGGTCTTCATCATACCACCCAAAGTACCCACGATCTTCGCAGATATCGGAACTGGCTCGCCCGACTCATCGATGAGCACGATCGGTATCGACTGAGTCGACTCGGTGAGTTTCCCAACAAGTTGCCGAGTCGTAAAGGCGATCACAGGCTTGGAGTCCTTGATCTGTTTCGCTATCTCGTACGATGTGTTCAGTGGGTTCGTGGTGGTAATCACAGCCCCAAGGGACATGACAGAGAGACAAATGATAGGGAAGAAGATGGAGTTAGGAGACAGGAGGAAGACGACGTGCCCTTTCCTAATGCCCATGTTGGTGAGTGATGTGGAAACCGAGTCGACAGCACGCCAGAGTTCGGTGAAAGAGATGTGGTATCCGGTAGCGGCGTCGATGAAGGCGGTGGTGCCGTAGTGGGGACGGGAGGAGATAAAGGTGGTGACATCTAGGGAACGATTTGGAGGAAGAGGTATAGGTTTTCGTTTACTGTAGAAAGTGGAGTTCGATTTGCAGAATCCACTTCTTGGGTTTATGTAGTCTGAAGAAGCCATGCTTGAGTGAGTGGGGGTTTGAGTTGGACTCGAGTTGAGTTTATTGAGTACCTGAGTAGAGCTACTGTGTGATGTTAGTGAAGCAGCTTTAGTTTTCTGCCATTAATTTGATAATGGATAGTAATACATGTCATATAAAATCATACACGATATATATTATCAATTAAATTCATAAATGCAAATTGACGGTGAGTAGTTATTATGGAATTTTACTATTTATATTATCATATATTAAATATAATTGATAATTATATATTATATGTATTTATATATAGTGTATAATATTTATTATTTTTTAATATTATTGAGAAAAACGAAGTGTGATATTGAAAGAGGTTTTTAAAATATATATATATATGAATAAAGTTTAAAATGGTCATATATTATAACTAATCAAATTAAATTTTGCATTTAAAATTTAAAATTATTGCATGAACTTTCACATATCATATTTACTATTTTAATCACGTAGAAAAAGATAAAAATAATGTAATAAATGCCCGTCTAATAATGATAACGCAATAAATATCGTCTTTGGATTTTAGTTGATAAAGATTTTTTTTAAATATATATATATATATATAAAGTTTAAAATGGCTAAATATTATAACTAATATAATTAATTTTTGCTAAATTTTGCATTTAAAATTTGAAATTGTTGTATGAACTTTCACATATTATATTTACTATTTTAATTATGTAGAAAAAGATAAAAATAATGCAATAAATATCGTCTTTAGGTTTTAACCAATTGAGATTAGTTAAGATTGGGCTTCGCATTACTACGTGAGCTTGCAAAACAGTAAACAATAAAGAGCGCTTAAATGTTATCTAACGTAACTATTTTGATATTTAAATTATATTAGTGTGTAAAAAAAGTAATAATGCTCGAGTGTAAATAGTAAGCTCTAATATATAAAGTATCAAGTAATTTATCGTTGAGTGATGGTCTTATATTTATAGAAAAATGGAGCTGGCAGTTAGAGAGAAGTTAGTAAACAGAAGACACGTTTGTAAGTATTAGGTAATAGAATTACAAAGTTCAACGTGTTTCACAGATGTAGGAAATAATTATTAACTTGGTCACTCAATCTTATCTATAGTCTTTTGGCAATAAGTAACTATTGTAGCTAGGCAACCTGTGCTATGACCCTAAGTTG
>JAMXBB010000001.1:127136758-127421533 GCA_024138015.1 Lumnitzera littorea | reverse complement strand
CGGGAATTGGGAGAACATCGCCCTGCAAGTAACAACAGCATTGTCATATTTTAATTTTGAGTTCACCGATCTAAAAAGTAACAGCTCAGCTACAAGGGCATCAGTACAAATATGCAATCTAAGGAAATGTTGCTGGAAAGTTAGCCTTAATCCCCAGTAAATCCCCCATATCTCAGCAGCAACAATGTCTATCCGACCCAATCTTTTGCCAAAACCTAAGATCCAATTAAATTGACCATCACGCAACACCCCCCCCCCCCCCCCCCCCCCCCCCCCCTACCTCCCCAAAAAAGGAGCAAGACGGCTTGTTTTTCGGGCAATTTGGTAGACTGCATGGAGAAAAGGTAGGATAAACTTGCTTAAATCAACAAGCTCTCTGTAAATAATTATCCCAAGGATAAGGAAAGGAAGTCTTTAGCTAGATATATGTTCAACACGATAGCCTATTTTTGCGATTCTCCAAATGGAACCACCAATTTCGCTAACAGGGTTCTCGTCACAAAATATAATCAGTATTAGTGAGATCTTCTCAAACATGGAACTTGAGGAGACCGAGAGATGAGGAGAGGGTATGCTTCCCCAGGGAGTACGAGTTCCATATATACCTGAAATATTTGGATTTTGGGTTGCACTTCCCTTTTTTAGCTTTTGTCAAGGGCTTTTTCAACTATTTCAGAATCGCATCGAGTATATTCTCACCCAACACATATCGTCTTCTAGCAGCCTTTGAGATAGTTTGAGAAGAAGTCGAAGTCAAGGATACGCCTCAATTGTTTCTATATTTCTTTACTATTCGAAAGCAACCTGACGGGTGGTACTTTACTACTGCGAAGCATGAGCGTAAGTTCATGAATGAGTTAGAATTCAAGATTCACAAGTGCCACGACAAGTTTGTGTCACTAGTATCTGACGAGGACTTAGACTTGGACTTTTGGACCTAATGGACTGAGCAAATACATACAAAAGATATAGATCCGGTGTCGAATAATACAGTAATAGCGAAGAAAATTCAAGAGAGAAGGAGAAACAAAATGTTCTTCTAAGATACCGAGAGAGTTATACAGTGTTACGAAAATGGAGAACCAATATTTTCTGAAAAAGAAGGTACGCCAATGTGTTCTCACCGTGCCAAATATAGATACGAGGAAAGCTATTCTAGAGACTTGAGGGGGAGAATAGTGAATTTTGAGCTTTGTTCAGTACGGAAAATGTAAATTCATATTTTTTCCATGTTCATATTAATTGGTGTACTTGTATCACAGATATGGGTGCTGGAGAGGTGAATTCGGTAAAACTACTAACTCAAGCCAAGGCTAAAAAACCCAAGGTTGATAAGAGAGCGACCACCTCAGCAACTACTACTCGGCTTATTGTCACAAAGAAACCAGCAAAAGAAGCTGTAGCGAAGTAGATGGCTGTGCAGAAGATCTCTCGTCTTGCTGAAAGGCTGAAGGAGAATGAGAAAACACAGCCGATCGGGGTTGTTCGTTCTGAGGAGCCTTCGATTGTGATTATTTAAACTTTTGTCGAACTGAGGGATGGCGAACATCGAGAGACATATCCCGGTGAAGAGGATGAAAATCCCATTGCCGCAGAAGGTTCATCACTGGCGGTTACGGTGACTCCGAGTGGTGACAAAAGACTAGGGAAAGAGCTTGCCAGCTAACTACCTATCAATAAGTCTAAGGGCTTGGACAAAAGGGCAAAGGAGGCTATGCGTTCCAAATCTCTCAGCATCAATAGTGCCAAATTCATCCCCAACAAAGAGGTCGGCGAGTACTTCGTCCCTTACTAAAGTCATCAAATTTTGGACACTGACTCGGCCCTGAGAGACAGGACAAAATCTTTAGCTTTAATAGAAGGGATTATTCTTTTGAAAGACAAAGATATCGCCAAGAATGATGTCAACAAGGTCGGGGGTTGCAATAAGGCCCATATCGGGCCTAAATTGTATGATGTGAGTATCCATGACCATTGCTTTTGATTATCGAATTCGTTCGGGTAACTAAGACATTTCCTTTTCCAAATGAGCAGCCACATTCTGACAGCATTAGACGAAGTCGACAAAGAGGCAAAGAAGGTAATATCTGCAGTTGTATATGTAATACCTAATCACTTTTGATTGTAATAAATGAATTTGCTGCAGAAAGTTGAGGATGTGTATAATGCATTAAAGGCCTAAACTGCTGCTGCCAAGAATGCGAGGATTAGGGTTGAAATGGAGGCAAGAAAGCTCAAGGAGGAACTTGCTGCAGAGAAATTGGCACATAACCTCATTGCTTATTAAATGGGACCCTTTATAGAGTTTCTTTTCAGTATTTATAGATGGTTGTAGTGTCCAAAGCAGTTGTCAAGATAACTATTAAGATATGTTGAAACTTTTTTATTTAACATCTCCCCTCATATGTAGGAGTAGCAAGTAGTTATGTAATATAATCATACTTATGATAACTGTTCGTGTTAGACTTAAATTCAAACCAGGAGCGCTTCTTATACTTGGCATAAATGCTGTGTATCATCTAAGCGGTGCAAATGTCGAGAGAGTTAGTTACACAGCTTCTCAGCAAACAAAAGGTCGAGTGTCAGATGAATGAAAACTGACTATTAACACCTACCTTTTGATAAAATCTCTAACCTCACACAAATCTTCACTCCCTCCTACCATCTTCATCTAGGGTTGCTATATAGTACCCATCAACTACAACTTTTTGCCTAACAAAACCTTAACTAGCCACTCAGATTAGCCATCTCTAACTGTGGGAAGACTAATGCCTTTGTCTCCTCAGCCATTCCCAATTGCGGTGCTTACAACCCCAACTCTATCGTCACCATTCAGTAACATCGAAGAATAGCTTAGTAATTTTGAAGATGGATAAGCAAGCAAGGCCATCTTACTTATTTTGTTGATTTTGAAGAATAGTCCCAAAGTCCACAAGTAGGGGCATCAGCTTGGTGATGGGGGAATAAGTTGCGCAAATGAACATGGATGCACTGGGTTAGGCATTGATGGAAGTATTATGGTGACATCGACTGCTATATCCATGGTACTTCAATGGTGGATTAGGGATCGGTGACAATGAAGCTAATATGATTTGGGGCTTTTGTTTTTCACAGGCTTATTTTCTTTGTTTTTTGGATGAGGGGTAATTTGGTTATTCTAAATCATATTCAATTAGTATTCCCCATTGTATTATTTTAAGTGAATGGTGTAATTTTAATTCTATTACGTTCAAGTAAACAATGTAACAACCATTCACATCATATTACACACTCATTACATTCCTTAATAATTATAATTCCATTCCGTGAACTAAATGTGCCATAAGTGTTTGAACCAAACCGCTTTAAACGCAGTTTGGTTCAGATCAAGCCACGAACAACCCTAACTGTAATCATGTTCCTTCACTTATTGTTAAAGCATATAAAATCTATTATCTAGATTATCTTAATCTATTAACTTTGACAAATATTGAGAGAAAAAAAATAGACAATCAATTGGACTGCATTTAAAGCTTGAAGTGAAAAGTATGTGTAAGCACTCGTATGCACACATACAGAAGTAGTAGTGAATGGTTAAAGCAACATCCTAAATAGACTCTTGGGGTTGCGTATCCAAAAGTACATGTATAGTATAGAGATTTCACAAAGTTATAAAAAAATTTAAAGTATCACATATGCCATACAATCATCCATCCATTATTTTCTTGATCCAATGTAAAGTTAATGAAAATAAATCTACCATAATTTTATGTCTATGGACATCTCATTTACTCATGACACAGTTCGAGCTCATACCTCTTCACAAACCTTCAAATCATTGAGTTTGAAACAAGTCAAGGGAGAAATTTTCATCCTTGCATATTCAAGTCCTTTAGCATGTTACTTGATGTCTCAATAGCATGCAATGCATGTCTCTTTTGTGATATTCGACCCATGTTGATGTTATGCTATTTATTTGTGATCGATGATATTATTTGCAAACACTTAACAACTTTCATTTCTAAATGCATAACAACATTCTAAATAATGTATCTATTATCACTTAAGTTTCAAATACATGTATTATATACACACATCCATAACCACTTTACAAGCACAAGTAATACAATGTTTCATCATTTCTAATCACTTAGCTATTGTGACTCAACAACGGTAGTCGGTTGTAGATACAATAATGTAGCAGATTGCATCTTGAAAGAGGTGTGATAAGTGTCTATGGTAAAACACAAATTTACTTACGGCATGTTTAGTTAGTAGAATGGAATAAAGGGGGATTGGAATTATAATTATTAAGGAATGGAATAGATAGGTAACAAGAAATGAATGACTATGATGACATTTACTTAAATGTAATGGAATTAGCATTACCTAGTTTACTTGGAATGATACAATAGAGAATATGGCTTGAATAGAAATTGAAATTACCAAAACACCCTTTGCTTAAAAGAAAGAAATAAAAAATACAAAACAGAAAACCCTAAATTTGGTAAAAGAAAGAAATAAAAAAAACATAAAACAAAAAACCCAAATTTGACATCTCTTTTGTCTTCCCAACCCTTACAGTCGAATCCATAAATGAACGGAAGCCACCATCTAAGGAGATCATGATCGCCTGATCCAGCAAGTCTTCATTCCATTACATCATTCATCCCCTAATCACTATGCTGAATCTCTAACTGACGGAAGATTTCAAATCGGAGCCCTAGCAAAAATGTGGTTGCCTATTCTTGAAATCAAAATACATTCATCTAGGTTTCAGATCTGAGATGCTTGGTTACCCACTACATCATTCATCCCTTAATCACCAGACCTAACATAACCGAATCCTTAGTAAAAACCTGTTCTCTAACCTACTGTTCTTCATTAGTTGTTTAGTGTGATAAGGGGACCATTTTCAAATATGCGATGATGCTTTTGAGCCATGGGCTAATCAAGCATGACCAATAGTAAGGAGTTCTTCGAAAAATTATTGTTGCACTCTTCAAACCTTAGTACATCGTTGGGGTTACGCTAAAAGAGAAGCCTTAGATGGATGTTTTTCTATAGGTGTGGGTACTGACTGTGCAAGGTTGATGAATGGTTTAATTTGAGGGTATATGGTGTAAATTGTGATGTTTAACAAGGGGATTTGTAGAAAAAAGAAGAGGAATAGTTTAAGGAATGGAGATTCTTGATTGCATCCAAGGAGTTTATATTCCATATTTTCAAGGAATGTCCAATTGCATTGAATTGCAATTCTTGCTACATAAACACAACTAAACAAAGGAATGGGGGATCATTAAGGAATGAGAGAGAAATGGAATTGCCATTCCCCTATACTAAACAAGACATTAGTGTTTACTTAACTTTCTCCCTTAGGTTTAGTGAGTTAATTAGTTGAAATGTAGAAGCTTTTAGTTCATCTTAGAATAATTAATTATAATTATTTTAATATTAAAAAGGATATGATTTGTTTTAAATCCTATGCCATTATATTGATATTACACATGTTGTTCTTAGATCTTTGTTGGTAAACTCATTAGGTGGGTCTAGATCGTAACATAGGCTGATAGGCCTGTGGTCTACCTAAATGAGTTTGCATAAGGAACAAATGACTAAATGTGCATTGGAGATTGTTCTAACATAGCCGCTTCAATGTTTAAGTCGATTTATAAGTAATGATAAGATCTGAAATGAATAGAAAGAATGTTTTAGCTGTTAGAGATGAGATCAATTTTAGAGATTTAAGAGAGCATTATTGTACAGAAAAGAGTCAAAACTTTTATAAATGGAGGGCCAATAGTTCAAAGGCTCGAGGTCTGCTATCTTAAGGCTAGTATTGCCGAACGATGGGACTTCCCAATAGTGGTTTAGGAATAGAAGTGGTTTGGGAGTTTTGTGCCTTTTTTTTTTTTTCCTATTTAAGGCTTTAGGGTGTCACATGGTCCTTTTTCCTTAAGATGCATCGGGATCATTTGAATAGGGCTATGTTTAGATTTTTGTTTCAGTATCAAAGAGGTTGGACTAGAGGTGTTTTACTCAAGGTCAAGCCGCCTTTGGTTGGACCATAGGTGTTTTATCCGAAAATCTACTATCAATAATACCTATATATTTTATGATGTTAAGTAATAGTTGTAATATTAAATGTATTTATTAAGTGTCTCACCTACTTTAGTACGCATATTTAGTATATTAGTTCTATTCGTATAGATATCCTACTTAGCTACGTATATGTTGTTTTGGGAAAATATGTATTTGTTTATATGATCTTACCACCTTATGTTCCGTTTACTTCCAAAAGTTTTAAGTTTTTATTAGTTTTAGTCATGTAACACCAATTTAAGTGATTACTAAAGATACTTAATCCGATACATATTTATTATTTAGGAAGTGGAATGTCATGAAAATTCATTACTCCAAGCTATTATTCTCGCTTTATCTTTTGGAAATTCAATTACTGTAGGCTGAAATGGAAAAGAGCGATACGGTTTTGGGTTTTTGGTCGTATCACATGTACATCATGTGATTAAAAGATAATTACACGTGTTATACAAGTGACATAAATAAAAGATAAGCTGAATAAATGAAAAAGCACTAAAATATGCCATTTAGTGTAATTAACCCTTTTAATTGGACTATATATATATGTATATATATTGAACAAGAAGCATTTTCTAACTCTTTTCCATCTAAAAACATCAAAATTTGGGGACCTGTTGCAATCAATATTAGCCAAGAATGCACCAATAGACATGTATCTAAAAGTAAATACATTTAAGATTATATTTATTTCCTTTTTTCCAATTGAACGTCACTGTACCATTTTGAAAATTTTCGAATGGTGATGGACAAAAACAAATAGATCATTGAACTATGGTAAGTAATGCTAGTTTTATTATTTTATAGGTTGTCGCCTATATGTTAAACATTTCAGCTGACATATCACGCGTAGCGCATGTTTTTTTCCCATTCTAATAGTTTTTACTGTATATTAAATGACTTTTCAGATATTGCATACACTATAAAAGCTTTCTAAAATAAGGGAAAGAATATGCCTTATGTTATTTTTAATAAACGTCCTCGCAATATCTGTCAATTGATCCAAGTAAAAAGAAAAGGAAAGGGAAAAATATTCTAAAATTAAAAGCCCTCCTCCACCTCCCCAGTATCAATCAGATTACGGTGTGGATGAAAATAATCGTGATATCACCACTTCTTTAGTTCTGTTATGTTCGTCTTAACCATTGAAACATGTCCCATAAGACAACGATAAAGTGAGAGAATGAATGAAGCGCTTGTCATGACTTAGTCTTTGTCTGGAAAGAGAAAAAAGAAAATAGAAACAAAATAAGGTCATGGGATAGGAAAAAGGAAAAAAAAAAAAAAAGAGGTGAAGAAAGGAAAGATGAGATGCTTTCTTATTTTTAAATAATTACACAAAATAAGTCTAAAATTATGAAAATTGTATGGATCTATTCTTTTGTAGAAAATAAAAATATCATATTTATTACCTGAACTTTATTGATTTTTGCGATAAAATACCTAAAGTTTAAAATGGTTCAATTTATTAATTACAAACTTCTTGAGATTGTTTATAGTTGTGGAATAAATAGTTAATTGCACATTGGAAATAAAAAACAAATCCATTGAGCCCAGTAGGCCTGCATATGCTTAGTTGCCACAAGCTCCATATAGGTTACTTCACAAGCTACTTAATATAATTTTTTATGAAAGGTATCCGCATAGTTAATTGTAAAAATGGAAAAGGATTAGGTAGCTAAGATCATTGTAGCTTAGTAATATCGCCGTTGATTTTTCATTGAGATAGATCAGAATTCAAATAACCTCTGTCCAACCCACTCAATGGTTGCTCAATATATATATATATATATAATCAAAGTTTGGATACCAAATCGACATTTTTAAATTCGAATAAACATTATTGTAATATAGATATATCCCCCTACTTATTAAAATGCATTTTAATACTCTCATAAACTTTTTTCTTAGTATGTATCTTATAGAAAAATCAAATAAATTTTAATGTTGACAATATACAAGAAGTTTAAGGATGTTGTAGCATACTTTATAAGTTCGAAGTGTATTCATAGTATATATAGGGTTATTTTTAATTTCTCCATAAAACCTTAGACACATACCGGTTTTTGTAATCACTTATTGTGGTTTTCTTTCATTCTTTTTTTTTTTCACACATATCAAATTTTTATTTATTTCCACATAGCGAATTATACGGCATGTGTTATGTGTAATATCAATGAAATTTTAACATATATTTAGAGTGCAGCGTACAAGTGGTGATTGTTTTATAAACCACCAATTTGATTGCCATGCATGTCAAATTTTATTAATATTTACATATTATGTGTATGTATACATATTGTGTGATGTGTATTTTTTTCTTTTTCCTTTTTAATGGGATGAGTATTGTAGTAACGTAGTGTCCTAATTAGTAGATGATGCATTCGTCTAGATTTTAGAAGTATGATTAACTATCATGTTAAATTATATATGTAATGTTATGTCCCAAATATGAAAAGTCATAACAATTTCGCTTTATAAACCAATCTAAGATAACAATTGACCTCACATCTACTATCATAGATATAGTTCATATAAGGCGTACATAACTCAACCAGCTTGAAGAATCCATTCTGATACCTATAAATAATCAAACATACGGTATAGCTTTACAAAATATCTGTTCTATATAACTTGTTGTCTCATGATACAATAATACTTACATAAACGTCTCACATCCAGAGTTATAATGTATAATAATAGTTTATTAGAAACTACATGTTTTGCAGACTATTTACAATAAATTAGGAAACTAGTGAGCGTTCCAAAGAATTCCTAATTAGTTTCCCCAAAAATAAAAAGAAACGTTAAAAGCCCAGATTCAGTTGATTCTTCGTTCCTCACTTTCTTAGTCAACAACACATTAACTTGGGGGGTAGTGGTATCTAAACATCCTAGTCTTCACTTAGGACTTGCAAATGAGTTTATAGAGATGTGAATACAACTAACTCAGCAAGCGGGATATGGTTAAAAGAGCACCGAACAATCATAAGTAAGATTATCAAATATGATGAAATGCAATGCAGTTAATCATATGAAACATCACATAATGTTATCCAGCCCATTGTGAAGTTAGAGAAACTATATCCGCTCCAACTAGGATTAAAGAGTTTTATTGCAACTCAAACTAAACCAAACCCGGACTTGTGTAATAGAGAATACCTTCTTCTTATAACCACCTTCGAACTACGACTCCTACCCTTACTGCGATCTCTTCACATGTCACTTAATTCGACTAAGGATGGGGAAATGACTATTTCAGCTATCCTCATTGAAGGAAGTCAGCATTTGGCTTGACATTTTTAATTGTTTCTCCTAATGGGTGTTATGTATGTCCAGTTTTATTGTAGTTAAATAATCATTAGTTGTAATCAATGGTGACTAAACAAGTTCATATAATATATAAACAATGCGAACATACAAAACAGTACACTAAGGAGTTCAACTCTTATCATAATTGAATATTATACACATATACAGCATATAAACAAACAACTAATTACAAACATAAATAGAAGTATTCTTAAGTTTCTAGATACTTTAATACAATATCCCAATAAGCGGTAAAGCTACAATCTCAACTTACCTATTCAGAAGCTCACTACGGAAGACTCGAGTTGTCAACGGTCTAATTACTGGAGAATCCTATATACACAAAACCCAAATTCAGTTTTTGTAATGGTTAGAAAACATTAGAGTTTTATCTAAAATGATTATATATATATATATATATATATATACGTCGAATTAAGTTGTTAATTATTAATAATATACGTAATTATACTATTACGTATAATATATCATTTTAATTGTATCGAAACGTATTTTTAATTGGTTAAATTACGTTTTAATTCTGGTAGAGTTATCGTAACACGTACATTTTACTAATATTATAAAGTTATAAATTATATTATCTAAGATTGTTCGATTTCAGTAAAAATAATGTCATTAAGTTCGTATAGACCTAACGATACGTATTACAGATTTTATTTCTAGAGATAATTTTTAATAAGTAGTTCGAGTTTTTAATATAGTTATACATATCTATATAAATATTATCGTATTATACATATTTTATGCTATTAAACTGTATTTTACCTAATTTGTTAATATAATCCTGTAATTAGATATTATCTAACTCTAATATTCCTATAACGTATCTCGGTTATTAAAATATTATTAAATATATATTAAAAGTATACTCTTTATCCAATTTGACCGATATACATATAAATAGTTTTTATTCAACTATTTATTACATTTTAATCTATTATTACTAAAAATATGTCCTGATTTGTAAATTAAGCCATTTTATTACATAAATTTGTAGTAATTAGCTTGGGTCACTAAATAATTCTTCAAAAATTTCTATAGACTCCTAAAAATATAAGGAATCCATTCATCACTTAGTTTCGGGTTTTTGATTCATTGTCTATATATTCAAAATTACGATTTTAACCCTAAATTACTCAATTATGATTCTTGTTGCACAAAATTGGTTTCAACCTATCTCAACATTATTATACTTTATTAGAAATCAATAAAGGTTCATTATATCATTTAATTTCATAATTTCCGACTTATTTTACAATTTCAGCCTATTTTCTAGTGATTTTTAGGCCGAAAAATATAATAAATATTAAAAATATTCAAATCAAAATTTGGGCCCAATAACAATTATCTATATATCATGCGCATCCTACACAAAAATTTTGAGTTAGAAATAATATCATTCGATACATTTATTTTGAAAGTTAAAATTCGGATGAATAGTTACTTTCTTAAGTAAGTATATAAAATATTACAAATTTTTCAAAAAAAAAAATCACACAAAAGCATGTGTGAAATAATCTAAATATAATTTTTTAAAAATTTTTCTAGGTAGATTTACTATTTTTAAAAAATTATCAAAAAACAGAGTAAAAAATTAACCTTAATGTTCTTGGATGCTTTAGTGGCCATGGGGTGGTAGGGGTATGTCAGATGACCAAGGTGCAGCGACGACTAGTGGTGATCGATTGGGTTGATTGTCGGGTAGTCGTCTAGATTAGTACGGGTATGGTACGGTGGGTTCCCCTATTTTTGTTTTTTTTTTCCTTATTTTTTTTATTTTCTAAAACTTTTCTGATACTTCTCTAAGCTATAAGTTGCTAACCGTTGCATTGTTTGGAGTTCTTGCCTTTTTATACCATCTAAGGTCGAGTAAAAATTTTTTCCTTTAATTTTTTTTTTTATTTAATCAAGCATGAGGTGCCTTTGTCTTCTTAATTCCCCTTTCAATTCAGTAACCTAACTCCTACGGCATGCCACACAAATTTTTCTAGCCAATTCCAACAAGTTTCAATGCTTTTGGATAAGTTTTGTTAAATAATTGCTTAAATATGATTATTATATACACTATTTTAGTATTTAGTTATTTTATTAATATATAAGTATATATATCCTATGCATATGTCACATGTAACGTATATTTATACTCATATAATAATGATTTTAACATATCCTTTATTTTTAAGATATATTCTTTGCTTATTTTTAGGAATTTAGTACATATTATATATAATTATATAAATTTGGGTTAAATTATGAGTATAAATATTTGTTTATATCAAGTATACATATAATAATACGTATATATTCATATAGTAAATTATACTATATTATCTTATTTTATAGCTTAATTAACTTATTTTTAAATTCTTAGCACATTTCGAACTCAATTTTAAGAGTTCCGAACAATTGATACTATATTAAATAATTATGTTTCTAAGAGCAAAATTAGGATATTGGATCACTATTTTCAAAATCTAACTTCACCGAGTTTATTTAACTAATTTTTTTATTTTAGTAGTAAAGTTTGGGTTTAATCGGATAACTTTAACTAAAAACTCTAAATTTAGGCTCGATTGTTCTAAAAACTATTTTAAGAGCTCACATGTAATAGTTTACAAATAGTATAAGGAAAGCTGAATGGTGTTTTTCATTTTCCTATGAAAGCCAATTTAGGTCCTATTTAGATTTTATTTATCTTACATGTATTTATTTTGTATCCGATTTGAAATCAAGTGAAAGACATCCACATGATTAATTATAAAAATGAAAAAAATTCAAGTAGCCAAGACCATTATAAATATGGTCACGGGATAGAAAAAAGAAAGGGTGAAGAAAGTAAAGATGAGATGCTTTTTTTTTTTTTTAAATAATTACACAAAATACCTCTAAAATTATGGAAATTTTATGGATCCACTCTTTTTTAAAAAAAGAAATATGGTATTTGTTACCTGAACTTCATTAACTTTTGTAATTAACTACTTAAAACTAAATGGTTTCAATTCGTTAATTACAAACTTTTGGAGATTGTTTATTGTTTTGAAATAGATAGTTAATTGCACAATGGGGAAAAAAAAATCCACTGAGCCCAACAAGGCTCACATATGCTTAATCACAGCAAGCTCCATATAGGTTAATATAATCTTTTGTGAAAGGCATCCATATAGTTAATTGTAAAAATAGAAAGGGTTCAAGTAGTTAAATATAAAAATAGTCAAAGTTCAGATAGCAAATTGATATTTTTAAATTAAAAAAAAACTTGATTGTAGTATGGATATATCCCCTATGTATTAAAATGTATTTTAATACTCTTAGAAACTTTGATCTTGGTATGTTATCTTATACAAAAAGCAAATAAATTTTAATATTATATAAGAAGATTAAGCATGTTATAGTATATTTCATAAGTTCGAAGTGTATTTATAGTATATATAAAGTTATTTTTAATTTCCCTATAAAAACTTATACATACGTTAGTTTTTGTAAACATCTATTGTGGTTTTCATATTTTTTTAGTTTATAAATAGCATAAGGAAAGCTGGAGTTTTTCAGTTTCTTATGAAAGCCGATTTGGGTCCTATTTAGATTTTTTTTTTATATCTTATATGTATTTATTTTGTACTTGATTTATATCTATTTGAAATTTAATATTTGAAAAATTATTTTATCTGTATTTTATTTGTTTTTATTTTATAATTATAATAAAAATAGTGATTGGAATGGAAAAATTAGAAAATAAAAATTCATGTACTTTTATGATAGAAAATTTGAAAAATATATTTTATACATTAAATATTATTATTTTAATTGGTATTTTTATAAATAAGAATAAAATAAAAGGTGACTAAATTTAATTTTATAAATATTTATTGAATATTTAATTTTAAAAATATCTATAATTATATTTTTATTTTTTATCTTATTTTTATCAAATATAAAATTCGAATAATTAGCTATTAAAAAGCAAAAAAGGAAGAAAAGGTGGATCAAATATAGATATAGCGGAGGAGTAATGATTAAAAAGCATGCTGTGGTTTGACTGTTCAACTTCAAGCGTGCCGTTTTTCAAGTGCGCATTTAGCGAACTTTTCTCATAGGCCATGGGTAAGGAACAACTCACTGCTCACGGATAATTAACGTCGTAACCTTCTTTTAGCATACGATTTAAACGTGGAATCTTTTTTTTTCTTTTTATTTCCTTTGCATATAGTAAAAAGAGAGCAAATGTCCACCAATAATTGCACCTGCTTTTCATAGGAATTTTTTCTTTTCAATTTTAATGCTTCTAATATTTTTATATATTTTAATAAGTGATGAATAAATAATAATAAAATTTTAATACATAAAAATATGATTTATTATCATTGATATATATATCTAATCAAAATACGTAACGCATTTACACGAATAAATCTTTTTCCTCTTTGGAGGTGGTCCCTGCTGGTATATCATCAATTTGGAGGGATTGGGGAAAGAAAAAAAACATTTCATGTAAGTGTTAATGTCATCGTGGGCCGGATGAGAACAAATGTCTGCACTACTGCTACTGCGTCCTGGTAATAATTGCTAATGTTACATAGATACATAATTTCTTAGCCAAAATAGAGTTTCGGTAAACTACGGAACAAAGATAGCTCTACCAATGCCACTAATGACCTGCCATAATTAATTCTCTGATTGGTTTTGGGTACGATGAGGATAGGCTATTTTTAGCCCATGGCCGTACCTACTTACATCCCATTGGCAAATGGTTTATGGTGAATACGAAGGAAGGGCGTAATTTAATTTAATATTGTTCATTATTTTTTATTGAATTGAATTTAATATAATAATTTAATTTTTTTTTTTAAAATTGAGTTTAATCATGCGATTTGATTCATAAATTTTTTGAATATAATTAAAATTGATTTGATTCGATTTGGTTCAATTCACGGTTTAAATCGCTTGTATTAAATTTTTACTTAATATTTTTATCTTTAATAAATATGAAATTTTAAATAGAATTTACTTAACTTAATCTTAATAATTGATACAAAATTATTATAAATAACAATAAGATATGAAAATTTCAATTAAATTTATGAAGATTGATGGAAAAAAATGTAAAAAAATATAAAATAATTGTATAAAATTTTTTATTTAACTAAATAGTTTAGTTTAAAATAGTATGATTTGTTTTGTTTTCTCGAACTGAATCACAAATTATTTATATATAACCGAATCAAATCGTAAACCCAACGGTTCTAAAAAAATCAATTTTTTCGTTTTGGTTCGATTCGATTCGATCCATAGCTTGTAATTTTTTTACCCAGCCCTAGTGAATATGAATAATATCATTATACTCGTCGATTATTATGCATGTTAGAAAAAAAATTGCTAGAAGTTATCATAATACTTTCCATGTGTCATACTTTAATTTATATTTCCATAATCGTTACAAATTCAAGTAGCACATCACTCAAGTTGAAAGCTTAATCAAGATGGAAATCTCTAGTTAATTCTTTGCAAACATTAGTTCTAAGAAAAGTAGAATTTAGTTGAACCGGTTTAATGGACAGATAGGCTCAGTAATTACAACAGTGATCTTAACCACACATGTCCTTGCCATTATTACAAGAACTATGTGCATTAAGTATAGAGGCTTCTTTTTTCTATGAACTAAATTTAAAGGTGTTGATAAGGCCCTTTAGACCTAAGCCCAACCCGAATTGTTCAGGCTCATTCCTGCAAACGTGGCCTCTCTCGACCCAAGTCTAGAGTTTAACCTGCCCAATTGAAGTAGCTCTCCAATGGCTACAAGTCTTCGAATAAGACTAAAGAACAAAGTCAACAACTATTTTATAATTTTTCGAACCACATCGACTACCACACGCCTACTCTTCTATACGTGCGAAAATGATTAGCTACTCTTTAATTACCAGGACCACTCCTTTATAAATACAAAACCGCCATCCAAAGGCAAAATACTTTGCACTTTGCACACTTTAACCCTCTCTTTACTCTTCAGCATTCATATTCTCTAAGACCTTTTACCAACTTAAGTATCGAAGTGGTCACGCTGGACAACTCCCGATACCTCCTTACAACCTTTTATTTTGCAGGCTTTTTCATTCGTGCAAAGCTCAATCTCCTCTCAAGAACCAGAGACGATAAAAGGATTTCATAAGAGCGAGTAAGTAGATGGTAGGTAGGGTATGAAACCTACCGTACCTTATTTTGTAAGTACAGGTTCATAAATCTTTGTACCCGATTCTTACTTTGTAGCACCTTGGAAATCATCTTGTATCCTATAGATTTTATAAAGTATTCTGTGTAACTTCTGATTTTTTTCTTTATCTTCTTTTAAAACTTTGTATTGAATAGATAACCAATATCAAAATTATAACAATATTATCAATAGATTTATCAGTAATAATTTGTATAAATTGCAACGCATCTTGAATTGAGACAATATAAAATATCCGTAAGCAAAATAAAGAATATTTCTATAGTTGGAAATACTGAAACTCTTAGTTGAGTCATGCTTAAATTTCTTTTTTCATTTTTTTAAATCATTAAAATAAAATTTTTATCAAACTATAAGATTATTATATACAGAATATAAAAATCATATACAAGTAGTTCAAATATAATATATTGAATAATAAGTTAAAAATCGAAATATTTTCAAGACCTCACTAATTTAGAGTTAGTAAAACAAGAATGAAGATGTAAAAAAAAAAAGAGAGATAGTAAAAGAAGAGAGTTTTTTAACCAAAAAATAAGAAGAAAAAGAAAACGAGAAGAGATGAACTAGATAGTAGACACGGGTTGTATATAGTCTTAAGATATTATTATGAGTTGAGTTTTTATTGTTATTTTTTAAAAGATTGAAATAGAAAAAATAATAATATTATTTTTAATTTATTTAGTATGTAGTGTAAAAACAATCACTTATCAACATAATCATTTGTCATTTAATTATTTTTTCGATGAGTATAATATGCTTTTTAAATATTTTTCATTAAAACTTTTCAATTCTTATCCCTCAATTATTATATTTATCATAATTATGATAACGTACAAAAGTACCATGAAATAAACAAAATACAAATTAAATAGGCTTTTTTTTAAACGATTGATTTGTTACAAATCAAATAAAACAAGATGATCTAGTCAGACAAATGATTATGTTGATAAGTGATTGATTTTACATTACATAATAACTAAATAAAGAAAATATGATTTTCCTATGATAATTATATCAAGCTGTATAATTTGAAAAATTTTAATGATACAAGTAGTAAAATTCTTGTTTGATTCTTATAGAATGTCATGGAACTATATGAATTGATGAATGATATATAATTATTAATAAAAATTTTATACATAAAAATATAATTTATATGTTTTAAAAAAATATATTTCTTCATTATTATGTCAAATTTTTATTAATATTCATATACCATTTATTAATTAATATAGTGTATTAATATCATTAATTTTTTTTTTTAAAATGGTGGCATGTGGCACACACTCAAAAGTGACAGTCAAATTGCAGCAAATGCACACTAAAGCTCTTTCCGCTGTATTTCATGCTTCCTTAATCATAGATAAAATGGATCGATTAAATATCATATAGGATAGTATATAAAAACAGTTAGCAGATCATAGAAAAGTCGATCGAAAAGATAACTGAAAATATTCTAAAGAATAAAGGAAAAGTTTGAGGATGGCAATTTATCTTTCTGCTAAGTAATTCACCTTAAAAAAATTTTCGTTTACACGGTTGATCTTTTATTATCTTATTATTTAAGTCATTCACGTTTTAATTTTACTATTAAAATCTTCTACGATTTTCATAAAGCTAGAAAGGATCCTAAATCGTGTTTGTTAATGGTTCTTTTAAAAATTTAAAGATATGACTTTTTTATTATATTATGAGTGACACTTCCTATATTATAATCGATCATTTTTCTTTTCTTGTTTTCCAGGGGATTATTGTACATATACGATAGAGTTATTTTCATTCCAAATGTCCTCAACATGACGTGCATTTATAGACCAGAAAACTGATATTTGAAAACCTTCGACTAAGTTAGACTATTCAAAGAGATTTACTCTTAAGATTCTCCGAAAAGTCCTTGTCATGTCCTACTGGGGAATGGTCGGTTCTCTTGCATTTCCAATGCACTAAAATGACATATACATAAGCGTTACAAAATCAAACCATAATGACTCAATAAGGCATGTTAACTTAGATGATCAAGAAACATAATAACAACAACCAGTGTGATTTTGGACCCTAAAGTTTTGGCCAGCTTCCAACCTTCCTCAGTCGAATGAAGCTGACTTTGATGAGCATTATAGAGTCACTCTTCACTCCAACTTTGCCCTCATCGATGTCCTTGTCACGTACTCCAAACCCAAGTCCTATTGAAATTTAAGTTATGGTTTTGAACAATTTTCACCTTCGTTTGAATATTCAGCAAATTCACATGCATATCCACTCGAACTCCACTTGCTTTGCTTTCCAACTCCTCTATTTATTCTTACTAACCACAACCTTTAGGCTATCTCGTACTCTATACGAACCCATTAGCCGTCATTATCCCAATCTTAGATGGAATCGTCCTTGTACCCTAACACCTGTGTTTAATTATGAACTTTCCTGACAAGGCATATCTCAATACTTACATGGATCCGCCTATATTGAGTTGTCAGGACCCTTTTTCACCTTAGAATGCTACAAAAGCCCTTGATAAAAGAAACATCGACTTTTTTTTTTTTTTTTGACACGTTATCTGCGTACGGTTTTCTGCTACAGTAAACACTATTAACGATAGAATCTTCCACCGTAAAATTAGCATCCATTACATAATTAGGATTTATGAATTATAGTCCATTTATGAAAAACGAGTTACGACTTTTAATTCCTTTCATAAACATGAGATTTTTCTTAGGAATGAATCTTATTATACCTTAGCAACCAAGGATATCCAACACATTTGAGAACATAAACGAGTCAAACCTATTCGAGATCTCCTAAAGTTTAGTTCGATGTTACGTGAATTTGTCTCAACAACATTTGTGTAAAGCTTTACGATGTTTAGTTCGATTAGCTCACAAGCATAACTAAATTCCAATTGAACTTACAAGCAAAATTGAGTTATATATAATTGAAAGATATCTTTTTTCCTTTTATAGAAAAATCGAGTTTAAATGAGTTTTATCAAGATAAGTTTTTTGTTTGAGCTCAAAAGTTTGAACTCTCATATAAAGGGTTGACTCTTTATCCTCTTGGGCACCCTTATTGGAATAAGCACCCGAGAAACTCTAACCATGATCTTACCATTACATTGCAGGTTCAAGCACTTAGAGATTAACAAAAACCTAGCCTCTCTAAACCCTTGCCTTTTTAGGTCGTAACGTCCCAAACTCAAGACATTAGAGACCGCCTTGTATCCCTAATCCTTTACTAACACGTCAAACTATAATTTCAATGTTAAAATTTCCAAAATAGACATCATAAATTCGCCAATCATAATAAATTATAAATCTCTACAATTTAATATAAACTAAATAGTTTTCAACCAATTTGTATAACTACTAACAAGTTGCAACTTAACTCTCACAGCACATGATTACTTAATTAAAGCTCAACTAAGCAGTATCAACTAGTCCTATAAATCGTCTTCGTAATAAAATAGTAATGCTGCTCATCCCATCCCAATAATTATTGTAATTCTTTCTATACTCATCAAATTTAGCAAGCCCATCAAATTGACCTACAACTATAAAAATTAAAGAAATGAGATAAAGTCCAATACGTAACATTCAAACACATGCATGTGAACGAACAATGATAGTTGACATGCAATAAATGCAGAGTAAGTAAATCAAGCAACTATTTTATTGTCTTTACTTATAAGCTAATCATACAGCACAAAGCGAAAGTCCTCATGACCTATTACATCACATGTCATAATAGAATCCTAGCATTGGACATGCCTCCTTGTGCCCCTCTACAACCTTATCGGGCGTGTTTCTTCGAGTTCTTTTACAATAACTTAGATCTATCCTAAATTATTTCCATATAAAATTCTACCAAGGACAATGCATTACGTAAATCATCAGGTTACCTCTTAGGAATCTACCACTTTAAGCCCCTAAGACAAGCTAAGTGCAAGGAACAAGCATTTATTTTGAGCTGCCATTTGAGATAAACTAGCCTAACAACTACATACAGCAAACAAATGTGACATATCTGGCTCCCAAGCAACAATGGAATCAACTCAAGTCATCTTCTACTCTTAAAGTATTACATAAAAAATAAAATTGTTAAACATTTTGGTACATATGATTTTGATGAGATAAAACTTAATGGGGATTAAAAGATAAAACTGAATTGGGATTGAAATCATTATAGTATCTTGTAAGGCAATGAATTGACCAAATATCAAAATTAATAATTATAATGCCTTAAGGAGAAACTCTTGAATATTAGCTGTTGTAGGTCATCCTTGCTTTGGTTTGTTTTTTGTTATTTTGAGTTCCAAGAAGATAAGGTGAGAAATAGTAGAAATAGGGCATATCGATCAATATGCATACTAGCGATTAATTGGTAATCCCTTGTTACCCTGCAACATTATATAATTAAAGTGAAGCATGGCATTTAAACTAGCAATCAATCACTAAAGAAAGATTACAAGGATTCTAATTCTACCAATCGATCAATGGCTTACTTGGCGATTGATCGATAGCATATACTCTAACCTACAACATTTTGTAGGTACCTTGAAAATTGACAACACATCTAAGCTACTGATCGATCGATTTGAAGCCTATCAATCAATCGGTTTGGGTGAAAAATATACTAGAAGCTACAGTTTGTTATAGGGAAATTCGTTCGATCTCACTTGTACTAATCAATTGGTAAAAGACAAAAGGCTATTGATTGATCAAGCTGATCCTTATCGGTTGATTACCTTTAGTTAAAAAGGATCAGAAGGTTGTAATTTAATGCAAGGTCTTACCAATCGATCAGTGAGAATGTTATCGATCTATCGGTAGTTACGAATTCTGTAGCTTTTCACAAAGTAATCAATAGACTAAATACAAGAAAAAAAATTAGATTTTGATGGCTTTGAATTTTAATCAAAATGCAATTTAAATGTTACTTACATATTTGATATGATTAGTTGGAGCAATTTAAATTCATAAAATCACTTAAATGGCATAAAATGATCACATTACTATTCAAATTAGGCAAAAATGAGCAAAACCATGCAATTTAGTGCATCAAGTAATGACCATACCAAAATGTTACCTTGATCAGGGATCAATTGCATAGAAAATCACATTGTTGTGGCATTTTAAACACAAGGACCAAGTTTAGCTAAAATCTTATCAAAAGTTCTTTAAAGAACATGTATAAACTTAGTCAATCCATCAAGTTTGCATAAATCTTCTAATGATTGCCTAAGAGTACCTTGAGCCAACTTTGATATTTACAATAGTTTATGAAAAGAGTAAGAGCAAGTTATCAACATACAATAAGTTAATTTGACCTTTAAGATTCCTAAAGGCATGCTTTGTCCTAATTGAGATGCAGAGAGTGAAAATTGGCATAGACTCATTATTTAACCCAACGAATCACATAGACATAATCTATGAACAAAATAGAACATGTGGGAATTAGTTTTGGGCACGGAAACCAAGGCAAGATAAAATGGTATGCATATGAACCTAGATAATCATAATCAACTTCAAATGCACCCAAAATAAGTCAATGCCAAGATTTATGTATGAAACCTATATGCTTATGTTTATTAGGACAAATATCATGTTATAAGCTGGTTGGTTCATTAGATAGGTTAATTCTTGTAAAAATAATTGTCGAACGTGATTTTCCTGGTTTTTTATTATGTTCTTTAACCCCATTAGTATTAAACCCTAATCGATTAGTATAAAATCTTAACCCGTTTAATACTAACTCCCGATTAATAATTAAGGAAAATCAAGGTTTTAAAAATGTTTTGAAAATATTTGGAGTCGTCACTTGACTAGGGTTAAGAAAAGGGTAATATTAAAAATAATTGGGTGGATTGATTTTAATCTAGACATTAGGTTGCGTTAAGAATCGATTTTAAAAAGGTTTTTAAAAAACCAGAGATTGAGTTCAAGAGCTAATCTATTAAACCTTAATGGGTATTACTTTTAACTTTTTGCATTTAGATTTTATCTTTCAAAATACCCATTTCTAAATTTACAATTAAAACTAATATTATTTGCATAAATAACAAATCAAAATTATTTTACAAAAGGAAAAATAAGAAGATGTTCTTATTTTAAGTTGCCCTGTAGGTGCCTACGTACTTTTTATTAGGGATCAAACCTTCCATAGTTCATTTGAAAACGTTAGCGGGTTGGTTTGTTTTGAATTTCGAAAAAAGAGTCAGGTTTATGTTTTTAACCTGATTTAGGTTATTTAAAGAAATTTTCTAAAAGAGCCCTAAAAATTGGTTTATTTTTTGAAAATTTTAAGAAAAGGTCCTAATTTTGAAAAGGGGTTATTTTATGTTATTTATTTGGAAAGTGGATTTTTCTAAGTTAATAAAAGATTTTTCTTTTTTTATTATTATTTTTTAATCAAAGAAAATAAAAACTAAACAAAACTTTCCCTTTTTTTTTAGGTTACACTTACAATAGAATTTATAAAAAATAAATAAATAAAATTTACATGAACAAAGCAAAATAACAACAATAGACATACAAAAAGGGTTGGACCGAATCAATTAGGGCACGTAGGTCGATATTTAGAGTTTGGTTTAGGTCAATCATGGATCTGGGTCTCTTGTTAAGTTTTTGATTCAAATAAGGAAAGAGAAGAAGTAGTAGCAATGGAGGGTTGATTTGAATTGTTCTAAGCACCTAAATAAAGGGGTGATAGGTTTTTCGTGTGTTTTAGACTAGGGAATTAGGGTTTTGGGAGAGTGCTTCGATGTGAGGAGGTTGTTTGGGTGGTGGTTAAGTATCGGTCGTTGGTGGTGATTGTGTGCAGTGTTAGTGGTGACTATTGGAAGGGAAAGGAAGGTTCAATCTTGGGTTTGGTGAAGCTACAATTATGGTAGTAGCATCGGTTTCACATGAAGGTGACTGGATGCTATGTTTCTAGATGTAGGGGTCGTGGTTGAGGTTTTGGTATAAGACCTTTGGTGGTTCAAATGGAGGTGTGGTTGCTGTTAGGAGTGGTTGGTTCCAAGAGAGCTCAAAGTGCAGAGTTTTATGAGTTGCCTAGCTTCACTCAAGGGGCTTCAAATACTCATTAATTCTAGTGAGAGAAAGGAGAGCATAATATATATATATATATATATATATATATATAGAGAGAGAGAGAGAGAGAGAGAGAGAGAGAGAGTTGTTTGTGTTCTTGAGTAGATTGATGAGATTTGATGATGAAAACAGCTTCTTATGACTCTCTTTACACTAATTAAGCTCTATATTATTATACAAAGTTAAGAAAAATCATTAATTCAAAGATTAATGGCTTTTTGACTTGTAACTTGATTTTTTCCGAACTTGAAGCTCAATTTTGGCTGCCTAATCAATTGAATTTGGACATGAAACTGGGTGAATTCAATACTAAGCCATGTCTCATACATGATTCCACCTAAAAAATCAGGTGGAATCACGTGAAAAAATCACGCAAAATGGCCTAGAACACAGGCTAGTAAGCTATTTGCACGAGAGGAATTGTGGGGCATAAAAATAGTGGAATAAGGGGGGAATAGGTATGGAAGAAGCCCAAGGTCACATGTTAGACACGTGATTGATGCAACCAAGTACACACGTATAGTTTACGCGCTTGCTTGTAGAATGCAGGCGTTGACGTGCCTATTAGGCGTGTCTGATTTGGGCTTCTTTGCCTAAAAATAAATACAAGGCTTTTAGCCCTATTGAAGAACCAAGGCCTTTTGTCCTTTTTTTTTTTGGTGTTTGGGGGGGTAGGGGTGGTTGTGGAGAGGAAGGAGGGGGTGTATGGGTGTTTAAAGCAAAAGAAATTAAAAAATAAATAAATAAAATAAACACTAAACCTAGTTCCAACTCTAAATGATCAACCCTAAAATGGAATCATGCACATACGTTAAAATAAAATATAAATAAATAAATAAAAATAATTTCAAAATTACACTCGATTTGACGGTTTTGCACACTTAGACCTTGTCGATACTAAAAATGAGATGACTTGATCCATGTGACCTAATGCTTCTAGAAATGACCTAAGAATTCTATTGTCCTAAAAAATTCTAAATTTCCTAAGTTTTTTAGTCTTTTCTTTTAATTTTTTAATTTTTTCGTATTTTTTATTTTTTTGCAATTTTTAATTTGAAGACCCTTTTTCTAAAAATTCTAAAATTATATGGGTGGGGTTGCAAAAATAAAGTGTTTACAAGTATCCTTATTTGCGGTAAAGTTTAAGTAAAACTTTACTATAAAGACAAAAAGAGACCATTTTCGCCTTAGAAATGAAATTGTCCTAAAAATCGCTACAACTATCTAACTATCTTAGGCTTGGTCTATTAGGGATTTGATGAATGGTGAAAGATGAAAGAGAGAGGAGGCAGTCTAAGAGCTGACTGAGACACAAAAGTAAGTTTAGAAAGGTCTAGCACCTTAAGGAGTTGCCTAAAAAAATTGGTTTGAAATTTGATTATGCCTTTCTGAGTTGACTAAGACCTTAAAAGATAATTTAGTCGTGCTCTTTTGAGCTCACAAGCTAAGAACATCTTTCGAGGACTACCAATTCTAAATTAGAATTGATTTGGAAAACCTGGCTGTGTTTTTTTGAGCTAACTAACTTAGGCAATAACGTCTTTTGAGAATTAGCAACCTTAAATTAGAATCGATTTGAAAAATCTAATCATACTCTTTTAAGCTCATTAACTTAGGTGAGAGTATCTCTTAAGAACTAGTAACCCTAAATTAGAATCGATTTCGAAAACCTGACTGTACTACTCTGAGTTGACTAACTAAGTGGGAGCGTCTCTCAAGGACAAGCAACCTTAAATAAAAATCAATTTGGGAAACCCGATCATGCTCTTTTGAGCTCATTAACTGTCACGCCCTGAAGCGGCAAAGTCGTAACAGCCCCGCTGTATAAACCATCCTAAGATTGAAGTTAGCCTTACAACCGCTATCTTAGACCTGATCTACACAAGGCGTCTACGACTAACCCGCTTTGAAGTAAATAGTTTGTAATTTAAATAAATTATTTACTTAAGAAAGTGAGGAGATATATATATACATTATAATTCAGTTATTGCAATTAAAGTTTACAGTAATTCTTCGTAATATATTTCCTAGTTATTACATTATTCAGAAATGAAAAATAATTCTAAAATAAAAACTTAAACCTTAAAAATATGTATTTATTCTTCAATGTTTTTCCTCACTCCCCAGGATCCAGCAGTTGCTAGCTTCAGAGTAGTTGTTTGCCGCTTCTTAGCCAGCACCTGTACGACGTTTATAGGGATGTGAGCAATCGCAGCTCAGTAAGTTAGGATGGAGGACTTAAACCTATACCATGAACACAACAAATTTTTCAATCAACTTATTAAGTGCAATGCATGTGCAAGCAAATGCCATTGCACGACGTTGTCTGGCCCGTTGTGAGATTAGAGAAATTACGCCCATTCTAATCCGGGTTGAGGAGTTGCCATTAATGCAAAAGCTCACGACTAAACCCAGGCTTATGCAATGCAGACCTCGCTCCTCCTGCGACTACCTTCGAACCACTGACTTCACCCTCGCCGCGACCTCCTCACCTGTCACTTAGTTCAACTAAGGATGAAGAAGGGACCATTATGCAATCCTGCGCTATCCCTTTCAAAGGGGTTAGTATTTGGCCGGAGAGTCCTAAGTTCCCCTAATGGGTTGCTATGTAGGTCCGATTATGATTATAGGCCGTATATTTGATTAGGTCCAGTTTAGGGTGATCATTCATTTCATACAAATCATACAATACAAGCCAGAACAACAAACAGAATCATAGCATTACTCATCATCAAGCACATGTACACATCAAACTATCTAACAAGCACAACCAAGCGTAATCGACTCTTTACTCACTTACTCAAGATTCGACTTGCTTAGGCCATCATCAATCATCCCTATAACACGAACGTGATTTCAGTTTTTCATATAACTATTATAAGTTCGTTTTATTCTATAACGCTTATTGTTATGTTTTGTTTAAAGTTTAATATACCAAATTATCTAGGTTTTAAGTCTTTTACAATATTCTAGGTTTGGGGTTAGGTTCGGATTCGGTTTTCGCATCGATTTCTAAATTAAGTTTTAGTTCGATTTTTAAGTAATGTTTTATACTCCAACCCTAGAAATTTGTTTCAACCCATAATGTGAAATTAATCACATTACTTTCTGATTTCCTAAATATCATCATTACCCCTAGTTAGTATTTTATTTTACCTGGTACACTTAAATCGGTATTAGTGTACCGAATTCACTTCTGATGTAAGAAATTTTTACATTTTTCTTATAATTACATAAATTCAAGTCTTCTATCGGTTTTATTATATATCCCTATTATTTATATAATATCAATTTTTATCCTAATATTTTCTATTTATTATATTTCCAATAATTACATATTATGTATTATCACCTATTATGTATATAATACATTTCTAATATTTCTATCACTCTAATTACCATCTCTAAACATCAATTATCATTTCAAAATGTCTAAATTCATTCTAAATAAGATTTTACATCTAATTATCCCAATTTACAAAATTAACTTACAATTTACTATTTTTCCCTATTACTCATTTACTACATAATTAACCTAATAATTACATCTAACACCCTAAATGCAACAAGTATCATACTCCATCAGATTTCAATATCCTAAAACATATACTTATTCACTAAATCAGTAATTAACCATTTAATTACTTTATTAACCCTAAATTACCCATTTTATGCCTCATTTTAAGGCTTAAAAATTATCTAAAATTTTTGAAATTTAATTTTTGAAAACAGGCTTCATAGCACTGTTCTATATCATCTAAGTAGTCTACACAAAAATTTTGGGTTCAAAACTACACTCCTAAGGTCTTTTATTTCTAAACTGAAATATGCTCGGTTTTACATGATTTCTTAAGGACCCTATATCATGAGACATATTTTCATCAAAATAATATTTTTCTTAAAAACTATATACAAAAATATTTCAGAATAATAAAATTCATAATTTTCTAAGAATATTTACTATTTTTAACAAAATTACATAAAATCGAGCTGGAAATCGAACTCACCGATCTGGGTGGCTCTGGCCATCGTCAGCCGCCATAGCCTTTTTGGCCAGTTTGGGCGCTACCACCACCGTATGGTGGTGGTGGCCGTCCACTCCTAGCTGCTCGTTTAGTGTGGGTTCCCTTAAAAGGCTGTAATTGCACAGTTTTTCCTATTTTTTTTTATAACCCTAATTTTTCTCTCAATTTTGTCTCTCTCTATTTTTCTCACTCTCTAAACTGCCCAAATGAGCTATGTGATTTTTTTTTCTTATTTATAGAGCTTTGTGGTAATTAATGTGCATTAAATTGGACAAGACATTGTTTAAATCCCTTAATTTTTGGCTTTTGTGTTGTTCTAATTTAATTGGCTGATTTTTTTCTTATTTTCCCCAGCAGCCAAGACCCAATTCTGGATCATTCCTTATTTTTTCTGATTTTTCTTGATTTTTCCTTAATTAATTATGAATTTTCTTTAATTATTTAGTATTATTTTAGTACATTTCGCGTATTTTAAGTAATTACGCATATTTCTACCTACATGTAAATTCATATATAGTACAAATAAGTATTCCTAAATATTATTTAGGTCATTTTATAATTTTTTGTATACATATAATTTATCTCTAGCGATTCGTTAATTACCGAAATGCATTTTACACATTTTCGATAAATAACGAGTTATATATTTAAAATTTGGAATTTTTATAGTCTTTTATTTTATTGCTTATTTTCTTAAATTCAAACTTATGGAATAATTTTTACTAATATTTCTGGCTTTACTTAAAATTTAGGCTCGATAGAATATTAGGCTCGATAAAATATTTCACTCAATCGAAACCTTGAGTGACTTGTTGTGGGGCTTACACTAACCTAAGCAGGAGCATCTTTAAGAGACTAGCAACCCTAAATAAAAATCAATTTAGGAAAACTGGTTATGTTTCTTTAAGCTCACTAACCTAGGCAGGAGCGTCACAATGGGAATAGCAACCCAAAATGATAATCAATTTGGGAAACCTGGTCATGCTATTTTGAACTCACTAACCTAAGTGGAAGCATCTCTAGGAGTCTAATAACCCTAAATTAGAATCGATTTGAGAAAACTTGGTCTTGCTCATTTGGGCTCACTAACTTAGATGGGAGCATCTTTAGGGGACTAAAAACATTAAATGAGAATTGATTTGAAAAAACCTAGTCACACTCCTTTGAGCTCATTAACATAGGTAGGAGAGTCTTTATGAGACTAGCAACCCTAAGTGAGAATTGATTAGGGGAGGTGCCATATAGGGGAGGTGCCATATGGGTTTGCTAAAAATGTTAAAAAGAGATTGATGATGGGAAGTGTCCTATGGGTTCGCTAAAATCCTAAAGAGAGATTGATGAAGGGAAGTGCCTTATAGGTTTGCTAAGACCCTAAGAGAAATTGATGAAGGTAAACACCCTATGAGCTTGCTAAAACCCCAAGAGAAATTGGTAAAAGGGAAGCATCTTATGAGCTCACTAAAACATTAAAGAGAGTTTGGTAAAAGGAAGCACCTTATGGACTTGCTAAAACCTTGAGAGAAATTGACAAAAAAGGAAGCACTTTGTGGGCTTGCTAAAACCCTAAGGGAGATTGATGAAGGGAAGCACCCTACTAACTCTCTAAGACCCTAAGAGAAATTGATGAAGGGAAATACCATATGGGCTCATTAATAACCCTAAAAAGGAGAGATTGATAAAGGGAAGTGTCGTATGGGCTTGCTAAGAACCTTAAAGAGAGATCAATGGTTTGGAATAGTGCTTTACGAGCTGACTAGAACTCTAAAAGAGAATATGAGTCGAGTTAAAGCTTTAAAAGCTAGCTAGAACCCTAAAAAATGGATTGAAAACGAAATAACACTTTAAGAGCCAACTAGAATCCTACAAAAAAAAAAATGTATTGAAAATAGGACATGGGACAACGCTTTAAGAGCTGGTTAGAACCCTAAAAAATGAATTGAAAATAGGACAATGCTCTAAGGTAAGAAACATGCTTATGTTTCTTGATTGTGAACCCTTTGTAACGACAAAATATCATCTTTTCTCCAAATAGCATTTCTCCGAGCTCTATCCAAACCTTACATTACCATCATGAATCAATCTCCTTTGATAACTTAATCTTTAAACTTGCTTAATCATGACTAGTAAAAATGCAACCTTACTTATAGAAACAATAAGGGAAAAGTACAAAAAGTCCTTAATGTTGCATGTTTTTATAAATCGGTTCTTAACCTTCATTTTGTTCATTTTAGTCCTTAATTTTTTCAAGTCATATCAAATAAGTCCTGCTATTAAACTTTGTTAAATTTTTTGCTATTGTGGACACATGTTGACATATAATTGGTCTATGTAAGTACAAAAAAGTTTCTAACTTTTATTTGTATATACAAATCAATCCTTAACATTTTCATTTAGTCTATTTTTATCCTCAACATGTCCACAAAAAAAAAAAAAAAAACTAATAACGGGACTTTTTTGTAAATTTCTTAAAATGTTGAGAATTAAAATGGACTAAATGAAAGGCTAAAGACTGATTCGTATATATAGGTAAACGTTATTGACTTTTTTATTCTTTTCTCAAACAATAAGAATGTAACCTTACCTAAATTCCATAACAAGACTTTTGTAACCGATTTACTTTGACATGTACACAATTATCTCCTTCAATTAGAATTGATAAAAACACTTACAAAATATATTTTTTACCATAATCAAATCTTAAAAAAATAAGTTACCACACTACACATACCCAACTTTAAAACTTTTTGCTTGTTTTCAATAGATTAGCCAAGACCTAGAGTTTTAGTTGAAAAGCCCTTGGTTAGATTTGTACAACAACATTGGAAACTTTGGATTTAAGTCATGGAATTGTTTAACTTACTTTATCTTGATGACTCAATAATTAAAGTTTTAGAGAGGTTTATCAATAAAGTTGTATTATGTAAGGGAAAAGGAAAATAGAGTTGTGATGCTAAAGTTATGGGATAAGGGTTTGTAGGCTTTCATGTAATTAAGGATAGAAGGTCAATTTTTTAAATCACTATTTAATACTTAATTATTCTCTTACTATTACCCTTAATAATTACTTCTTTTATTTTCTTAATTTTCTAAGGTTTTACACAAGCACCCTAATCTCTCCAAGCCTTTACCATCTTAGATTTCTCCCTTCATAAGCAATCTACTCTTCATCAAGTCCAAAATTTGGCCTCCTACATTGAAGTTGACCTCTCTAGGACGATCGAACCAACCTTCTTCTAAGTCATTGAACTCAAGATGCCCCTTAGTTACACTTAGGCCATCGTCCAAAGATGCCCTCATCTTAGCCATCAGTCATAACTTGATTTAAGAGATTCAACCCTATATATGGTACTTATTATCTTTCTTAAAATATTATGTCCTCATTACCTCTAAACAGGGGATAGCCCTAAGTAAAAGCAGTCTCTCTCTTTCTCTCTCTCTCATAGAGTTTTTGCTTTTGAATACTTTACTAACTTAAGTATTAGATTGGTTGCACCAAAACTCTCTCTAGTGCCCTACTACTTGTATTTTATTTTGTAAGAGATTTTATGATAGAGTGAAACATAGTTGACAATTTTCCAACCTAAAATTACCAACTAACAGTATGGATCCATTCTTTTTCAAAATCGAGGATATCATATTACATTTGACACCTGGATTTTATCCATTTTTACAATTAATTACATAATGCATAAAAGTTTCAATTTACCACCTACAAGCTTTTCAAGATTATTTATAATACTTGAAATAAATAGTTAATTAGAAAAAGGGCTAACAAAATAGCTAATTGCAAAAATGGAAAAGTTTGGATAATTAAGTACAAAAATGGTTAAAGTGCATCAAATAATAACTAAATCGACAAGTTTAAATTTTAAGCAATCAATTACAAAAATTAGTAAAGTTCTAGCATCAACATAGCATTTATCCTTTAAAAGATAGCATTCATTTTGAAAAAATTTAATGACTAATATATGTATTGAATTAAACAAAGCCAAAAAATAAAAAATAGAAAGAAAAATCACAAGAAAATTAAAAGGAGAAATAGAAAACCTAAGAAATCATAAACCTAAAACCAATCTAGCCATAAAAATGTATTAACATCAAGCATTCAACACATGTACAGTACCTAAAGCCACTAAAGAAGAAGAGAAGATTTTTTTTCCTTATTGATTTCATTATTTATAGCTATAGTTAACAACTTCACCCATCCGAGACCCCTAGATCCATAAATGACCCTCATAAGAATGCCTAAGGAAAACCATATACTGTCACTTCCATAGACTTTTCACATGCCCATTAATAAATAAGATATGGGTTTAATAGAAAGAAACATAAACTAGGTTCCTAAGGGAAAATTTTTTAATCTTTCTTTATCTTTACTTGTCCATGTGAGATAAGAAAGAGATATAGATGACGAAAGAGAAAGTACCACTCGAGGGCAGCTACACCACATGTATATATGTTTTCTTTTTGGTAATTAGAAGGATTTTATATTAATAAAAAACACACAATATTAATAGTTGAGTTCATGTGCCTCTAGATGAGGCCCTTACATAACCTTGTTGATTACAGTCTATTTAGACATTTCTTCATAACCCTAACATAGCCATTGCCTTGTACATTCGATCTCAAAATAAAATTAACAAAGGGCGATGGGTGTTGATCGAACAAGACAAAAAGATCATCTCTATCCTTTACGTAGTCCACCAGTTGATTTGCAATTTGATTATTCTCTTTAGGAGTCGCTTGTGCTTTCCATCCTTGCATTAGGTAAAGTTTTTCCTTACATAAAGTTAGAATAGAATGATATTTCATTTTGTAATCATTTTTTTTTATAACAATAAGAGTATTGCTATTTGAGAATTTGATTCTATCTCAACTTTGCAGAATTGTAATTAGGGACAGTGATATAGACCCTAATATATCCATAATTCCATTGCAACTATATCAATTTGCCTTAATTTATAGGAAAAGCCCAAAAGCCATTTCCCTTCATGATCCCCCATCATAACCTCATACTACACTAACCTACCCCACCCCAAAACAAAGCGAATGCCTGTTTAGTTAGATGATTTATTGAACCATGTGCATTAAGTTTTACCTAGCTAACTGTAGAGGGGTATACATGTTTGTCATGGGAATGTAAGATCATGCATTTATTTCTGGCATTGATGTTAAATATGAAAATATGGGTTAAATTTTGTATGCTTTGGATTGATGGTGAATCTTAGGTTGATAATTCCATGACCTACTCTAATGTTTATGCACAATGTGAATGTACGTTTTGTTATTATATAAATAAGTGTAATAAGTAAAGAGAAAGAAACTTATAGGAGAGGATAATTTTTGTCATGCCCCGAAGCGGCAGAGTCGTAACAGCCCCCGCCGTGTAAACCATCCTAAGACAGAAGTTGGCCTTACAACCGCTATCTTAGACCTGATCTACACAAGGCGTCCACGACTAACCCGCTTTGAAGGAAACACTTTATAATTTAAATAAATCATTTCTTCAAGAAAGTGAGGAAAGATATATATATGATAATACAGTTATTACAATTAAGGTTTACAAGATTTCTCCGTAATACGTTTCTTAGTTATTACATTATTCAAAAATGAGAAGTTCTAAAGTAAAAGCTTAAACCTTAAAAATATATTTATTCTTCACATGTTTTTCCTCACTCCCCAGAATCCAGCAGTTGCTAGCTTCAGAGTAATTGGAATCCGCTTCTTAGCCAGTACCTGCACGACGTCTATAGGGATGTGAGCAACCACAGCTCAGTAAGTTAGGACGGAGGACTTAAAACTATACTAGAAACACGGCAAGGTTTTCAATCACTTATTAGATGCAATGCATGTACAAGCAAATGCCATCGCACGACGTTGTCCGACCCGTCGTGAGATTAGAGAAATTGCGCCCGCTCTAATCCGGGTTGAGGAGTTACCGTTAATGCAACAGCTCACGACCAAACCCAGGCTTGTGTAATGGAGACCTTGCTCCTCCCGCGACTACCTTCGAACCACTGTCTTCATCCCCGCCGCGACCTCCTCTCCTGTCACTTAGTTCGACTGAGGATGAAGAAGGGACCATTTTGCAATCCTGCGCTATCCCTTCCGAAGGGGTCGGTATTTGGCCGGAGAGTCCTAAATCCCCTAACGGGTTGCCATGCATGTTCGATTATGATTACTGGTCGTACATTTGATTAAGTCCAATTTAGAGCGATCAATCATTACATACAATTCATACAATATGTGCTAAAGCAGCAAACAGAATCATAGCATCACCCATAATCAAGCACATGCACGCATTCAACTATCTAACAAGCACAACCAAGCATAATCTTAAGCCTCCAAAATACAGCATCGTATTAATCCCAACTTACCTCGACTCCTCGCTCGCTCACTCGAGGTCCGATCTGCTCAGGCCATCGCCGGTTATCCCTATAACACGAACGTGGTTTCAGCTTTTCATATAACTGTTATAGGTTCGTTTTATCCTATAATGCTTATTGTTAGGTTTTGTTTACGGTTTAATATGCCTAATTATCTAGGTATTAAGTCTTTTATAATTATTCTAGGTTTAGGTTTAGGTTTGGGTTCGGTCTCGGTTTCCGCATCAATTTCCAAATTAGGTTTTGGTTCGATTTTTAAATCCTAAACATGCTCGAATCCTAATGTGAAATTAATTACATTAAGCTCGAGTTTCCAAATATCCTATTGGGTCTTAATTTAGTATTCTAAGCTATTTGGTACACGCTAGTCCTAATTAGGGTATCGGATTTATCCCCGATGTGAGAAAATCTTACTTTTTTATATAATTACCTAAAATTCAATCTTAATTCAGATTTAATATTATTCTGATTTTTACTCTAATATTATCTAAATAACCCTAATTTTTCCATATTTATTAATTTACAATTTCACATATTACTAATTTCTTATATTACTTACCTAATTTCCTTAATTAACTATACTTAGTACCTAAATGCTAGGATTAGGGTTCCACTGCAGAGATTAACTTCCTTAAACATCTAATTAAGATCCAAATCAGTAATTAACATCCTAATCACCTAATTAACTCCAAATTACCCAATTTTTCCATCATTTTAGGGCTAAAAATTAACTTAAAAATTTCGAAAATTAATTTTAAAAAAATGGCTTCATAGCACTGTTCTATGTCACATGAGCATCCTACAGAAAAATTTTGAGCCCCAAACTACATCCCTAAGCCTATTTAATTTCCGGTTTAATCATGCTCGGTTTTGAACAATTTGTTAAGGACCCTATATTTCCAGACATAATTAAACTAAATCAACATTTTTCCCTAAATCTACATACAATAAAACCTCAGAATAACAAGTTTCATAATTTTCTGGGCAAAATAACTAATTTTACAAAATTATACAAGAATCGGGCTGGAATTTGGACTCACCGGTTCAGGTGGCTCCGGCCACCGCGGGCCGCCGTGGCCTTGTCGGCCGGCCTGGGCGCTGCCACCACCGTGTGGTGGTGGTGGCCGTCCACTCCCAGCTCCTCGTTTGGTGTGGGTTCCCTTTAAAACCCCTAACTGCACAGTTTTTCTTATTTTTTTTTATTTTCTGAATTTTCTCTCGAATTTTCAACTCTCTCTAATTTTCTCTGATTTGTATCTGTCCAAATGTGCTCTGTAAATTTTTTCCCTATTTATAGACAATTGTAGAATTTAATGTGCATTAATTTGATGGGATTTTGCCCCAATTCCATGATTTTAGGCTTTTTGTTTGTCAAATTCCTATTGGTTATTTTTTTCTTTTTCTGTCACGACCTAATCTTGCATCAGCTTATCCTCTTCTGATTTTTTCTGATTTTTTTATAATTATTTTGTATTTTTCTTTAATTATTTACTTAGTTTTCGGCCAATTTTAGTAATTACGCGTATTTTTATCTACACGTAAATACATGTAGGGTACACGTGAACATTCCTAAATATTATTTTGGTCATTCTAAAATTTTTAGTATACATATAATCTATCTCTAATAATTTATTAGTTATTATATTACACTTTTTGCCTTTTTGGTAATTAGCAGTTATTATGCTTAAAATTTGAAAATTTTATAGTCTCCTATTTTACTACTTATTTTCTTAAATTTAAGTTTACAGGGTCATTTTTACTGATATCTTGTTAAATAGTTTATAATTTGGGTATGATCGGATCCTTTAGCCGATCGCCCTAAACCTTGGGTTCTAAGTTCAATCTTACGGTTACTTGGCTGAACTTTGGGGCTTACATTCTACCCCCCTTAAAAATAGTTTCGTCCTCGAAACTACTGTATACCTATGTATTGCTTACTTGCTAGGATTGATAGTACATTTAGCTCTACTTAAATTTCTAAATCTAGACCCTCATCAAGTCGTATCTTAACCTATCCCGTGTCTCAACTCTTAGTCTCAACTCTTGAACTTCTGAACCTGATTATCCAGTATTTTTGGGGGTTACTTTATATCCTTAAAACCCACTTTCCATTCTACCGAACTATCTTCAAGTGAAACTTCTGTGTAGTCTACTGATTAAGTTCCCTAATTGCTTTCTAATTAACATTCCATTCCTTCTCTACTTAGACCTTTGCTCGATCTCTTAATCCTCCTTCCTTCTTTGTGTTCTTTCTCTTAGTATCGATCAGGGCTTATTTCATCGCTGTAGTCTCCTAGTCATATCGTATTATCTTATAACTTAGCTTCATGATCTTACAAATTTTCTTATTGGTTTATTCCCCATTTATTCCTTGTTTGTTTGTTTCTTAAGTTTTATTTGGGATCATTAGCGATTCTACATTCACTATACATCATCACCTTTTCCTTTCCTCCAAATTCTTCCACTCAAATGATTATATCACTGTCGTAGCTTCTCATTTGTTCTTCATACAGCTTAGCATAGGATCAACAGAAGCAAATTTGGCAAATCTTGACGCTTCTCCATCTCGGATTCAAATGAGATGGTTAACAACTCAATTTGACTTGACTTGACTCAAGAAGAATGAATTCGACTGTTAACTGACAGACTCAACAAAAGAGACAGTATTAAGAATGACTGATTACTGGACAAAACATGACACAACAGAATATACTGACCAGATCAACATGACATGAGACTCGATAACAACAATTGGACAATTCAGATTTGCCATTTCCCTGTTGGATTACCTATTGCAATTGCTAATATGAAGTACATTGTAGCTTCATAGCTTCTTCGTATATTGGATTACCTCAATGGATTTTTCCTCTATTCATCAATTCAACATTTCTAATATCCACCAAAATACCTTCTACAAATATAACGAGCTTGATGAAAACGTATTCTCTCTTCCGAAAATCACATGTCTTACATTTCAATATACTACTTATGATTACTCAACTTCAACAATGCTATCCACAAATACTTTGTACATCACAATACTATTGTCGGGTACCACCACAAACGTTTCTATATATATAGTTGGCATGTACTTCTTTCTCCCAATTCTATAAATGCAATTACTGCATTGATCTTATCTTGATGCTCTTCTAATCTAATATTATTCTAGAAATTGATAGTTACTCTTCTAACTCCTATGGTCTCATTTACAATATCCAATACAACGTTTCAATCATAGGTTTGATTCTTGATTGACTTAATCATGATATTCTAATATCCACAAAATAATCTTCAGAAATACCTTTGAACCCTTACATGTTACTAGTAGATCTAATACTTATTGGTATTTTCCTTAGTCTCTCTTTTTATAGATATCAACTAACTTCTCATAATCCACCATCAGTAACTTTCCTTTTAAATTCCATTTCCATCATATCCTACGATTCTATGGATTACTCTCCTTCTTCCAGTATAAATTCTAAACTGATAGGTAACGATAATCTCAATTATCTTAAAATCCTTGTCCATTCACTAGTTTCTAACTTATACAGAATGAATACCTTAATATCATCCTTGTACTTGCATTTCGTCCATTTGTATATTCTACAGTGAGGATCTAAAATCACTACTTATCTTCTAATTCTTTTAAGCTCGGATCCTTAAATACTATCTGAAATCAACATTCCTTATTCTCATTGGTTTACTAATAGATGACTGTCTCATAAAATTTACTTTCTAAAGGGTTATACCTTTCTAGATTGGTCCTTAGGATAACTAAGTAACTGTTGATCAAAAGTCTTAATCATCTCCAACTTGTTACTTTAATTCCGTCTCCACCGTCACTTGTTACTCATCCAATTAATATTTTAGAGTGTTTGGATATTTATTCAATTGTAGTTTACGTAGCAATTTTACTTCATTTCTTATGTATCATTTAATAACTATCCATTTTATTTACCACTTATAAGTACTGTATAATGATATCATTGTACTTGCCTTAGCACTAGCTAAAAATCTCATGATCCATTTCATATTCATTTGGCTTTACTTACACTTGATTATTACTCTAAACTATAATTCTCCAATTCATGATTCATTAAAGGCCTAAGAATTCTTAATCTGATTGTAGCCTTATAGCACTATTCCTTTTACTGTTCTTTCACATATAAAAGACTTCCAAGATTGACCACCAAAATACATTTGATCTTTGTTACACTCCTAGCTACAAATATGTCAATCATTATTGCATTTATACATGTCCAAAAGAATACACTTCGTCGAGAAACATAATTACATCCATTAAGAGATCATTATGATGTCCACATATATAAATAATTAATGCAGGATCAATTCTAATTCTTAAGAAAACATAATCAACTATCATATCATATCCATAATTCAAATTACTTATAATGACTATTTATTCAAAAGAATTCCATCACATTTGTCTTCTGATTAATTCAATATCATTTCTACTTGTTGATTTGATCCTTTATATTTCCATAGAACAAAATCAGAAATAACGATCACTTGATATACCTTTTCATCATTAGACTCCTTATTATTATCATCATTTATCATCTCCTATACTGCATTCTCATTTTATATAAGGTTTACTCCTGAATTAGGTTTTGGTTATATCTTTAGTATAGGTTCTGATTCATTTCTGAACCAGTTTCTAACTTTTCCCTCTTAATGTTTTGTCTTTCTAAAATCTCCTTTTATACTATGCTTTATTTCACTTTAAATTATACTACCTCGTATTTATATTAAGCACTAAGCTAGGATCGTCTCAGAAATCCTATAAATTTCGAATTCACCTTAATTTTCTGTACATATCACCATATCTCTCTTATTTCAAAACTCAAATTGATTTCCACTATTGTTCATGAATCTCATCACTTCATTGCATCACACCTATTATAACACAATTTCATCAACAACTTCTTAAGAATTTCATCCTCAATATTAGCATCTCCTACCAATCAGTTATATCAATATTCTTTACATCTCTACCCTATATTAACTCAAAGATTCTTCTTCATTCAATCTAAATAACTTCAATAAACCACCAATCCTTACATATAGAAAGCACTTTCAAAATCGGTCACTTGAGACGCATCCAATCCCTTTTTATATTTTACTCACAAGGGTATAATATACTTTAACATATATACATATCCAAAGAATATACTTCCATCAGTGAGTACTACTATACCATCAATAGGATCTTAACTTACATGAATAGCTAATCATATGATTAATTCAAACACTTAACAAAATATAACTAACTAGTACATTGTATTCATCATTCAAATTTCCACCATATTTATCTTCCTATTCATTGAGTATCATTTTCCATTTGGTGATTCAGGACGTTATACTTCAATAGAAAAATCAGAAGTAATGATCATTCCCTATACTTTATCATTACTAAATTCCTCAATGCTATAATCAATTGTAGCCTCGTATACTGTATCCTCATACTGCATATAATCTTAATCTACTACAATTGATTCAGGAAAATATGATAGCCATCCCATAAACCTTTGGGGTTAATCTTCTAAAGATATATGATGTACTAGTCATAGTCATACTAGTAGAATAGGGTATTTCTCTTCTATCGTTACTACATATATCTTACTGGTGTCGCTTGAGTTACAATCTTTCACTTCCAAATCGTCCTTATTCCATAAATCATATCACATGATCCCTATTATGCTAAAACTCAGATTGATCACCGTTATGGTTCATAAATCTCATCACTTCTTATCAATTTCCACAACTCCGTTAACTAGTTCTCCATAATTCAATTCTGAATTAAATTGGAAATTCTTCTTCAGTTCTCTTGAATCACCTCATTTATTCACCAATTTCTCCATACGATCCTATCACTAGAGCTAAATTTGATTAACGCCTATCTCAATGTAGTGTTAATTTGTAGTATGATACTTTAACATCCTTTTACTTCTACCCACTCTCAATGTACTCCTAAAATGTCTAATTCTTTTAATTGTTCATTTCAAAGCGAGTTCAGTAAAACTACGCTCTGATACCAATTTAGAACTGTTACGCCCCGAAGCGGCAGAGTCATAACAGCCCCCGCCGTGTAAACCATCCTAAGACAGAAGTTGGCCTTACAACCGCTATCTTAGACCTGATCTACACAAGGCGTCCACGACTAACCCGCTTTGAAGGAAACACTTTATAATTTAAATAAATCATTTCTTCAAGAAAGTGAGGAAAGATATATATATGATAATACAGTTATTACAATTAAGGTTTACAAGATTTCTCCGTAATACATTTCCTAGTTATTACATTATTCAAAAATGAGAAGTTCTAAAGTAAAAGCTTAAACCTTAAAAATATATTTATTCTTCACATGTTTTTCCTCACTCCCCAGGATCTAGCAGTTGCTAGCTTCAGAGTAATTGGGATCCGCTTCTTAGCCAGCACCTGCACGACGTTTATAGGGATGTGAGCAACCACAACTCAGTAAGTTAGGACGGAGGACTTAAAACTATACTAGAAACACAGCAAGGTTTTCAATCACTTATTAGATGCAATGCATATACAAGCAAATGCCATCGCACGACGTTGTCCGACCCGTCGTGAGATTAGAGAAATTGCGCTCGCTCTAATCCGGGTTGAGGAGTTACCGTTAATGCAACAGCTCACGACCAAACCCAGGCTTGTGTAATGGAGACCTTGCTCCTCCCGCGACTACCTTCGAACCACTGTCTTCACCCCCGCCGTGACCTCCTCTCTTGTCATTTAGTTCGACTGAGGATAAAGAAGGGACCATTTTGCAATCCTGCGCTATCCCTTCCGAAGGGGTCGGTATTTGGCCGGAGAGTCCTAAATCCCCTAACGGGTTGCCATGCATGTTCGATTAAGATTACTGGTCGTATATTTGATTAAGTCCAATTTAGGGTGATCAATCATTACATACAATTCATATAATATGCGCCAAAGCAACAAACATAATCATAGTATCACCCATAATCAAGCACATGCACGCATTCAACTATCTAACAAGCACAACCAAGCATAATCTTAAGCCTCCAAAATACAGCGTCGTATTAATCCTAACTTACCTCGACTCCTCGCTCGCTCACTCGAGGTCCGATCTGCTCAGGCCATCGCCGGTTATCCCTATAACATGAACGTGGTTTCAGCTTTTCATATAATTGTTATAGGTTCGTTTTATCCTATAATGCTTATTGTTAGGTTTTGTTAATGGTTTAATATGCCTAATTATCTAGGTATTAAGTCTTTTATAATTATTCTAGGTTTAGGTTTAGGTTTAGGTTTGGGTTCGGTCTCGGTTTCCGCATCAATTTCCAAATTAGGTTTTGGTTCGATTTTTAAATCCTAAACATGCTCGAATCCTAATGTGAAATTAATTACATTAAGCTCGAGTTTACAAATATCTTATTGGGTCTTAATTTAGTATTCTAAGCTATTTGGTACACGCTAGTCCTAATTAGGGTATCGGATTTATCCCTGATGTGAGAAAATCTTACTTTTTTATATAATTACCTAAAATTCAATCTTAATTCAGATTTAATATTATTCTGATTTTTACTCTAATATTATCTAAATAACCCTAATTTTTCCATATTTATTAATTTACAATTTCACATATTACTAATTTCTTATATTACTTACCTAATTTCCTTAATTAACTATACTTAGTACCTAAATGCTAGGATTAGGGTTCCACTGCAGAGATTAACTTCCTTAAACATCTAATTAAGATCCAAATCAGTAATTAACATCCTAATCACCTAATTAACTCTAAATTACCCAATTTTTCCATCATTTTAGGGCTAAAAATTGACTTAAAAATTTCGAAAATTAATTTTAAAAAAATGGCTCCATAGCACTGTTTTATGTCACATGATCATCCTACAGAAAAATTTTGAGCCCCAAACTACATCCCTAAGCCTATTTAATTTCCGGTTTAATCATGCTCGGTTTTGAACAATTTGTTAAGGACCCTATATTTCTAGACATAATTAAACTAAATCAACATTTTTCCCTAAATCTACATACAATAAAACCTCAGAATAACAAGTTTCATAATTTTCTGGGCAAAATAACTAATTTTACAAAATTATACAAGAATCGGGCTGGAATTTGGACTCACCGGTTCAGGTGGCTCCGGCCACCGCGGGCCGCGGTGGCCTTGTCGGCCGGCCTGGGCACTGCCACCACCGTGTGGTGGTGGTGGCCGTCCACTCCCAGCTCCTCGTTTGGTGTGGGTTCCCTTTAAAACCCCTAATTGCATAGTTTTTCTTATTTTTTTTTATTTTCTGAATTTTCTCTCGAATTTTCAACTCTCTCTAATTTTCTCTGATTTGTATCTATCCAAATGAGCTTCTGAATTTTTCTTGCTATTTATAGACGATTTTTGTAATTATTATGCATTAATTTGACAAGATTTTGTCCAATTTCCTTGATTTTTGGCTTTTTAGTTGTTCAATTTTTATTGGTCAATTTTTCTTTTTCTGACTACGACCTGATCTTGCATCAGCTTATCCTCTTCTGATTTTTTTATAATTATTTTGTATTTTTCTTTAATTATTTACTTAGTTTTCGGCCAATTTTAGTAATTACGCGTATTTTTATCTATACGTAAATACATGTAGGGTACACGTGAACATTTCTAAATATTAGTTTGGTCATTCTAAAATTTTTAGTATACATATAATCTATCTCTACTAATTTATTAGTTATTATATTACACTTTTTGCCTTTTTGGTAATTAGCAGTTATTATGCTTAAAATTTGAAAATTTTATAATCTCCTATTTTACTACTTATTTTTTTAAATTTAAGTTTACAGGGTTATTTTTATTGGTATCTTGTTAAATAATTTATAATTTGGGTTTGATCGGATATTTTAACCGATCGCCCTAAACCTTGAGTTCTAAGTTCAATCCTACGGTTACTTGGCTGAACTTTGGGGCTTACAATTTTCTCATGGATACAAATTCTAATGACTATAAATTATTTTCATAGGAAACTTGGAAATTTTCTTTACTTTGCCTAAATTGAAATATATAATAGCAACATAGAATTACTTAGAAACCTTATATATGATATTAACGTAGTGTTTGGTTATTAAAACTATATAGAATAAGGAGAATTGGTCAGTATAAATATAATAAGTACAGGGTAAGATAGCAATATTGTATTACATTTGATTTATATAGTACTGAATAAAATTTTTTGTGATATCTCTTATTTTGTATATGCAAGTATTGGACTTAATATTGTTTTTTTGACATTTATCCCTTCATAATTATTTAATGTTTATTTAATAATATTTTTATATTATTTAAAAAGTACAAATTTTAAATATTATCTAATATTTATACTCTTAATAATGTCTAATGTTTATATAATTACATTTATATCCTAAATACTTGTGTTTTTATCTAATAAAGTTAACTTTTGTACTATATTCTAGATGTAACAAATTTTGAATATTTTATTTGGTCTTTTAAATCCTTGTTTGTCTAATAATCAAGCTCAATTTATAAACTAAACTTTGGACAAATTATTTTATCTAGTATAATCTCATAAATTTTACACAATCAAATGATAGTTTGGAAACAATACTCTCTTTCTATTTATCAACTCTTTTTCAATAAACACCAAAAAAGAAATCACATATGGTACTTTCCCATTCCTCTACACCTATTTCCCTTACACTTTTTTAGCCCTTTTGTTCGGAAGATTGTACAGTCCTGTCATCACTTTAATAAGACCAATCTTATCCTCTATTCTACCGTTTATTTTCATATTTAAAATTCTAAACCATTAAATTTAAAATTTATTCAATGAGTTAGATTTAAGGGTATATAAATTAAGGATATGATAGATGATGTTATATATCTTGTAAAATAAAAATAAAATCGTAAAAAAATCCTAATAGTCATCATCTAAACAATACTTTGGTGCTCGAGTGGGGCAAAGGAGGATTTTTTTTTTTTTTTTTGTCTTTCAAGAGTTTCCATTCATAGTCAACTGACTATGTGTTAGCCGCTGTATTGCATATTTTAAAGATCGACAAAGGATATACGAAATTTAGATAAATGTAAATAACTATTCTAAAACTGTTATAAAATTTATAAATATAAATGGTTTCATAAGATTGCAAATAAATAATAAACTTTGATTGTGATATAAATATAGTAAAATATATTTTAATATACTTATTTTCATTACTATACACATTAAAATTTTATTGGTATTATACATTATATATATATATATATACACGTTACACATAATGTGTATGTATACATTATATGTAATATCTATTAAATATTTTTTCCATGGATAAGAATTACACCAAATATATTATTTCAGTTAGCCAACATGCATCCAGATTTCAGTGACTAAATTAAAGTATGATTAGCTATGGTGCTAAATTATATGTGTAATAGTTTATACAGAAGAAGGAATATTATACATGGTGTTTTTTTTTCCTCCGAAGAGCCGACTTGATAATTGATAGAGCGGAGGAGTAATGATCGATAAGCATGTGTTAGTTTGACTGTTCAACTTTCAAAACGTGCCGGTTTTTAAAAGTGCGCCTTATTATCCATCCTTTTCTCGTAGTACGGTTACTAGGACCCTGAACAGGGAACTTAGTGCTCACTGCTCGCAAATTCTTTCAGCATATGATTTAAACGTGTAATTTAGACTATGGTACTTGCACTTTATTATATTTTATGGAATGACATATCCGTATTTTATTGAAAAATAATTTGAAAATGGATTCCATCGATTTATTTGTTACTCTTTTAAAATGATATCGTGTCAAACGAATAATTAAGATTATATGAAAAATGATAATTTTATGATAATATTATAAAGTATTATGAACATCTAAAGAATAATTTTAATAATTAATTTTTATATTATAGGAATTATGGATAAAAAATTACGAGTGTCCAAATTCTATCATTTGTTTTTTTAATCATATGATGAAAGCGAGCATAATATCCACTAATAATTGTACCTGCCCTTGACAGGAATTTTAGCTTTTTCCTTTTTATTTTTCTTTCTAGGTGGTCCCTGATGGCTTGAGATCCACTTGGAGGGATTCGGAAAAAAGACCTCCATTAGCGATCATCGTGTCCTGGAACGGATGAGAACAAATTTATGCACAATTGCTATTTGCCTGGTGGTAATTATTGCCATTAATCTATCATCATATTTGCTCAATGAAGTTCGCGGTAGCTCATGGTGCATCATGCGCCATATCTTCATGCCTTACTGGTGTGTAGTAAATAAATATTAATATAAAATAATATTTATAAAATATATGATATATTTTTTTTTCAAACATATCGATAATTATGTATTATATGTATATACATATAGTGTATATCAATAAATCTGTTTTCTTTTTTTTTTTTTAAGTTGTAAATTGATTAAAGAAGCCTTGGAAACTTTATAATGGTTGCATGAGTTAATCTTAAAAACTTTTTCTTAAACAGTAAGTTATCATGAAAAGCTTTTTCTTAAGCAACAATTTATTTTTATTTTTTTTAAGGGAGCATTGACGCACCGTGGGCAACATAGCTCCACCACGATTGACCCACGAAGAACTTTTTCCTTGCGTAATTGTCTCATTGGTTTAGAGTATTGTAAGGATAAGTTATTTTCCGTTCATAGCTACCCCTCTTTGCATGCTATTTGCATATGCATGGTGGTGGATGTGTGTGAATAATAACGGAAATACATACCAGAAGCCACCACAATGCTTACCGTGTGTCAAATTTCAATTTATATTTATAATCAAGAACACTAGCAGACATTACATCCATGTTATGTGTATAAATTTAACATGAAAACGATTATTACCATAGAAGCAGTTTCAAATAGAGTTTAGAAGGGTTTGCTAAAATGATAGGTGTGTATAACTCTTAAAATTGAGGGATTTGTGAATGTGATAGTTTTTATTTTCGCAGTCGGCAACGCATATTAAGAAAACGGGCTAATCACATTCAAATTTTATTATAATTTTAAAAAATAATTAATACTATAAAATCACAAACGTAATGCTACCCCTTCAATAATATAGATATGACTCAAGTGGAAAACCTTAATCAAGAAACCTTAATTCTTTCTAGCAAACATGAGTTTCAGGAAATACAGAATTTGAATTGGTGTAATGACCACACATGTCCTTGCCAACTAGAAATGTTTAAATGATATTATCATGCTAATAAGTGGCATGTAAAATACTCATAAAATTTTGATATTTAATACTTTACATATCATTAATTGATTTATACCACATGTTAGAATCATTAAATATCTTTTCGTTGCCAATGTCGGAAGAATTACGTGCATTAAATATTTTTTAAAATCACATCAAATCATTTATAATAAAAGCAAGTTATTGTGTTAGAACATTAAATTAATCGAATTATGGATATTTTGTGGAACTTTGTTGATGTAAAAATGGGCCTTTTTTTTTCCATTACTCTTCATTTTTAAGTATCTTTTACTACTATTTCCAACTTGTATATTTGGTAAATAAGATATCAAAATGATCAAACTATAAGTATTCATACACTTCTCTTATAGAATTAAATACCCGATAAATGCTTTTAAAATTTGACTTATTCTACATTGAATTCATTTAATTTAAAGAGAATAAAATTTCTTTTGAAACATTTTCACTTAAAAATACATGAACTATCACTATTATGATAAGATACCCAAAAACCCAATTTATTCTAGTATCATGTTTGAAGTAGAAATTGCTAAGATACAAATTAGATAATTTTTCAAACATCAAAACTTAAATTGGTATAAATTATACAAAAAAAAAAAAAAAAGAAATCCAAACAACCACAAACTATTATTTTAAAAAAGCGATTATTTACACACTACATAATAACTAAATAAAGAAAATATGATTTGCCATATTTTATGAACACACTAATAATAATTACATGAAGCTGTGTAATTTTAAAAATTTTAATGACACGAGCAAACAAAGCACTCCTAGTTTAGTACTTGCAGAGTGCGGTGGCACTCCTTCTCAAAAGTGAAAGTCAAATTCCAGCGCATCAAAGCCCATTCGGGTGTACTTCACGCTTCTTTATTTTATATAATGGATCGATTAAATAACAAATAGTATAACCAGAGTTTTACTACTTTTCTATTCGAATGATTAATTTTTCTGTTAGAGTTTTCACAATTTTCATATAACTAGAAAAGGTCCTCCACTCATGTTTGTTAATGATTGTCCTTAAAAATTTTAAGATACCACTTCTTTATTATTATGATTGATAACCGGTCATTAATGGGATTATTGTACATACACGGTAGAGTTATTTTCATTTTGCTTGTCGACATGTTTTCAAAGTGATGTGCATCTACAAACCCGAAAACTGATATTCGAAAACCTTCAGCAAAGTTGGACTGTTTATAGAGATTTATTGTCAGATATTCCGAAAAAACCCGAGACGATCAACTAACACCGTGACAAGAAACAGTATAATTATGGACACTAAAGTTCGGTCGAATTCCACTTGCTTTAGTGGAATGAAGCTGACTTTTGATGATTTCCAAAGTCCTATTGAAATTTAAGTCATGTTTTAACAATTTTCAGCATCATTTGAACATTCAGCAACTTCACATACACACACACTCAAACTCACTTGCCTTCAACATTTCCATTTAGTCTTATAAATCACTACTTTTAAGGTTATCTCGTACACTGGATAAACCTATTAGCCCTCATCTTCCCAACCTTAAATGGAATTGTCCCCTAACTCTAGCATTTGTATTTAACTATGAACTTTCCCTGTATCGGAGAGCACTCACATAGATAGAACAATCTACCTTATATAGTTGGAACTCTTCTCACCTTAAAACACCAGGAGCCCCTAATAAATAACATAATATTTTTTTATTCCTTTTTTTTTTTGTGATACATTACCTACATATGATTTTCTATTACAAGAAACACTACTTATAGTAGGATCTTCTACCGTAAAATCAACAGCTATAACACAATTAAAAATTATAGTACATTTCTAAAGAATAAATTACTATTTTTAATTCCTCTCATAACTGTGAAATCTTTATGAGAATTTCATCAAGAATATATCTTATTTTACCTTAGTAACCAATAATATCCAACGTAACAAAGGGTGTAAATAATTTAAACTTACTTGTGATTTCCTCGAGTATAACATCTATAGAGTTTTGTGATATTTAGTTTAACTAACTTGCAAGTATAATTGTGTTCAAATTGAACTTACATGTTAACTGAATTGAGTTATATTTCATTGAAAGGTTTTCTTTTTCCTTTTATAGAAAAATCGATTTTTAACAAGTTTGATTGAGATAAGTTTAAGCTTAAGCTTAAAATACTGAACTCAATCAAAATTATAGCCAAGTTTAAACTTTTAAATTTCCAATTGAGCTTGAGTAGACGTGCTCATTAGGCTGAATCGGCCTGTACTCAACTTGGAACTATTGGTTCACCGGTCAAATGTAGGATGAATCGTGACTGACCTTGTTGATCATGGTTTTGGGTTGATTTGTTGGTCTTTGAATTATTTTTTTTATTTTTAATAATTTTCATTTTTTTTATTAATATTCGACTTGATTCGATTTTAACTTTTGTGTAATTTTTCCCCAAATGTGATCTCCTTTTTTTTTTAAATTGTACTAATTCATTAATAATTTCTAATTATTTTTATTAATTTTTGATTTAATGTGGTTCCAACTTTTTTATTTTTTTCCTCTAATTTTTTTTTATATTCAAGTTCTTAATATTTAACGAGTTTTATAAAAAATACTTATATTATCTTAAATTAAATTTTCCATTAATCCTCAACACATAATTAATTTATAATTAATCTTCTATCATTAATTTGATAATATTATTTTTAAAAAATTATCTTTCATTATCGCAAAAAAGTAGCTTTAATATGTTATAACTTAATAGATATCATCCAATTACTTTTTTCGATTTAATGACTTCTCTCTCTCTCTCTTTTTTCAACGAAGTGAATTAGTTGCACCAATTCGGTGATTCGATTTGGGGAGCGATTTAGGCCGGCCCATTTTTAAGCCTAGCTGAGCCGATTGATAGTTTAGAATTGATTCTTATATAAGTCTAAGCTTAAGTATAATTCTATATCATCTCAACTTGATTGATTACTACCCAAAGTATACCAAATAACATAATGTTATGAGATAATCTAGACTCATACCTTACGTTTTACATAATCTTCCTTTCACCATCGTGTAATCTATTATAAACTCCACCTACTCTAGCATGCCACTAACTATTACCTAATTATACATAAATACTTTGTAGAGTCTTGTAGGTCTCAAGCCAAGTTCTTTTGCCTATCCAATTTCTAGACTTAGTTTTGTTATAAATATTTGTTTTATGGGTATTTCTTTGCTTTTCTATTATTTTATTATTTTTTGGAGAGCAAAATTACAACAAAGGATGCATGTATGTAAAAATTTGAAGGGTTAAAAAACATTCATTTTGTAAGATAAAGGATAGGCACATGTCGAGCAAATATAAGACGGTCTCCATTTCAAATTTATCTAACTATTATTATCATGAATAAATATTTTAAATTCATCTTATGACTTAATTATTCCTTACCATTAGTTATTAATTATTTATGTCATTTATTATTTTCATTAATTATTAACTAATTATCTAATTTTTTGCTAAACCTTTTAATTTGTATCAATGATTATTTAATAATTATTTCTTATTATATAATAGTTAATATCAACAATTAAATTATTATTAACTATTTCATCATTAATTATTATGTATAGTTAATTTTAATTATTTATATTCTATAGTATTAACATTGATACTAATAAAAAGTTATTGTATGTGTGCGCTTGCTTGTGCATGACTGGATGTGTGTTTGTTTCAATTTTATGTTTGCATGAAAAGAAATTAGAAAAACATATATGTTTTTAAAAATAGGCACTATTTTAGTACTAAATTCCAATCGTTTAATATATTTTAATATTTAACTTAATTGGAGATCATATGTGAATTTAACCTATCATGAGTCAATATTAACCTCACTTCTTATTAGGGCTATGGAAAAAAAAAAAAAAAGTTTCGATTGAACCGCAAAGCGAACCAAATTAAACCTATATATATATATATATTTTTTGTTTTTAGGATATGGTCTGGTTCATGCTTTGGTTCAAACATAGGCAACTAGTTCACGATTTGTCTTGTGCCAAAATTGGTTCGTTTGATGCAAACTAAACCGAGAGATTAAAAATTAGAAATAAGTTAGTTTGTTTCTGTACAAGGGGATCATTCTTGTACTTTTATATTTCCTAAAAACAATATTCACGAAGTGAAATTTTATGTTATCAACCAATAGTTTGATTAAACTTGATTTGATTTTCTAAAAACTATGTAGTAAACTTCTAATTATAGCTCTTTATTGCGTTCAATATGTGGAATTTTGATAGCATAACAGTTATTCAATTGGGATATCTTTTACATTTCCGCAGTTAACACTAAAGTTAGGATAGTAGAAACTTGAGACTTTTTTTTTTTTTCCCAAATAAGAGGAAGATGCTAATTGTTGAAGGCATCACGTTTCATACGTGGTCATCCACTCTTTAGTCCTCAAGGGAGGAAGCTTCAATCAAGGTGGATTCTTTTACTTCTCTTTGTAGTCTTGGTGACAATTGAAACACGAGATGAGTTGAAGAGATACTTACATGTAGTAAATTCGATTGGATTGTTGATGAGATTTGCAAATATCTAAACAACTCTAGCAGAGTCTCCTCGGACCAGCTTATGTTGTAAAAATAAGAATGACATGCATGCAACTTAAAATACAGTAATAGAAGATCTTCACTCTACTGAATTTCTATTAAAAAGTGATTTTAGGGTAGAAATTAAAGTCATGCCAAAAAGGTTTAAGATGATTTCTACGTTATAATTGATACACCACATAGAGATTATATCAAGGAGTCATTGTAGTTCCTGTTCAAAATCAAAATCATGGGGTTGGACTGCGCAAAGAAGCCGGACCAAACCCTATATTCTTTTTCGAAAAAAATACGAACAGAAATCGATATATTTAGCATAGTAAAAAACTCAAGTCACAACGACCTCTCTACATTTACTTGAGAAATCGGATAGATTCATTTATCATAGGGCAATACATAAGTTCACTTTAGCGCGACATTTACACATCATTTGATTAAGGCTGGAGTGCTAAAACGGCCCAAATCCAAGCGAAAGAAAAGAAAAGAAAAGAAAAGAAAAGAAAAGTTCCTTAAGGACATCCGCGGAATCGGGAATTCATCGTCAGAGTTACCATGGGCCTTAAATGATTTCGCTTGACTATGGTGATGGGCCAATAAATTAGGCTTTTTTGTGGCCCAAGGCCCTACATCAGAAGATTCATGAAAAGCCCATATTAATGGGCTTAGTCTGGCCTAGCCCATGCATCCCTGAACTTGGTGCTCCACCAAATAACATCGACATGGATTCAAAGGTTTCTTCTCGTTATTTCTGGTTCTAAGTTCAGACTTCGGACACTGTGAAGAGAGAGAAACAGAGAGAGAGATGGGAGGAGGTCGTGAAGGTAGCACAACGTACAAAGGCGTCGCGTTGCATCATCCAAAGCGTTGGCATGTAGTCACTGGAAAAGGTCTGTGTGCCATCATGTGGTAAGCTACCCTAACCCTAACCCTAGCCCTAAGATTCATTTATGTGCATTGAAGCTAATTTGGATTTGTGTTCTTAAGTTCATTTTTGTTCTAATCGACGGAGATGCATTGTTCATTTCATGCTTAAGCTACATCCGTGACTGATATGTGTAATCGGATGATCCTATGGTTTTTATTGATTAGATAGAGCTGTTGAATTCTCGATTATGGGATTTTGAATAAACGTAGCAGGGTGATGCTACATGTCAGGAATAGTGATTTACCTAATTGCTATATAGTGATAGGAGCCTGGATCAAAGTTTTGCCGGTGTTTTCTTTTCTTCCCATTTTCGTTTATATATGATAGCCTATGATTGGCAAAGATGTGGAAAGGTGCTGCAAATAGCGAGGAAATTTTATTACTTTTGATGGATCATAGTTAAAGGCAGGTATTTCGATAATACCATTCTATTTTGCATTAGCCATCTCTGTTCTAGGTAAAGCCAGGTATCTTGATAATGCCGTTCTATTTTGTGTAAACTGGTCATACTAAGGCTATGCCCTTCTTTACTTAAAAAAATAAAAAAGAAAAAGGGTTATCGATATGTTGTGCGTTGTAATTGCTAACAGCTAGAATTTGAAAGCTCAAATTTTTCGGGTTTTGACCATATCTGGTCCAACATGAGATGGAGGGCCCGAAGGACAAATTTAGTGTGTGTTTGTTCTGATGAGAACTTTATTTACTTCTTTGCATATTTGTTATATTCAAATCTTTGGAGTAGTCTAATACTATTGTAATAATCCCAAGAGGTAGCATTCACTGGTGGAATGTGACGGCAATTGCCAACAGCTACTTATGGCCATGGTTAACTACAACAACGTTAATCGAAATTGAGGAAAATGATTTACTTCTCATTTTAAAAGTGGAACTTATTTTCCCCATTTTCCTTGACATTTTCTATACTGGTTAACTATCATCACTGGCCATCAGCTGCTACTTTTTGACTCCTATCATCATCTTCTTGAGTTTACTACTATAATCTTCTACAATTATAATGTTTTTCTTATAACAAATGACAAAAAAGTCTGTGAAAATGCAAAAGGATTTTATGTGAAACTAAAATACCCTTGAAAAAGAAATACTTTCTGGTGCTGTTTTAAAGATTCTACGAATAGTGGAAACCTGTGTGTTGGTACTGACTTCTTATTACTCTTTATAAGCACCTGGTGATAGAGTAAGGGTGAGAACTGGACCTTTTATAACCAGTGGAATAGTGAATACAAAAGTTGATTTTTTTTTTTCCCTTTTATTTTAAAAGTTAATTGAAAGTTGAGATTTTTAGAATACTCCTTCTCAAGTCATGTATGTTTCTGTTAGATGATTTTTGATGCATGAATTTGCTGAAAAATGGATTTGGAGAGATAGAGTTCATTGAACCAAACAAATTGTCGAGGAAGTTAGGATTCATGGAATCACACAAGTCATCTAGGTTTTCTCAGAAAGAATTCTCTTTCAATGCACTGTTCACTCATAAAATGTTTGCTTATTCCTAGACTTCTTGGATAAGATAGTGGAAACTTCAGAATAAGCAATTACTTGGTTATAGAGAGTGCAAATAGTGAAGAGTTGTATCCGAGCACATGGTTAATTGCATAGCTCAAAATGATGAATTTTAGTGGATATAATGGTACATAAGCTATGAGGAAGATGATGGTCCAATATCATGGTTTAACCCTTGTGGCTACCGTTCAAGAATTATCTGATCAACATCTTTCTCCTTTTCCCTTACTATTGTGGTTATTTCTGCTGTGTGAGTAAATTATGTTACTGAATTTGGTATATGCCGTCAGGTTCTGGGTCCTCTACAGAGCTAAGCAAGATGGGCCTGTTGTATTGGTAAGGCACATTATGATCTGAATATATTAGTTAAGAAACGGTCTTCTGTTCTTGTTCCTGATTTGATGCCCCATTCATAATGTGCTTTCAGGGATGGAGACATCCATGGGAGGGACATGATGATCATTCCCATGGGCATGGACATGACCATTAGGTTACTCTCTTCTCTTCATCATCTTTATGCATACAGTCTGCACCTTTTATCATTCATTAGTTACTTTGAATTCTGAGCTTTTTTCTCTGGAAGATGATAGCTTTCTCATTCGCTATTTCTTGTTTTGATCAAATTCTGGCTGGTATCTGCTACAATAGGTTTTAGATGTAGTCTATAACAGTAGTAATATGGTTCCTATTAATAATAGGATATTTTAAGGAGCCCAATAAAATGCTTCCATGTGGTGCACAAATAGAAAGAAATAGTATTAATGAGGGTTAGTAGTAGTGAGAGGGGAGCTAGCTATTTTTCTAATTTTTTCTCTTATTGGGTGAGTAGGAGCTCTAAGCTCTGTGTGGTGAGCACTTCTGTTCTATGTATCTTGATCCCTAATTCCTTCAAATTAAGGTTTACAACTACTCATTAGTCAATGTAATCCATGTTTTAATCCTGTGTCTCTTTCATGCAACAAGTAGTGTGTTTTATCTTGCAATGCTTATATATTGAATGGTTTTGTTAATATGTGCCTGCTTGTACTTGTTAACCATGCTTAATGATTAATCTGAGAATTTGCAAATTTGAATGCACTTGTCTATCTAGCGAAAGATGTAATCATTGCATATGAAATTGTAATTTTCCTTGTATGGTGTGGTTAACAAAATCTTATTTCAAAATCCTACTTCTCTTGATGTTCCATATATCAGAACAAGTGTTGACTAATTTATCTTTTTTACAGGCATCTCACCAACATGAATTGTGGAAATCAGAATGAGTTTAATGGGCCTTATCTCTGCAGCTTCAATGTATTCTTACTTTTATTGCCTTTGTTCAATAAAGAGAGGATAATGCAGAAAAAGAACAAATTTTACTATGGCTTTTCAGCATGTTTGATGATATTGATTTGTATGCAGAACGGACGTAAAAATAACTCCTTTTCTTATGACACAATCTCATTTTGTCCTTTACTTGCACCTTTCTGGTAGGGAATGAAAGGTGGCCTGCGGATGGCGTCCACACAAGGACCTTGATTTCAAATTAATGGAAAATAAGTAATATATATTTATCTCCATTGGCTCTCTGGAGATGATAGAAGGGCTTTATCTTCTCAATGGATAATATTGTATAGAGCCACTTCTGATGGTGCATATGCGATACTGGTATGTATATGGGAAAATCGTAGAAGGGTTTCATCTTCTTAATGGATAATGTTACCACAGTGCCACTTTCTGATGGGGCTTATGATATTGAATGAGTGTTATCTGACTCTTCTATAGGAATTTAGCCAATCTGTTTTTCATCGGATCATTTCATATTAGGTTATCTACAGAACTCGATCAGTAGAAGTATCAAAGTGTTGAAGGAAAGATGTTTAGCATGGTTTAAGGTATCAACTTTTTAGTGTAACGCAGGAAAGCACAGTTTGTGTTTAGATGCAGCAACACTAACACGAAGTAAGGGCAAAATAGCTTATATTAATTGTTTACTGTGAGCCTAAGGATCATACTTCTCACTCTTATCAGTGAACACAGCCAAGAGGATTAAAAGCAGTCTCTTAGTTGGTAAGTTCATTAAGAAGTTACACTCGATTTTGGATCAGTCGTCTGAAAATGCAGTCCAACTGGACTTCCAGATCTTCAACAGCAATCTCTCGAGCAACTAATTTTATATTTGCATGTTGAGAACCTGCTGTGTCACGTAACTCCAAAATTTGGCTGCCCAACTGCGTTGCTTTTGTTACGCAAGGCCTCCCGGCTGCTTGTCCATCTAAACCTGTCAAGGAAATGAGAGATGGTAGTGATTCCAAGATCGAGACCATAGTAACTCTAGCTTCTCTCAGTGCATCCAAAGTTATGCTCAGGTTGTAGTCTAGCGGAATGGCTGTGATGATAGACTTGTTCTTCATTCTTTTGAGCGATCTCAAGCACTTCGATGTTTCTTTCTTCAGTTTCCTTTCTTATGCCATTCAGAGCAGTGATTCTTTCGTCCACCCTCTTATTGCTCGGTACTCGACGCATAACATATTGGATTTGTTGGATGCTTTCTCTAACCTGCGTGAGAACATCTTTAGCAATGCAGCAGCTATTCAACATTGTAAGGGACGCTTCGGAGGCATCATTGATCAATTTTTCAAGTTGGCGGTGAAAGGAAGCTTGTCGAGTTGTTGTCGATGAATTAAAGACGATGCTTGAGTTTTGGAGGTCTCCGTAGGCTGCAGGACTGATGGCTGCCATGATGGTACTACTCAGTTTCTATGGAAAGTGGTGATGAATATGTGACCGTGTGGGTTGTAGAAACTAATCTTGTTGATAGCTTTTAAATAGCGATACTAAGCACACGTGTTTGCATAAGATCTGGAAAAATAAAGAAAAGGACCAGGAAATATCATTTCTGGTACAGAAACGACTAACTTCTGTTCTTATTGAAATTTACTAAGGAAGCAGATGCCTCGTCAGGAAAGTTCCATGTGAGAGAGAGAGAGAGATCAGTTATCAACATACAAACTATCTATGACTGTATATATATATATATTTTTTTTTTCGTTATAACGAGTATGACTGATGTGTTGTGGTTTACATATGCATTGCACGAGTGTGGGATGCCAGGCTGTGATTAGATGAAAAGCAAGCACAAGTATCTTCTTATTAAAAGCAAAATCTAATAGACATGGTGCATGTCCTGATCTGGACGACAAACAAATCCTGTCGTAGGATACTATTGTCATTGTACGTACAAGGATTTTGCGGGAAATACCTAGGAGGTTTCTTAGATCAGACAAGGGGGCTTGCAAACTTAGAAACATTATCATTGTTACGTTTTGCATAAGATTATAATATTTGTTATATTATTAGACGGAATTAATGTAAAAAGTCATGAACATGTATATAAAAGAGGAAGAAAATATTGGATCGTATCTTATTGTTTTCATCTCCTTCGTTCTTTAAACATGTGGTTGGCTTGGTCCAATAGACGACATACAAATTTTTTCCACCGAGGGGAAACAAGAGCCCAAAAGGACAGGTATGGTGGTAGGGCATTGGCATTCCTTGTAATCAACTTCTGATTTCATTACATCTGGACCTCTAAGACATGATATAACACATGGATTGAATGCTTACAACAAGCAATTGCCTGTGAATGAGATACAGAAACGGATCGAAAAAGCGGAGCAGGAGAGCTCATGCAAGTAGTCGAGAGGTTACCGTGGATAGGATAGCACAAACAGATACAAGCCAAGTTTAAGGAGCAGGATCGAGCCAGCCAATCAAAACGAGGCATCATAACTCAAGACTCAGCTGGAAAAAAGATGCTCCTATTACAGGGAACGGTTACGAGTTGGAATTTGCAGTGTGCACACAGCAAACAAGGGCTTCCAAACTGGCGACTTTATCTAGCAACATAAATTTCTATCAATCTGTATAAATTAATTTTTAAGACTATGAATATGTTTGCAATAATCATAAAAAATTTAAATATATGATGGGATAAAGGAAATGTAAGTTACAGTATAAATAATTAAGAATATATCATTATACTAATGTAAAAATTTAATTACAAATAGCATTGTTATAAATCATATTGGAACATATATTATCATTATAAAATACAAAATTAAAACAAATCATTAATATAAGCCATCTTATCATTAGTAAAATTACTACCTGCCCTCCTATTATTATTTCCATCACCGTCGTCATCATCATTATCATTGCTAATATCGTTATTAGTACTAAGATCAATGATATATATTTCTTCTAATGTTAGATTTTAAGTATCTATGCATACTTCATTGAACATATTAATATCATGAATTCCAATTTTTTTTTTTTTTTTTAATTTTAATACCCTATCAGACTTAAATCAAGATAAATATAGAATTGATAAAAATAATAAAAACTGATAATTTTACTATTACTACTCATGATTCCACCGTTAATTTATACCTCAATGATTTTGATTAATTTTAACTCATAGAATGATAATGATTTTGATTAATTTTAACTCATAGAATGATACGAATTAATATACGATTTTTAACGGTCATACAATTAGTTAACTCTAAAGAAAAGAATGACAGCTCATTTTGATTTTAAAAGATGAGTGTATTCTTTCATGCAAGACAAATGGACTACGAGAGAAACATGTGGTAGAATTTCATACAGTCAGTGTTAGTGTTTGTGCCAAAGTTAAGACACTGCGAATGAAATGTTGTATACGATCGAGTTTAATTAATGAAATACATGTATTATATTTATGTTGGTAGTTTATCTAAAATGAAGCCTTATAATAATAACATGGGATATTAGTGTTTGAATGTAATTAGTTATTCACGAGTGTTCATTGTATATCAAAGTTTTCAGGTATAATAGTGAGATGAAAAAGACGAATGAAAATGGAGTTGTGTGAGAAAAGTATTGAATTGAGTCAATAGTTCTTGAGTTACATAGAGTTTAGTATATATATGCAAGTCCAAACCAACTAGCTACTAGTAACTGTATGTAAACTAATCTACACTACTTGATTAACTATTAACTAATCATCTAACTAAAATAATTAATCCTATTAGCCCCCCTCAAGCTGGGCCATAAATATTCTGAATGCTTAGCTTGGACATGGATTTGTGAAATGAAGAAGTAGATAGTGCCTTGGTAAAACAATTCGCTAGTTGATGTGAAGATGATAAAGGAAGTGAAGTAATGATTTCTTGCTGTAATTTCTGTCACATCACATGACAATCAATTTTGATGTGTTTGATTATTTGACGAAAAACAGGATTCTTAGCTATGTAAATGGCCGATTGATTATCACAAAATAATAGAGCTAGATTAGTCGTTGTTAATCCAAAATCATGAAGAAGGTAAAAAGGCCATTGAATCTCACAAACTGTAGTTGCCAAAGCATGATATTCTGCTTTAGAAGATGAGTAAGAAACCGTGGTTTGTTTCTTAGATACTTACGAAATCAAAGATTTGCCAAGAAAAATGCAAAATCCAGTAATAGACTTATGAGATTTAGAACAAGCAGCCCAATCAGAGTCATAAAAGGCCTTAAGTTTGAAATTAGTAGTTGATAGGAAAAGACCTTAGCCATGACATGATTTGAGATATTGAAGCACTTGATGAGCAGCCTTTAAATGTAACTTAGTAGGGGAATAAAGAAATTGAGATAATTATTATACGGTAAAAGTGATTTTAAGAGGGTGTTAGTAAGATATAAAAGTCTACCAATTGATCTTCTATAGTCAGATGAATTAAGCAATAGATTAGGTAGTAGAAGGGAACCATCTTGTTTAAGTAATGTTGTACTAAGCAACAAGAGTGTATGAACTAGTTTAGCATTCAAAATACTTGTCTTCAAGCAAGTCTATACAATATTTCTTTTGACATAGATTTATACTAGAAGATGTTTAAACTACTTCTAGTCTAAGAAAATATCTCAGTTCACCTAACTCTTTTATTTTAAAAACATTATGCAAACGCTGCTTGATGTGAGTAATTGAATCCATTGAATTGCTTGCAATAATAATGTCCAAGCAAGTCTATACAATTGATGTAAGTAATTAAATGATTAGCTTGCAACTAAACAAAACCATATTGAAGAAGAGAATAAAATAATTTAGCATACCACTGATGATTAGTTTGTTTTAAGTCATACAAGGACTTTTTGAGGTGATAAACTTTAGAAGAACTAGCTAATTCAAATCCTTCAGGGATGGTCATATACACTTCTTCTTTTAGATCACCATGTAGGAATGCTTATTTATGTCTAGTTGATGTAAAAACCATTGTTTGGCAACTGTAAGAGTAAGAATTATCTTATTGTCATCATTGCAACTAGACTAAAAGTATCAAGATAGTCTAGACTAAGTTGTCGAGTATATCCTTTAGAGACTAAGTTGTCGAGTATTCCATCAAATTTGTACTTAAACAAGCACTTAAAAGAGATATAGGTGAGAGATCATTGCATATATTGATCCTAATTCATACTCTTAATCGAGGAACCAAACTATGGAAGAACACATACGAGATAGCCTTTTAGATAGGTAATTGGATACCATCCACAATTTAAGAAACATCACATTTAAGCATCATTGATTCTCTCTCTAATGAATTGTACCTTTAAAGCCAAGATTATTGGATACTCAGCATATGGACCATTATACTTTAATATTAGTAAAATGTGACTTATTCAAAAGTCATTGTCAAATAGTTTATTAGGTGTGATCTGGAGCACTCATAAGACTCACGAGGTACTAATGAGTTAAGATAAATTCTATTATTATATAAAAAGTTAATCACCACTTATTCTATCTTCTCTGGATACCAGTTTTAGTTTTGAAACTTGGCACACTCTAATACCTTTCAAAACCCTCTTTTTATGTTAGATTATTAATAAATTAATGCGTAGCCGGATTAATAGATAAATGATATGTATTAAATGTTGTTTAATCAATGAGAGCTTAGTCATACCTGCGTAAAGAGTAGGGACATCACGGTACAATACAAAGTGCAACAATATAATGCCTTCGTGGACCATTATTAAACGAAATTTGAATTGTTGAAATTTAGTACGGTCTTTTATTTCACCCATGTCAAGTATCAAAACTGGTGGCCATATTTTAATGTTAATTTTCTTGTCCTGAACTTGTAAATTCAACCTTAAGTAATTTTATAATTATATAATATGTTAACCTTGGCAGGACAAATTCAATTGTTTATGGTTAATATTTGGGTTTGAATAGAAGTGATGGCGAGATCCAGACTAAACTAGTAGAAAGGTAGACAATGGACTTTCAATGACGTTGTACTCACCTCACTAGGTTTTAAGAAAGTATAAATTATACATATAGTTTGAATAAATGTTGCATCACGTTTCCTTAACAATTTTCCTAACTATAAATCTATTGTATAACCTTTTCATTTTTGTAACTATACATTAAAACCTATGACTTAGCACCCAGGAGTGTGGAGGGGGCACCCAAAACCCATGTGAAACATTATTCAGATAGAAAATTCATTCATTTTTCAATTTTAACAAAATACAACGACATTGTGAGGCCCAATGGTTTAATAACCATGCCATTGAACACACAATGGATCAAATAACCAGTATTAATATGGAGTCTAGGTGTTCAAATACAAACATAAGAGTGACAACCAATATGATTGAACAAATGGTTTTGTGGACATGCAGTTTTTATCCATAAAGATTGTAAGAGAAGAGGAATAGCTTATAAGGTTAAGGTAATGGATGTCAAATCAATACAGTAGAAACTTTGAAAAAGATATCAAAACCGTCTTCTGAGTCAAGCAATTCATGGGTAGGCCAAGACAGAAGTTACCGCAAGTCCCGTGAGTGTTGTCAGTAGGAGGCTTGGGCTAGGCATAGCTCTTGGAAAATTTCTAAGATGATGAGGTTTGTAGGGGTGAGAGAGAGATGAATAAATCGAAATGCATCTTAAAATTAGTGAAGGCTAGGCTCATATGTAAGGCGTGATGCAGTAAGGATGTTGTGTGCTTGAGAAGAGGGTATGAAATTGTGATAACCCAAACCAATCGCAAAAACGGATTATAGATACTTTAAGCATGGATTATGGAAGAAAAGTGATAATAGTTTTGAAAGTTAAGATAACATACACTAAGTTAATACTAATTGTGAGCTTTTGAGTCAATTGGATAAATATGCCTATGAATCACATGCTGGTTTAGTTATTCATAACTATTAACTATTGTACTGTGACGTGACAAATGATATCATTTATGGATAGTTGTACTATTACAATGAACCGAGAAGGAAGCTTGTGGGCTTGTAACAACCCAACCCAAAGAGGCGGTTCGTCAAGGATAGGGAGTATTGCCGAAATGAAGTCTGGGAAGGGTGTAATATAGTTGACTTAGGATTGTAAGACGGGGAAGGGAGAAGAGGCAAAAAGAACTAAACCACAAACTGGGCCTGGAGAAAAGGCTGATCAAATAGCCAATTGAGCTGATTTGAAATAATTTTTTTCAAATGATTCAGTTTGCGATTTAATTCAACTATATATAAATGGTTCGTGATTTGGTTTAGAGATGTGAATTATACAAAACTGAATATGCTCATCTCTAAACCAAATATTGAAAAGAGGAGAAATATTGAGACCGACTCACCAAACATTGAAAAGAGGAGAAATATTGAGACCGACTCAAAGATAATAATGGTTTATAAGTTTGAATTAATTAATAGCATGTCAACTATAACTAAAAACTTTGGGACCAAATAGATAAAAAAGATTCATTAATTTCGTATTAACTTAACATCATCAGCTGATATTGGATGAGACCTCATACGATATACCATGCACGATTGCAACCTACATATACTGAAAAATATATGCCCATGGCCCGTGGAATTGTTTTATAATGAATTAATGAAGTGTATTTTAAATTCTTGAGCCATCATTAGAGAAAAGAATTTAAAGGCTTTTGAATGCGGTCGTAGGAGGTTGGTTCACTGGATTGGCAGCATTATGGCAAGAGGATATATATTCGTAAAACAGAAAACGACAGGTTTGACATTTTGATCCCCGCGGTATGAAGTGGCTCGTCTGAACCACTTACGACTTCCAATTCCTAAAATAATGTAATTAAAAATGTTATCTGAACACTTCAAGTTCATAGAATTATGTCGGCACATCCCATGGCAAGGCTCAAGAGCATCATGGCTGTTATATTGGATAAATAAATGAAAAGTTCAATCGAGATTGCTTTTCTTAATTATCAATCTTATAAAAATAAAAAATTATAGTTGGTATTTTGAAGATTAGTAATTCATTCCATGAAATAACAAGAGAATAGAAATGCCAATTTTTCCTCCTAAAAAGAGAGATAACAGAATGGATATGTACTAATCTATGATCCCCATACTAATATGATAATGCTGTCACAACATAAAACTATGACACTTAGATAACACACGATGTTTTCTTGATATAGGGTTAAATATTAAAAATATACATATATCTTATCATATTTTATATTTTTATTAATCTTTTATCGATATAAGTTCATAACACTTATTAACAACAAAAATGTTTACTAAAATATACTAAAACTAACTAAAAAGATAAGAGTCAACACTAATAATAAGATGTATAGACTTATAAACAGGAAATATATAATAATAAGAACTTATTCAAATACTCTTTTTTTTTTTTTTGGGCAAGAATTTATTACTAAACGAATCCTAAAATACAGATTTTTGTGCAATACTAACGTGTGACTCTATTCAACATTTGTTAATGGAGTCACGCTGATGAAATGGATAATTGGGATAGAGTGCAGGATAGATGAAGATTGGGTGATGCCGTGATGGGAATCGTCGACCCATATGAATGGTTTTTATTTTATTTCAATGATTATTTCATTTTATGTTGTTTTTATATTACTCTATTAGATTTCACAAGATTTAATGAGATTAAGTAGTTTCCTTTTTATTATTTTTAGGTGACTAGTTATTAGTTGTTAGATTGAATATCATGTTGTAGGGTTTATATTTTCATTTTATTCTCTATAAATAGTTTTTTCTTATTAGTGTTTTGGAGATGAAAAATTGATTGAATAAATTTTGATTTTTTTCATAAATACGATGCCTTGCTCTCATTAATAGTATGAGCCCACCAAAACCTTAAGATGGTGTGGTGAAATCTTTATGCTTTTTTTTTTCTTTTCTTTTTTTTTTTTTTTAAGAAGATTTGCTTTTGTATCTCAAATACATATTGATTATATATCAGATACATTATATCTAACTGATATTTTAAACAATTCTAAATAGAAATATCATTATATTATGGAGATAAAAACTATCTTAAAAACCAATGTACCACTTGTCTTGATTTAAATGATTGGTCTTAAACTACAGTTAACTAAAGAAGTCATCCAGACAATAGAAAATTAGTTCAGATTATACCTACCAAACCATCTAAACTTTCAAAAGAACAAAGGGGTAAAGTCAACCTAGCTTTATATATATCTAAACTAAGGGTGGTTGAACTTTTTTGCCTTTGGCCAATCAAGAGATAGATAGGCGTCTTTCATTCCTAGAAAAACCAAAAAGTTATGACATGACCTAATCATCAGTTACTATCATAAGAGAAAATTCACAGGAATTCCTTTACACTTTTATTTACGATTGGATAGCAAAAAGCTAAGGTACGAAAAGGTCGTTGTCTTTTCTTTTATTCTAGTGACGGCCAACAAGAAATGTTGTACAAGGAAAAAACTTCATTCACATTCCTTTTGGTCGGACAATAGCGGATAACAACCCTCGATTTAGATGTGCACGTGGGTTCGGTGGTCAAGCAAACATTCTAATATGTATCAAACCAATACTTGGAAGAAGTTCTATTAAAAAAAGAAAAAAAATTATTGCAAGAGATATAAGGATAAAAGCTACTTAATTGATGTCCAGGAAATACTTGTTGAAATATAAATGCAAATTACTATTGGCTCGCATCCACCCTCCAAAAATTTCAATCCAGAAGATTTGGTCGACCAAATTCCTCGTTAAGTTGATCGAAATTTACAATAGGTTGATCAAACGTGCACTATGGCCGACCAATTTCCTTATTGAATATCATTTATTTAAATTTTCCTTGTATTTTACTTCTTAATTTATTAATTGCCTTTGTTGACTAGTTTTCTAGTTTCTTAGTTTCCTCATAAATACATTTCCTAATGCATGAGGTTGTATTTAGTCTATAAGCAAACATGTTAACAATTAATTTAAGGAATCGCATTGACAAATTAGGAATAATTTCTTAAAATAGTTCTAATGCCTTGTTATTTCTTCTTGAGTTATGACTCTATCATAAATCTTCACTTATTGGTATGATTCCAGTAAAGACTTGTCAGCGTAAGTTCACATTAATTTGTAAAACCATTGGCAACAAATTTAGTGGTGGGAACCATAAAAGTATAACTTGCCAAGTGTATCATTTCACACTAAAAAATAATTATTTTCAATTGGTTTCCTTAGCATACTTAGGTATAATTATTGTTTAGCTTGATTTTCTGATTGATTTTTATTTTTTCCACAATTTTTCATTTTGTACCATATCATTTTTTTTTATAACGTCATGGTTTACACCTTAATTTTATTACTTTTTATAATTATACATCTAAAGTTTTGACTTATATAATTATACACTCAATTGAAAATTTAATCGTTATCATTTACAATTTAATTAACTCTAATTTATATTGTTGGTTTAGTTAACAAGATTAACCAATAGAATTACTAACATAACCATAAGAGGGTTGTGTAACCTTTTAGAGCCGTGAGTAGCCATCCATAACTGCTAGTGGGTTTGGCAACCCATATTTTTGAAGTTGTTTTTGACTCACTATTTTGTGGGGGATGGTTATCGACCACCTGTCGAGGGTCGCATTACTCGCCTATGGTTGTAGGCAGTCATCCCATTAGTTGATTATGTTGATTAGATTAATGGTCTGAATTAAAGTTAACTGATGTATGGACGGTGACAATTAAATCTTCAATTGGGTATATAATTAGACAAATCTAAACTTTATGTATATAATTATAAAAAGTGTTAAAGTTGAGGTATAAATTGTGATACTGACTCTTTTCTTTTGGCAATCATAGCAATCATTTCCTTTTGTCTAGCATCAAATATTAATTAGCTTCCATTGTCTTAGTTAGATATGATATTGAAACAACATTACGTGTTGTTTCCATTCCCATTATATTAATTGCTTCTATATATTGTCTTGTACCTTTTTTTTTTTAATCAAAGCTTACATGTAGTGTTCTTTTAAGAGCTTACCTTTTAACATTCTTTCATTGGACCTTATATTTACGACTTTTCAAATGTAAAATATTGCGAAAAAATGTGGTTGGAACTCTTCTAAGGTTTGATTAAAAATAAAGCAAATTTTTTTTCTACATTTGATGATATGGATGGTAAGCTAGGTGTAATATCCCTTACATGCAGAGAGAAGGAACTCAAATAATCAAGACGCTTTTTGGTGTAACGATTTAGAATATGTCAAAACTTCAAAGTTAAATGTGCTCAAATTGGAGCAATCCCAACAAGATGGGTGACCTTTTGGGAAACTACTGCACCGGGGAACAAAATTATATGGTGTTCTATGCCAAAGCGGATAATATTTTGGCAGGAGGAGTTTCAATCGGATCGTTATAGGTGGTATCAAAGCAATCCAACAATCGGAAGGGTGGAGCCTTACCTAGTTTTGATTTTAGACCTACGTAATGAAATTGACAAGGATGTTAGTTTTGTAAGGAAAAGGGGGGGGGGGGGGGTTGTGGATGGTAATACCCCTTACATGTAGAGAGAAAGAACTTAATTCATTGAGGTGGTTTTTGGTGTAGCGACTTGAATGTAAGCCCTAAAGTTAAGTCAAAAGACTGTAGGATTGAACTTATAACACAAGGTTTAGGACGATCGGTTAAAGGATCCGATCAAATCCAAATTATAAACTATTGAGAGAAATATTAGTAAAGATAACCCCATAAACTTGAATTTAAGAAAATAAGTAATAAAATAGAAGATTATAAAATTTTCAAATTTTAAGTATAATAATTGCTAATTATCGAAAAAGCAAAAAGTATAATCTAATAACTAATAAATTACTAGAGATAGATTATATGTATACTAAAAATTATAGAATGACCTAAATAATAATTAGGAATGTTCACATGTACCCCACATGTATTTACATGTAGATAAAAAAAAGCGAAAATACTTAAATTAGCCAAAAACTTAGTAAATAATTAAAGAAAATTATTAATTAATTGTGGAAAAATCAGAAGGGTGTGGAATGATGCAAATCTGGTCGTAGCAAGTCAAAATCTGAAAAAGAAAAATTAACCAATTAGAATTAGGCAACACAAAAGCCAAAAATCAAGGAAATGGGGCAATGTCATGTCTAATTAATGCATATTAATTACCAAAAATGTCTATAAATAGGGAAAAAATTCACAGAACTCATTTGGGCAGTGAGGAATTAGAGAAAAATAGAGAGACTCAAAATTTCAAGAGAAAATCCAAAAAACAAAAAAAGAAAAGAAAACTGTGCAGATAGGGCTAGTGAGCTAAACCTACCCCTCACCACCACCTGGGATAGAGCCACCACCACCACCCCACTCTAGACCTAACGTCTAGGTCGGTTGACAAACTTGGACCGGGTTTGGACGGCCAAAAAGCATCGAACCGGGTGAGTCCGCGATCCAAGCTTGTCAAAAGCTTGAAAGGAGTAATGGGGAATGGTACGAAAGGACAAATGACAAATGACAAATGAAAAATAAGCAAAAACCCATGAATAGCCCCAATAGATATGATACACCAATGGAATCTTCGAGGACTCATGACACAATTTGATATGATGCATGAATTGGTCCAGTGATGTTACTCGTTACCTACCCTTGCTTAAGCGATAGGATAAGAGTGATGTCGAGGGTAAACAGGTAGTGTTTACGCAGGGATGGAAAAACACTCAAAGTGTATTAATGGTAATTAATCTGATGTTTACAGCTACAAGTATAGAGGGTATTTATATATGAGAATTTAAGGCAATATGCTTAAAAGGGAAAAGACAAAAAAAAATTACACTAAAGAAGTAATGTACAATAATACAAAAAGATAAAAATGAATATTCCAAAAAAGTAATGGTTAGTGGAGCAGATTCTTTATGGGGTTTTGTACACGTGGCAATGATACATTAGTGAGGCCATTGGAGTATGCGAACAAAAGTGTATGGTCAAGTTGCTTGTTTGAGTAGGTGTGGCTAAGGATCAGTCTGGAGTCTCTCTCATCATTTCGATAAGATTGAAGTCGGGTAAGCAATTGGTTCGAGAATGACCATGAGAGGGCAAGGATTGGTAGTTTTCTCGGCACATAATCTCCGAGAGAGAAGCAGTCATTTGGCTTGGTATAAAGAAAGATTTAGCAAAGAATTACTTAACCTCAATAGGAGTTGGTTGGAGTAGAAGAATTTGCCTTACCGGGCCTTCTAGTTCTCAGACTTAGCTGTAGGTCAAAAGCCTAGTAGCCTGATTTCTATCCCACAAGGGTACTTATGACCGAACTCATACAATTGCACAAAGATATTAATTAAAAATATTCATAACATCATATTGAGGAATTGTTACCTCTAGCTTCAAGGTTTAAAATTCAAAATTTACCTCATATCATTTCAATGGGTAACTCAACTAGGAACATCGCCACTTATTGATCATTGAGGTGCTTCTTAGGGATCTACTACCACTAACTCTTAGGCCAAGCCAAGCATAAACAAAACACAATAATTAAAAGACCGATATTGCATTAGTCCATTTCAATTTAACTAGCTTAACAACCAGAACTAACAAACAAGTGTCGCGTACCTGAATTGCTTGAAATAATGAATCTATGAATCTCTCCAAGTCTTGTTATAGAAACCAAATTATTTTTATTGATTCCTACTTAGAGTAAAAGTTCTCCCTAATATAGCTTAGGACCCTATGATTGTTTTATAAAGATTCACTTCACTAGAATAATGGTAGGCATTTTGCGGAAATATGAAGGAAAAGAGAAAAAATTGAAGAATAGATTATTGTTACACTAACCATATTAAGGGGTATGGTTGTGCTCTTGCCCATGCTAGTAAGCATGGCATGCTTTTAGACGTGTTGGTCAGCATGACTGGGAGAAAACAATAGCACGGTTAAATTTTAGTTGTACGCAAAACCTATTATAGACCTTGAATGTATCTTAGCCTTTGAATAAACCAATTTAATCTATCCTTCTCTTGTCAAATCAATCCAATCACCTAAAATCATAATTTATTCAACCCATTCCCTTTTCATCATTTACCAAAAATAATAAAAAATCAGTGAGTTTTAGGATACTTACTTAAGTTTTCTTGGGAGATATCACATAAATCTGACATCACTGCTCCATAAATGCCAACTAGATCAATATTACAACACAAATCTAATTAGGATCTTAACAAGGATTGAAGTCCCCTTAAATTTCAATGCTTTCTTACCTTAGATCCTTTTTCCACTATAGCATCCCTACTTTCTACTCAATCTACAAGCACTTGGTGTCTCCAAAGCCAAGAACAACATTAAAAATGTTGGCCTTCTATTGAAATCATAACAAATTGTGTGAGTAGTGTATCTTACATTAGGGTTTCACGTGGGGTTACTCAATCAGTTAGATAGAAACTATTTATGAGAGCTTATGTCAAATGATGGTTTATTAATTATGTTAAATTTAAAATCCCCAAAATACCTTTCACTTAAATAATCTATTTACTTTACAACCCTTGCATAAATTAATAAGGTTTCTTTTATTTTTCACTTGCATTTTCCTTAGGTGTTACAATGGCAATTTGATCTCGCTTGTTGATGATCATTTGTATGAATTTTCCTTTCATTTGACATTTTAATTTATCGGTTGTTTTTGTTGATTAGTTTCTTAGTTTTTGCATGAACTTATTTCTTAGTTTATTAGATTTTATTTAGTTTAAAATTAGATGAACTTGTAATCACTTTATGGAATGACATACTTAATGAATAGTATGATTAATTTTCTTATAATAAGTTTGATGCCTTTCTTCTTTCTTTTTGATGGTGTTACTCCATTGAAGTGGTCAACTTAGGTAAAAAGGTCATTGGTGGTGATTTAACGGGTCATTTATATGAGGAGTCAAGTTTGATACAATCAAGGAGAGGGAAGAAAGTTGCAATAGTAGGCTTATTGTTGGAATGGCATGCTAATTAAAACATTATAATGGGCTTAATTCCTAATTGTTAGATAACATGTAATAAACTGTGTAACGATTAATGCGTACCTTAGTAGATGGCAATGGGATTAACCTATGCAAGTTGTGTTTTGTGGAATCATATTACATGATTCATGTATTATGTTTTGTAGAATTATGTTACATGATTTGTGCTTCATGATTGATTGGTCGATAGGCTTAAATGAGTTTTAGATGGTACTGAGTAATGGTTTAGTCACATAATAAAAACGAAATTTGAGTGTTTTGAGCATTAAGATGGATAAGGTTGCAAATGTGAGATCATATTAAATAATATATTTCAATTAAATGTTTATTAGATTTACTAATTTATCGGCATGTGTTTGGTGTTGCATATGTTTGTGTTTGCATAGTAGTTATGTACTAGGCTTTACAACTCACCTCACTGGGATTTTATGATTTTAGGTGATGATGATGCTAATACTTATGAAGCATGTTATTAAATGTACAATGGGAATAATTATGATGTGTCATGAGGGAATTGGGGACTAGATATTTGTGAATGTGATAGTTAATCTAGAGGATAGTCATTCAAATATGGTCTTATTTTGTTGTCGAAAGAGGTTTGTTAATTTGTTTTAAGGAAGACTTGAGAATTTGTATCCTAGTTGAATTATATAATTAAATTTACTAATTTTGAGAGTTTATGGAATTTTTACATAATTGTAGTTATTAACAATGCTGAACCTTTGCACATTCATATTGTTGTGTGAATATAAGCTAACATGGCAAGTTGCCATATTCTATGCATGAGGTGTGAAAAGAAAAAAAAAAAAAAAAGAAATCTAACTTGTATAGTGGAGTCTCCATTCAATAATATGTAATTTTCACTTTATGTAACCTATTTATTTTACTTTATTTACATCTAACTATAATTATTCTAAATCTGAAAATTGTATGAATTATATCTCTTGATATATAATAGGTGAAAAGTATTTGTAATTATTTACATTCTATTGGATTGAACTTAATATAGAAATAAAGAAAAAAAATTTAAATCATGTAGCAGAATCTCCATTCAATGATATAAAACTTTAATTTCTTGTAATTGTAATGTACAATTTTTTTTTTTTTTGCCAACCAAAAAGAGAAATTCATGTAATCTACTTATTTTATATTATTTGCATTTGGGAATGACAAATGAAGAAGAGAAATAAATATTCAATTTAGAGCAAACACACAATAATACCATATACTTTAAACTCCTACATTATCTAAAGCAGTTTCATTATTTTAGAAGGGTTGGGTAGCAAACTAAAAGTGAAATGCACTTCAAATTTTGTTCAAACTTCATAATGAATTAAAGCTCAATTTGCTTACACTTAGATTACATTTAAAACTTCTAATATTTTCTTTGGTTTCATGTTAAATTAGCTCGACAAACTTGCTTAGAAGTGTACACTTATATATTCAGACTATACAATTCAACATTTTGTCATTTCCAAGATGAAACTTTTCATTGAAATATGTCAAATAGATCAATTAATAAAAGCTTAAACATATGAATCATGTATGCTTTTATATTTAATACTTTAACATTATCCTTTAAACTCCTTTCCTTCTCTCTAGCACCTTATTGAATTTAATTGAATGGTCACTCATCTCAAAGTTTAAACTAATAGATTCCATATGGTTTCATATTGACTACCCAATATTCTCTCTCTCTTAGAAGTTGATACTTTTGCTTGTAGTGCTTCCAAGTAGATAAATGGGGGTTTAAAGATGATATAGTGGTTTAAACTCACAACCTCACTTTGATACATCATCAAAGTTGGTTCTATAACAATTTGGTCTAAAAGCTTAATCTCTAATGTTAGATCCATAACTTAGCATATTGCTACATGAATACAATTATACCAATGCTTTTACTATTTAACTTTCTCAGCAATTGCTCTCATCATTACACTTAATCGATAGTCTAATCAATAGTCTTGACTTTGATATCATAATGAATTGAGATTTATAATTAATTGATCTAGAAGTTTAAAATATAGACTCGAGGCCACATATATTTAGTGGTTGAATATGAAGAGCATCAAATTTTTTTAATAAGTGCATTTAGCACTTTAACTTTCAAAACCAGTGTTCATATCCTCTCAAATTTAAAAAATATGCATTACAACCCTTAGTTTTTACTTCCTTTGTAAATATATCAAATAATAACAAAAGAAACATAAAAATAATTACAATAATCATTATTTTCAATTTAAAAAGAATTTTGGTTAGAAATTATGTTGGATCTTTGTTTTATATTATTCATATATATATATTTAATCAAGATGATAGAGTGTTGCTCTAATATAACCTTTTTTTTTTTTTTTGGGGTAGAGGAAAAATATTAGATAGATAAACGTTAAACAAAAGTCTATCTAGGAAGTAATCCCGGATTTATAACATTAAAGCAACAACAATTTAAACAATCTTCTAAACTAAAAGAGAAAACCTCCCTTAGAGGGGTCTTGGCAAAAACTTCATCATCAGGAACATCTAAACTTGCTTTTGCTAGCCAGTTTGCAAACTTGTTGGCTTCACGGGAGGTCTTGCAAAAAATAATTTGATTAAAAGAAGAAGAGTATTTTTTACATAACTGGAGAACTTGAATGTAATCATCTATTATAATATTATTATCTAAGATTAGATCTAACACTAGAGATGCATTGTCTAGATAATGGTTTTTTTCCATATTTGGGTTCTTTGCAAGCTTCAAAGATTGCCCTGGTTTCTCCTTTATCATTTTTTCCTATGATTCTAATACTTGCTTTCCTTTCATCATTCATCATTGCTCCATCACAATTAAATTTAATAAAATTCCTAAGCACTGGAGACCATTTAGTGAAGTTATTAGTGCTATCTCTTTTAGACCTTGAACACTTCATGTGAGCCCACCATTCACTTGCTTTCGCTCTTGCTTTAGCTATCTAATTCTTATTTTGGGGGAATTGGAATTCCATTCTCTCCTTATTCCTTATTACGACGTTCACTTGATTTTTTGTCTTTCAATTGCAACTCCATAGAAATCCTTATTATTATTACTTGAAATTAAGTAATAGGGATTTTTTAATTCAACTAAAGAATCATAATTTCTTATAAAATTTCAACTTTTTTCTAAAAATTACCTCATTCAAATTTAACGACAATCACTACCACCATTTCTATTACCACTAACCATTACTAGCTTCACCACCGCCAATGCCTACCACCATCACCACCACCGTTGTTGCTATTATTGTTGCCACCACCACTAACACCAACCATCACTACTGCATTGTTGCTATCATCACCGTTGTCGCCACCGTTGTCACTCGCTATAGCTACTGCAACCATTACCACCATTAACACTATAGCCATCACCATTGCCATCACCACCGCTAATCGCTAATCATCGTAACCACCTCCACCATTACCACCATCAATATTATTGCAGTTGCTGCCATTACCATTGCTGCTACTATCGTTAATCACTGTAGCTGCCACTACCGCCACTATTATTATCACCACCGCTGCTGCTATCAACGCCACCACCACCAACCACCGTAGCCATCGCTACTATTACTACCACCAACCATACTGCCATCACTGCCATCACCACCACGAACTACAATTGTTGCCACCATTGCCGCCGTTGCCGCTAGCTATTACTTTATGATTAGTTGAGAAAAAAAATGGATCGATAATAATTTAGTCATTAAAGTTATATTATATATATTCTCTTAAATTGCTTATAAATTTAACTAAATAAAGTAATATGTATTATAATATTATTCCATTCCCTTTCATTTTATTCCATGAAGTAAACGAGCCATTATTATCAACATTTATCTTTCTTATGCAGGTTGTCTTTGGTTGGCAATCCATTATGGAGAATTCTCAAAACAAGAAGTTGAATTTTTGGGAAAGCTGATAGCTTCCATACCCATTCCCAATTCTCTTTGGTACTCTTTTCATTATTTTCTTCACATAGGAGGTGGTAAGCTATTTTGACAATGACTTCTCCTTTTGGATCAAATTTCTAGATCCTGGTATCCCTTTCCATGCTCATTTGGTCAAGATAGATAATGTCAAGTCGAGCTCTTATGTCCTCATCCATTGAATACTACAGAATTTCATCTTTCCATCTATTAACTCCATTTTACACTTGAGCTAGCGTAACTTCTTCTACTACCTTAAATAATAGTCCCTAAATCTAGCTCCTCACTTTTCCTTCCTTTGTCCAGCTATCATGCTAGAAGTTAACATGTAGTCCATTCCGAGTCTTAATAATGGTTTTAGAATCAATCCAATTAGAGCTCTCTTTCAGAATTTTGAAAAATAAGGATCTAGATTTCTTCTTGAAGACATTGTCTACAAATTTATATTTGCTTTTGATCAGACAAGTCCAAAAAAGGGTCCTTTTTTCTTTAAAACCAAGCATGTTTATCATGTTTCTTTTGGGCTTTTTGATTTTATCCCAAGCTATCCATGGGATCTTTTTATTATTTTTCTTTTAAGTCCCATTTGTGTATCTTCTCTAGTTGAGTGGTTATTTTTGTAGGCAAGGGTAAAACTTGAGAGTAACAATTGACGGTACTCTCCAAGATTAATGTGGCAATTATTTTTCTTCTTGTCATGCTAAGCATATTAGCTTTCTAACCAGTAAGTTTATTCTTGACTTTCTCAATTATGAAATTCATATCTCTAGCTTTTAGTTGTCCAAAATCTTTAATCGGTATTCCTATATATTTCCCCACATCCCTTCTTGGCCCGATTCTAAATATATCTGAGATGCTCTCCAACATACTTTCTTGCGTGTTGCTTGAGAAAATGATGCAGGATTTATTATAATTAACTCTTTCTCTTGATATCCTACTGAACTCTTTCATAGTTTCCTTCATTATTCTTGCATTTTCTAGAGATGCTTCTCTTATAAGGAGTATGTCATCTGCAAAGAATAGATGCAAGAGCTTTAGATCTATGCCTTTCATCTTCAAAGGTTTCCATATTTTTAAGTGAACCAAGGAATGGATTATTTTACTTAGGATATCCATAACAATAATAAAAATGTAATGAGATAAAGGATCTTCTTACCTTAGCCCTCTACTTGATTGGAAGCTATCAATGTAGGCTCCATTAAGGATCAATTGGAAAGACGTAGTGGCTAAACATGATCCAATTATCAGGAAAATTTAAAGCTTAGACATAATGTCTTACACAACCCATTCCACTTTATTGAAAACATTTTGAAGATCTAGTTTTATAATCATCCAAGCCTTCTTTTCTTTCTTTTTCTTAAGAGAATGGAAAAGCTCTTGAAACACAACAATATTATCCGTGGTAGTTATGCTAAGGATAAAGCTTGATTGATTTGGGCTAGTAAGAGAGTCTAAGTAAGTCCTAATTCTATTCATAAAAACTTGTATGGATACCATCTATACCAAGTGTTTTATGGTTTCTAATACACCACATGGCTTTCTTAATCTCCATATCAACTATTGGAATGTTGAGACTTTCTTTTGTGTCATCCGATAAACCTCCAATGTTATAAATCCAATTCGGCCCTTTGTGTGAGCAAGAGTTTTTGTCAAAGGAGTAAAGGGATTTGAAATGGTTATTAATAAAGTCTTCCAAGGAAGAAATATTAGAAATCTAACCGTCCTGATTATGATAAAGACCAACAATTCTGAATTTAGATCCCTTTCTCCCTCCAAAATCCATTGAGATCTCGCTTTGGTAGCCCAAGACTTTTGTTCCTTATCTAGGATATAATTCATTTCTTTTTCAAGGAAGGAATCCTTGTAGAGGAGATTTTTCTTGATCTTACTTTTCACTTCTTCTAAAAGCTTTAGGATAGCCTTTTTCCTATCCTGAATGATTCCAAACACATTTTAATTCCATTCTCTGATATTTTTTATGATATGAGAAAATCATTCGAAATTTTTAAACCAGGCGATTTCCAAACATTTCTGACAAGATCTCAAAGACTAGGGTGGTCAAGCCACATGTGTTAAAATCGAATTGAACTTGCTTTATGATTAGGGCAGGTATTTAAGAGTAAAGGGTAATGGTCAGATTGGCTATGTTTAAGGTGGAATGTTTTTGTTTATGGGAAGAGATTCCTCTGGTCGTATTTGGCCTACGTACGGTCAAGTTTGGTTTTAACCAGATCCATTAAATTCTTAGTTTTTTTAGTCCAAGTGTATCTTGGTCCAACAAAACCAATATCCGCTACACCACGGATGTTGATGCAATTTTAATATGGATCTGCACTCTGTTGGTCAATAGGTCTACCCTCCCATTTCTCATCTTTATTCAGGACTTTATTGGAGTCACTTATGAGAACCCAAGGTCCACTAACAGAAGAAGCAACATATTGTAAATGTTCCTAGGGCAAACGCCTTATAGTAAAATTTGTATTAGCATAAATGGAAAAAAGAAAAAATTTAGTAGGGGAATGTCGTACCTCGACTTCCATATAACTATGTTGATTTGCCGTGAATTGTTCATTGACAATAACCTCAGAACATAGTGATACCTCCGCTGAATCCTTCAACTTCTGCGCACAAGACATTTTTAAAACAAAGATATGTTTTTAAACATTCGGTTCCCTCTCGGTTCATTCTTGTCTCTGTTACATGTTTTTAATGGCCTTTCTTCTCGCTTCAGATCCTGTTCCTGTTGCGTTCTAGGCCATTATTTTGAAAGAATTTCTCTTCATTTCCGATGAAAGAGTGTCTGTCGTGTCGTCCTCAGTAATAGAGAAACCAAGATAAAACAGCAAGTCCTCAGATCCCTCTTGCTTGTTCCTCCATGCCCTTATCTTCCACGTGCATGGCCTCCATTCCACCATCGCGATCATCATGTTGATCTCCCATGGTACCATTACAATCCGTTTCATTTGACCCCTTTGCATTTCCTCCACGAACGGGATCCTTTGGATTCTCATAGGTAGTTGTCCTTTCGTTATTATTTCTGTAATAGCAGACTTATATGTCGCTTCGAGCCTCTCTAGGATTTCTCTCACCTCTACTTCCATCCTTTTCGGGGGGAATGACAGCGTCATTCTGGCCTCTAATGCTGTATCCACTTGCCCCGCTGGTGTTTGGATCGTTTTCCCTCCTGGACATGTTGGTTTAAGCAGTATTTCTGGCACTCTTCTCATAACTGTTTCTTGCAAGTTCACCATTTCCACCACCATTCTTGTCTTGTAAAGCTTGGTTTGGACTGGGCAGATCATAGAGTTGATGCTGATCGATGGGGCGTTGGACTGACGGCATATCAGTTAGATAGTTAGTTCCGCTGCTGCTCGATGGCCATGCTTTCTTGCTAATTTCTTAATGGATGTATTTCCCGTTCCGGCTTCCTTGTTTTGGTTCCTTGCTTGAAAAGTGAAGTTCGATTTGTTGTTACTTGATGATGGCGTAGAAGTATTTTGTAAAAACTCTGATTCCTTTTCTGATTTCTTGTTTTCCTCAAAATTTAATTCACTTGATTTTATGTCTTTTGATTGATCAGCCGATATGACTGTTTGCTTCCTTTTACTTTGTGTCTTTTCGGGTGGCTTGTGCTTTTTGGTTGCCCTTGTAAGACAAGATCATTCTTCTTTGTTTGCCCCTTTTTGTTATTTTTCCTAGGTTGCTTGATTAATCATACCCGTTACCTTTGCCCATCCGTAAGAGTATATAGGATGCAGTTATAGTTCATCGTAAATTAGAATTTAGAAACAGGGAAGAATACAGTAGATGGATCTGAATTAGAGGATATGAATGCATTATAAGATCTATATTCTTCGAAAGAAGAGCCCGAGTTCGAAGGATTTATGCAGTATAGGATTATATTTTAGGGCTCATATTTTAACACAAAGCGCATTTGAAAGTCCCCTTCACATACTTGTATTACACGGAAGTTCTTAATATGGCATTCCGTCACACTAGCCATTATTGTGCTGTTAGAATGCGAAAACTTTCAATAGAACCAACAAAAAGAAAAATCCACAAAAAAGAGTATGCATATCGATCGAAATATAGCTAACTTTATTATTAGATATCATTGCATTTGAAATAATTTTTCTTTTCCAAGAAGAAACATACCTTTACCCTTTCGATTGTCCTTTGAATATTAACCCCATATTTAACAAAGCCTAATTTTTAAATACAAACTAAATAGAATATTACAAAGATTATTTATCTATGCAATGTCACGTGACCGCTCATAATTGAGTGCATTAACTTTATAGGATAAATCTCCAATTCAAACGAACAGCCATCGATGAAAAATATTAATTAAAAATCGGGAAAGAAACTTATAAGAAAATTGAGAAATAACACGCATATATAATTTTCATCAAATTTGTTTATCTATTGCATTCGTTTTAATTCTCAATTTCCACAACTCATCGGTAATGATTTTTTAATTTTTAATTTTTTCATTTAAAAAACCAGGCCTTGAACGTAGGATCGAAAATGTAACTCTTGTAACACATATCTACCATATAAATTCAGATCCTTCTGTATTTTTCCCTTTAAAAATAATAACTAAACGGCTTCGAAAATTGGTAAATGTGATTTGGAAAAAAAAAAATTAATGAAATTCAGTGACAATATTTAGCACGTTTTCGGACGGATGATTATGGAAGAAAAGTCTTATGATTTTTGAACATGAAAGAAAAGGTCATGGGATGCGAACTTGAAAACCATTAGAATCCAAAAATGGGTTAACGTGTATTTCTTCTTGTTTCTTTTTTTTTTTTAAAGAAAGAATTCAACCTAATCCATTCATTTTATAACAATCTTTATACTCACCTCCGTACACGAATTTTCCATATTCTGAGTCCGACACCACGTAAGTAGAGAGTAAGCAGAAAAGGATCATGCCGATAGAATTTAGTATATAGGAAAGGAAATACCATTCCACGTGGCAGCAAAGGATTCCATAGCGACCATTATCTTATTCCCCAACTCCTCTCCTCTATATAAGGACCTTTCATGTTCTTGTTTTGGTATAATTATGTAACTCAGACCGTTCCTTTAGTGAGAAAGGGAACAGACATATGATAAAACCATTATATGCTTTTTTTTTTTTATTTCTTCGTTTTCTTTATTCATCCATCAATATGGGAGACATCACCAACCTAAACCTAGACATAGCCGAAAATGGTGTCAGGGACGATGACAACATTATCCAATCATCACTCCACGAGTCAAAGTTTAAAAGGGTGTGTGTCTTTTGTGGAAGCAGCACCGGCAAAAGAGATTGTTACCGTGATGCTGCTCTTGAGTTCGCTCAAGAACTGGTAGGTTAGCTCTTTCATATATATAGTATATACATCACGACGATACACTGGTGGTCTGGTGGCCGGCCACCCGCCACCCCCCGTGGGCGATTCATTCGACTTATTCTATTCGCCTTGCCTTTTCAGATAAAGCAGTATCTACAACAGTCCAAGTTATCTTAATCCCTTTCACATATACACACACATATAATATATTTTCCATAGTATTTATCATCTTTTCAACACTTTTTTTATATTCTAATTTCTCACCTTATCATATGACAAATTATGAAGTATTTTTAAGATGTCATGTAATTGAAATTTATAGGTTTCGAGGAGATTGGATCTTGTTTATGGTGGAGGCAGCGTTGGATTAATGGGTTTGGTTTCTCAGGAGGCTTATCGTGGCGGTTGTCACGTTCTTGGGTTAGTATAATTAATTAACAAAAAAATACTTGTGTTTCTTTTTTTAATTTTGCCTATATGTATTCCGGTTCTTTACACGCTGCATATCTGTCTTTAGTTAAACGTTAAAAAATAGTTCTCATTTTTCTTTTCTTTTTTTTTTTTTCCTCCTTTGCATTTACACGTGCCATACTCGATATATTAGTGCTATGTGATTTTTCTTTTTTTCCCTTAAAATAGGGTTTTGATTAATTTCTTTTTGTTTCAGAATCATTCCGAGAACTTTAATGTGTAAAGAGGTCAGTCATATCATAGATATTACTGTTTTCTTCTGCCTAAATTATTCAGTTCAATACGTAGACGTCTCTAGAAAAGAAAATTATACAGTTTGACCAGGTGACTTAAACAAGAAAAATAATTTATTGTAAGGTGTTTACACGCACAATTAAACAGATAACTGGGGAAACTGTCGGAGAGGTCAAAGTTGTAGAGGGTATGCACCAAAGGAAAGCTGAAATGGCCCGCCATTCTGACTGTTTTATTGCTCTACCAGGTCCCTCTCCTACCCCCGCTCTCTCTCCCTCTATTTTTTCTTTCTTTTTTTTCCCTGTTTCCCACCGTATCATCATCCTCCTTGTGGTGGACGTGATACCGTCGGGACTTAATTTGCAGTAAGATCCCCATTCTTTCTAATCAATGTATTTATCAAGATTCGAACTTGTAAAGTTTCAAACATGATCAATAATGAAGAAACTTCATAGTAACATCTGTCCAGATTTTAAGGGTAAACATTGCACGACTCTTATTAATGATGGAATATAAAAATATGTATGGCTGACTGGTGATTATTCATCAGGTGGCTATGGAACTATGGAAGAGCTGTTGGAGGTCATTACATGGGCCCAGCTTGGCATTCATAAGAAGCCTGTAAGTTATCCATCTTTAATTATCTTACAATTTCAGTATGATGAATACAACGCGAAAGAAGGATATAAACTTGTACTATCTTATATAGACTATCAAGTTTTGATTATTATTTAACAATGCATTTAGTATTTATTAATATGCTTTACATTACAAGATATGAAATGACAAATATAATAAATAAAAAAATAAGGAGATGTCACATAATATTGTTTCATATATCTATTATTATAAGTCAGTATTAAGATGATTTTATGATAATACATTTATATATGCTTGCAATTTATGCTCTTTAATATTCTTATGTTGTCAAGGACGGTTCCTCTTTTTTTTTTTTTTTCCTTTATTTTTTCCTACTAATTTATCTAGCCTTATACCCATGCCTTGTTTATTTATTTATTTTCCTTCATTACCATAATAAACCAAACTTTCGCAAATCATATACTAGGCTATATTTGTCTCAAATGCGAAATTATGGACTATTAAAACTATCCCCATCGCTGGTCCTCGACTCTGATTCCAAGGATAAGAAAGTCCTTTACGAGGTTCTTTAGGGGATGGGAAGAGATCCTCAGTTAAAAGACCTCCTTCTTGGGTCTTTGGCCAACAATCGTTAATAAGTAATTTATGTTTTTAATTTTATATCAGTTTAAATTTGCGTGCAGCGATCTCATATAAATAAATATTAAAGGTTTTTATAAAGAAATTTAAAATAAAGTGTTGACTTTATAGAGAGAAAAATCTTTTTAAATTTTGGTGTGAAGAAAATTCAATGACGATTTAGAAAAGTGGACAGACAGATCACAGGGATGATCATGAACTTATCCAGCTGTAATTTGTGCTACCACAACTTGATAAGTCTAATGTACTTTTGTGAGTGGATGTAACCTCCGAACTTTTCTGAACCATTCGATTTTGGTATTGCGGCGTGTATATCATTATTCACTACGCGCTGGTTTCTTGGCTCTATCAATATTCCTAAAGGTCTGCTTCGGACGAATGCAACTTGTTTGTAACCAATGTCGGTTTTTAAGTTCTAATGATTCATATATGTTACATGAAAATCTTTAATGGGTGTCCAAAATATGCTTGATATATTTAATAAAGAAATTTTTAGCTTTTCATATATATATATATATATATTTTTTCTATACTATAAATGTATGCGAAGGCCCTAATAGTGTAATAGTTTCATTCTGGTTTACTAATGGAATGTATTAGTTTAAATCTTTCCTTCTCATTGTTATCACCGGGTTAAAAAAAAAAAATAAAGTGTATCATTTCTTACTTAAAACTTGACAACAGTTAAAAAAGGACCCGTGCTATGTTTTTCTCAATTTCTTCCATCTTTTAGTTCCCTAATATTGTTAAGATGGCATGCTTAGGTGGGGTTGCTTAATGTGGATGGATACTATGATTTTTTCCTTACCTTCATTGACAAAGCTGTAGATGATGGCTTCATCAAGCCCTCAGAACGTAACATCTTTGTCTCAGCCACAAATGCTAGAGAACTCTTACAAAAGCTAGAGGTATAGTTTTCATTTTCTTGCTTCTCTGTGTCCTCCGTCTTGTCATTTTCATTCTTTTCTTCCCAGTGAATTGACGACTCACTGTTCACATTATCATTCGTCGTTTTTGTCTTTGTTTTATTTTTATATCTCCATTTTTTTTATTTATGTTACCCATGTGATCATGAAATTTTAGGCGTACGTGCCTGTGCATAATCAGGTTTTGGCTAAAGCAAGGTGGGAGTCTGAACAAGCGGAGCTCATTACATGCTTGCAAACTAGATAGCTCGCTAGTTATGGATTTTTTTATTGAGATAACATCATAACCATCTCTATCTGAGTTTGAGTTTGATGTATGCTTTTAATTTTGTATCTAAAGTTTGAAGATGTTAAATATCGTATATAATCAAATTTTTGCTTGTCAAATTATATTTAGATCTAGCTTATATATATATTTTTATTTTATAGTGATAAATTTGACAAGTAGTAATTTGATTGAAATTATCGCCGGAGAAAAAAAGAGCAAAGCTTCCTTTTATTTAAAAATATTTGTCCATGTGTATTGATAATTGGTAACATGTGAAATTGTAAATGGTATTGCGGTAAATTGCACTAGGCTAGAGGTAGGACCTTCTGTTTCCTTAGATTCCTTTTGCTTTTTTTTTTTTCTTTTCGACCGTTCTCTTTGAATTTTCATCTTTAGATAAGAATGCGGGTTTATTGAAAAAGACATATGCATGGGACAGGAATTTTCGCTTTGTTAATTTATCATGCAGTTCGTTCTTCTATTTCCTCTTCTTCACTTTGACGGTAGTTTCACGAGTTCTCTATTTATGGCAACTAACAGAGTTTCATCATTGGAATTAAATCTTAAATGGAATTTTCTAGTTGAAAACCAAACATTTTAGAAACGTGGTTGCTAAAATCAGAGTTAATTCATTTAGTTTCAAGAGTTTTTTTTTTTTTTTTTTTTTTTTTATGAAACTTTTCCAACAAAAACATATATAAAATCCTGTGAATGTAAAACTGTTGATAAAATTAAGCATTAAATATATGATTTTATATGTTTGTAATTCTATAAGTTATATATATGATTCTATTTTTTTTATACGTTTGGATTATAGATAAAATTGCGAGATTGAGATATTATTTAAAAGTTATAAGATTTTTTTTTTTTTTTGGATTAAAAGTGATGTGGATTTCATAAATGACTATTCCTCAAGTATCTCTTCATAAATGGTCCAACGGGTACGCCCACAGATGATGGAGCTCTGACGGCACGAGGGAAAAGAAGGGAAATGCTTGCGTAGACCCAGTATTTGTTGACCCGGAGAGAAACTATATGGTCAGTAAATGGTAAAACACTGATCACAGACTCTGTTACATATATTTTAACACCACCCCACCCCCCCCTAAAAGAAAAAAAAAAACTTTGGTACATACGTATGGAGTTAAGGTTGAACCTAATGGACCAGATTATCGCATGAATTTTCTAGTAAAAGTGCATTCCTCCCTTGTCTAAATTCCAAGAAAGAAACAGATATATATATATATATATATATATATATTGTATTGTTCATCGTGTACTTATTTCTGGGAGGGGACCGACCGCCTTCTTACGCGGTTGTAGATTTAAGGGGTCAAATCAGTGGCCCATTATGTGACTGGTGCATTATAGAAATTTGAACAAAGATGTCTATACCTATTATATTATATGTACAAATGTATGTGTATCGAAAAAAATTGTTTTTACTTCTAAAACTCTGATTGAATAAGAAAATTCTAAGGCCGACGATTTTGAGCCAATTCCAGTTTTAATTTTCTGGATATAAGGTATCCTATGGATAATTTAAATTGAAGCAATTGCATATCTGCTAGAGTTTATATGACATGATGAATCAATAAAAGTAATCAACTAAAAAGGTTATTTATCCGGATAATCTTTAAAATAGAATACTATTACTATATGGGTGGAGGGTGAAATTTGTGATATCAATCGATAGGGATTATCCTTTTTTATTAATGAATAGATTTTTTAACTTATATAACATGTGGAAATAGATTTTCTAAACTATTTTAGGTAAAATTGCAAGATCAATATTTAAAACTATCTAAATTTTTTAAATATTTTATCTTATGATCATAATGATATCATATAATTTCTTTTTTAATTTTAACCATTTATTACATGTACTAATATCAACGTAATGACTTCATACCCCAATTTCATGGGCAGCTTAGAGTATCGTGGAAAGAGCTCTAGTGTGACTGTACAACAAAAAACATTTTCATCAGATTTCACAAATGATTTGTTTCGTGGACCGGTCCTTTAGAACTTGGCTAAAATCATTTATTACTCTGGATGATGTAAATGAACGAGAGATGGAAAAAATAAAAAATAAAAAAAGATGAGAGAAATGCTATTCATGCTGCACGAAACACTTTTAATACAACGTGAATTTGTTGATGCATATAGCATGCAAGTTGTGTGGTTACTCGAAGGTTACATGTATAAAGTCTTCATCTGAAACAAACATAGTGTGCTTTTGAGCAGTTAAAAGAAGTAAATGGAAACAAAATTAGAGAGGAGGAATAAACCGTATCAATAGTATCTTCTGTTCTAATAACTGAAGGAGAAAAAGACCATAGCAAATTCTAAGTCTCTCGAGCAATATGTAGGCTAAATGTTGGACTGGGAATTGGGATCCATTAGTGAGATGAACATACCAGTGTCTTACATGGAGAAGAATCGATGACCACTGTTGGTCTGTTTTTGTTATCTACACCCTGAATTGGCTGAGTTATGCTATAACGAAAATGAGCTTTGAAAATGAGTGTAGCATGTCTGAGTCTTTATAAGGGACTCAATGAATGGGAATAGACACATGATTTCAAAGAGTTCTGGTTAATAATTTGTCTGTATGAATATTTTTTATAAGATGGGATATGCCAGCATTAGTGAGTTCAATCTTGAATTCAGTCGCCATTCCAAATAATCAGTCCCATGTAAAATAGAAATATGACTAGGCTAAGCTTATTTAGTGTTGTTCGATTTTTACGTACTTAAAAAGACAATTAGGCTTCAAAGTCAGATACTTTAAACTAAAATCATAAGGTTTGTTAGAATGAACTGAATCAAATAATAATCTACTAACCCCTAATCTTAGTGGTCCTTGATTTTTTCCTCTTGTTTTACAAAGTTACAATCACTTATATATACCTATAACTATTAATGGCTTTAGTTGATAAACCCATACTATGCGTTATATACATATACATGTATATGAGTGTGTATATGTATAGATATATGCTATTTATAACTACTTAGTTATAGTATGAACTCTATGTTCCTCAAACAAGTACATTATGTCAAGCATAAATTGATACAGCAAGTAAATTTTTGTTACTCTTGTGTTGTTGTGCTTTTATGTGTCATTGTATTAATGATGGGCTTCATTTTCAATTTGCAGTACTGTAGCTAGGTGCTGCTTCAACTAAATAAATCCAATGCTGCCCAAAAAGAGGTAAAGGGCTTTTAAGAGGCATTGCATCCGCACAAGAAGTACTTGTTGGAGGTAGAGACTTCTAGTAAGAGGTGTAAGCCTTAAAACTAAGCCAAATAACCATAGGATTGAACTTAGTACATAAAGTTTAGGATGATCGGTTAAAGAATCTAATCAAACCTAAATTATAAACTATAGATATAAATATTAGTAAAAATGATCCCATAAACTTGAATTTAAGAAAATAAGTAATAAAATAAGAGACTATAAAATTTTCAAATTTTAAGTATAATAATTGTTAATTATCGAAAAGGCGAAAAGTGTAATCTAATAACTAATAAATTATTAGAGATAGATTATATGTATACTAAAAATCATAAAATGACCTAAATAATAATTACGAATGTTCACATGTACCCCACATATATTTACGTGTAGATAAAAATACGCGAAATTATTTAAATTGGCTAAAAACTTATTAAATAATTAAAGAAAAAATTAGAAAAAAATAATAGGAATAGGGAATGATGTGGATTTGGTTATGGCAAGTTAGGAATTGAAGAAGAAAAATTAACCAATCAAAATCAAGCAACACAAAAGCAAAAAATTAAGGGAGTTAGGCAATGTTTTGTCCAATTTAATACATAATAATTACTACAAAGCTCTATAAATAGGGAAAAAAAAATTATAGAGCTTATTTGGACAGTTAAAAGTCAGAAAAAATTAAGAGCATCAAAATTGGAAGAGAAAAATTCGGGTTAGGAAAATAAAAAAAGAAAACTGTGCAGTAAGGGTTAGTGAACCAAACCCACACACCACCACCACCACCTAGGACCGAACCACCACACCCACCCTACTCCAGACCCCCCACTTAGACCGACCGACATACCTGGACTGGTGCTGGAAGCCCAAAAGTCATCGAATCGGGTGAGTCTCTTATTTACTCTGATTTTGTATAATTTCTTAAAATTATTTATTTTGCCTAGAAAATTATAAAATTTATTATTCTGAGGTTTTATTGTATGTAGATTTAGGAGAAAATAGTGATTAAGTTTAATCACATCTGAAAATATAAGGTTTTTAACAAATTAAGCAAAATCGAGTATGATTAGAACTAGAAATAAATAGGCTTAGGAGTGTAGTTTGGAGCTCAAATTTTTTTCTATAGAATGCTTAAGTCATATAGAACAGTGCTATAAAGAAATTTTTTTAAGTTTAATTTTCAAAATTTTTAAGTAAATTTTTAGCCCTAAAATGATGGAAAAATTGGGTAATTTTGGGTTAATTAGGTGATTAAGTGATTAATTTCTGATTTATATAGTAATTAGATGTTTAGGGATGTTAATCTCTGATGTGGAAACATAATCCTAGCATTTAGAGTATTAAGTGTAATTAATTTAGGAATTAGGTAGTAATTGTAGGAAATTAGGAATATGTGGAATTGGAAATTTAATAAATATGAAAAATTAGGGTTATTTAGATAATATAATAATAATAATTAGAATATAATAAATCTAAAATGAAATTTAATTTTAGGTGATAGTATAAAAAAATGTAAGATTTTCTCACATCGAGAATAAATCCGGTATTCCAATTAGGATTATCGTGTACCAAACAGTTTAAAACACTAAATTAAGACCCAATATGATATTAGAACACTTGAGCTTAATGTGATTAATTTCACATTAGGATTCGAGCATATTTAAGATTCCAGAATCAAAACTAGAATTTAATTTAGAAATCGAATCCTGAAATAAGGTAGAATAAATCATTAGTAAATAATAGGTATACATAGAGAAATGAGTTAAATTATAACTTAGAATATGAATCATTAAAGTATAAGTACTAAAAAGACCTATTTATATTATAGAATACCCAGTGATAAATCGGCTTGTAATTAAGTGATTGGGCGATTGAGAATTCCAGGTAAGTTGGGTTATTACTTACTGTATTAGAGTACTATTTTATGGTACTCGGAGACTTAGCATTGTGTATGATTGTGATTGTAAGTAGTTAGGCATGTATTTGAGTATCTGAATTCAGGTTAAAATTTGTAATGTGATTGATTTTGTGTTATTATTGGATTGGTGTGAAATTGTTTGAACACCCTAAATGGAATTTAATCTTATTTGACCATAATGACCTAAATTGTCATGCATTGGAACCCTTTAAGGGATCAATAGGGTTCTCTAACCAAACACCGACACCTTCAATAAAGATAACGTTGGATAGCAATTGGTCTTTTTTTCATCCTTAACCGAATTAAGTGATAGGAGAGGAGGTCGCAGTGAGGATAAGGGCATTGGTTCGAAGGATAGTCTTAGGAGGAGCAGTATTTCCATTGCACAAACCTGGGTTTAGTTGTGAGCTGTTGCATAACATAAAAACTCCTTAACCCGGATTAGAGCGGGTGAAATTTCTCTGATTTCACAACGGACCGGACTGCGTTGTGTGATGACACTTACTTGTTGCATTGCATGAAAATAATTGCTTAATAATCTTGTTTGTGTTTGTATACATTCATGAGTCTCCAATTTAACTTACTGAGCTGTAGTTGCTCATACCCGTATAGATCCTTTTGTTGGTCCTGATTTTTGAATACTTCAAGTATTATGCCGCCTTATAATTATCCAGAGGTTAGTTCTTTTGAAGCTTGAGGTGTGAGGATCAATTCGCTTAGTAGTGGATGTGTAGCTAAAGTGTCCTTTATAGTTTAAAAATGAAAGACTAATAGTTGTTATGTAAATTAGTGAACCGTTTTGTTTATGTAGAGTTTCTTGGGAAGTTATGTGAACTTCACATATAATTATGTATGTTGATTAAAAATTTATGGTAATTACTGTAATTTTAGCTAAACACGTAATTGGACTGTTTACTTCAAAAAGAGGAATCATCGACGCCTTGTATAAATCACGTCTATGGTAGGTACTGTGAAGTCGGTTACTATTATAGAATGGTTTGCACGGTAGGACCGTTGCGACTCTGCGACTTCGAGGTGTAACAAGAGGTACTTGAAAAAATTCGCCAAGGTTAACAGGTACCTATGCCACTCTATTGTATAGGTGGTAGGGCTTAAGACGAGGCTTAAGGACGTGAAGCGGGAGAGGGACAATGCTTAGAAGGCGGCCAAGAAGGTTGGTGACTTGAAAGCTTGACTGGAGAACGAGCAAAAGACGAAGGCTTGTCTCTCTCAAAGATTGGACGCGGAGGGTAAGGCTTAGGTTTGACTTAAGAAAGAAAATGCCGAGTTGAAGGTTTCCATGGCCAGGCTGCAAACCGAGCTAGTGATGAAGGCGTTCGAATGCGAGGGTGTTAAGGCTACTTTGCTGGAGTTAGTCAGTTTAAAGGTTAGTTTAGAGCAGCAGGTCAGGGAGCTACGAGACAGGGTTTCGAAGATGGAAGAGATCATCTCTAAGATGGAGAGTGGGGAGGTCCTTAATAACGCTGTTGTAAAGAAGGTGGTCGCCGACTACAGGATGATCGAAGAGTGGTTAGAAGAGTTGGAATACCTGACCACTAACTCTGCCTGCAATACTCGGAGGGAGCTTCTCTCTTATTATCTAGACCTATATCTTAGCTTTCTTGACTTCTTGGACTCCCTGATGTTTAATGAGAAGAGGGAAGCCTTAGTGTGGGAAATGGAGTCTGTCCAAGCAGGTATCAATGATGCCGATGCTCCCTTTACTGCTGAGGCCAGGCAAAGCGCATCTACTTCTGCTTTTGCCCCAGTAGCCCACTAGGGGCTCACCCTTGAAGAAGCTCCTCAAGATAATCCATCTAGGTGCAATCCTTCAACTGCTTTTAGTTTGCATCCCTCAGGCCCTGTTCTAAGCCAAGGCCTGCCGATTGAAGCGCCGATGGATTAGCACTCTAAACAGATCGATGCCTTGGACTTTTCTGAATTACCGGAGTTAGCTAATCTTACGAGATAGCAGATTTCTCTCTCTCTCTCTCTCTTTTTTTTTTTGAAGGGCTAGGATGCTGACCTTTACTATGTAATTAAACAATCAATGAATGAATAGATGAATGTTTTTGAAATGTTTACTCTTGTTTTTTGTTTGTCTTTTGAGTATCTGCTTGAGAATTCCTCTATGCAAGGGGAATTGACCTTTGTCAAGGTTAACTGTTGGGGGAGTTTCTTTGTGTAAGGGGTGTTTCCCTTGCCAAGGTTATCCTAATGAGGGTCAAGTCAGTGGCGTTTTGACCTGCCTAGTGTAGGGGAGTTCTTCCGTGCAAGCGGTGTTTTCCCTTACCATGGTTACCTTAATGGGGGGTCAGGTTAGTGGTATTCTGACCTGCCCAATATGGGAGAGTTCCTCTGTGCAAGGGGTATTTCCCTTTGCCGAGGTTACCCTAAAGGGGTCAAGTCAGTGGTGTTTCGACTCGCCTAGTGTGGGGAGGTTTCTCTGTGCAAGGGGAGTTTCCCCTTGCCGAGGTTACCTTAGGGGGGTTGGGTTGGTGGCGTTCCAACTTACTCGGTAGAGAATCCATGCGCTTGTTTAAAGGCTTGGATGGTAGTAGAAAGAAAGGGAACGAGAGAGAGAAGTAAACAATCAATTGTGAAACAACTTTTATTTTGTCACAATGGAAAGAAAAAATTGTACATAATAGAATTCTAATGAAAATAAAGCCAGAGATTATCGGCGTTCCCTGTGTGTGGGATGAGCTCACCATCCAATCTTTCTAGCCTGTATGCTCCATTGCTTAATCTCTTCTTGACTCTGATCAGGTCTTCCCAATTAGGGGCCAATTTACCCTACTTTTCACGTGAACCTGTAGCTTCTAGTTTTTGGCACACCAGGTCACTGATCTTGAACTCCTTATGTTTGATCTTCTCATTGTAATACCGAGTGGCCCGATGTTGGTATGTAGTTACCTTAGCAGTAGTAAGGTTTCTAATTTCCTCTGTAGTATCAATGCTTGCTTACATTAGTGAGTCATTAAGGGTGGCATCGAAACTTCGAGTTCGGATATTAGGGAGCTTAAGTTTGATTGGGAGGACTGCTTTCAACCCAAAAGCTAGGCGAAATGGGGTCTCGCTTGTAGACGTACGATGGGTAGTCTTGTACCCCTATAAGATATTGGGCAGTTTGTTAGCTTAGGCGTCTTGAGATCGGTTTACGCGCTTCTTCAGGCTATCTAAAATGACTGGATTGGTTGCCTTGACTTGTTCATTTGATTGGGGTTATTGAATTATTGGCCGTTGTTTGTGATAAGGGCATAGGAGACTTCGAATTGAGAGAGAATGTTGTTTCTTACAAAAGATTCAACACTTCTCTTCATAATTTTAACTACTACTTCGGCTTCTACCTACTTCGTAAAGTAATTAACGGCAACAATTATGAACTACCGTCCACTTGAAGCTTTCGAGAAGGTATTGAGGATATCAATCCCCCACTGCGCAAATGGCTTTGGGCTCGTTAGGGGTTAGAGGGTAGTACTAGGTGCGTGACTGATTGGGGCGTGCTTCTAGCATTATGGGCACTTCTAGGCTATTGCCTTTGCGTCTTGCCTAATGGTAGGCCAGTAGTACCCAAGCCGTAGCGTCCATAGGTAAAGGGCTTGGGACTGAATGTGATTGCTGCATACTCTGGCATGCAACTCTTTGATGATATGCAGCCTTTCCTCTTTTAGGAGGCATTGGAGCAAGGGGGAGGTTGACTCCCTTATAGTATAGGGCGCCGTCGATCAATGTATAATTGGTAGCATGGTACCGGAGCTTCTTCACCTCCCTCTTGTCTTCCGGCAATGTACCTTGCTCCAAATAACTCCAGATAGGGTTCGTTTAGCTCGGCTCTGGTACTGTTGTAGTTAGTTCCTAAACTTCAACTGATCCGGAAGTTATGCTTTTTTGCGGTGGATACTCTATGAAGATCTCGCTATCCTTCACTTCGAGCTTCCATATACTAATGGAGGTAAGCTTGGATAGCCACTCTACTACAGAATTCTCCAGTCGAAGGATCTTCCAATGTCCCATGAAGGGAACTTCGCTAGGAGGCTCTTCACTTTCTTGAAATACCTTACCATAGTGTTGTCTCTTACCTCGTATTTGCCTTGGACTTATTGGACAACAAGCATGGAGTCTGAGAAGATTTACAACTACTTAGCATTGATCTCTTTGGCTAGCTTAAGACCTATGATAAGTGCTTCATATTTAGACTCGTTGTTATTGGATTTGAATTCGAACTTAAGGGTGTAGCAAATGGTGATCTTATGTGGGTTGGTTAGAATAAAACCTATGATGCTGGCCCTTTGACCCACAGTTGAGCTCGAGGACTGAAAGGCTTGATGAGATGAATTTTTCTACTTCAGCCGACTTCTACCGAGGCTGAGTACTTCCTTGTTGAGTTACTCCTTAAGCCGTATCAAATGACTACAAATCTCTCGCAGATAGAATGCCGAGAAATGGATGGCCAAGACAATATCTAATCTTCCTTCATGCTTGACCACTTACTTATTCGGCGTTACCTTTGTTGCCATGCCGAAAGAGAGAGATCGGACTACATGAGCCATCCTTGCTTGGATAAGCTAGCTGGCTGTACTACTTTGTCCGCATCTTCTAATGACTTCACCAATATAGCATCCTCATGTATACAGGACCATATGTAGAATCCATCCTACTAATTATTACTTCTGTGAATATTCATTTTTACCCTTTTGTATTGTTGTACATTGCTACTTTAGGGCAACACCCATTTTGTCTTTTCCCTTTTTAAGCAAGTTGCCCTAAATTCTTGAGTAAATATACCTTTTGTATTTGTAAGCCGTAGAGAGATAGATTATTATTAGTACACTTAAGTATTTTTCCTTTCTAGTATAAACACTCTATTGTTTTACGCTTAACATCACTCTTATCCTTTCCCTTAAGTAAGGTTAAGGGGCGAGTAACCTCACTGGACCAATTCGTGCGTTATATCGAATTGTGCCATGAGTCTTCGAAAGTTCCATTGGTGTGTTATATCCTCTAGAACTATTCATGGGTTTGCTTAGTTTTCATTCGTCACTGTTCTTTTGCATGTTTCCTCACTACTCTTTTCGAGCTTTCTGCAAGCTTGGATCCATCTAGCGACCGGCCTTATCAATTCTTGATCATGGTTCACACCATCTTAGTATCAGAGTGGAGGTTTTGTTTTAGTTAACATGTGTTTTCAAAATTCTGTTATACTCTGTTTTGTGTATGTGAAATAGAGTAAGTTACTGTGTTTATTTGAGCGTTGTGTTGTTAACTGCTAATTTCCTGAAGTGTTTGTTTAAGTTTTGAATTTGTAAGGAAAAATGACTGACCCGAGTATAAATGTTGGTACTAGTGATGACAGTGGAGTTGTCCACTATGGACCACAGTCTTAGGGAACTCCTAGAAGCATCGACGAAAGACTTGATGAGGTAGCTAATCTCTTAATGGATCTAACCCGAGTTGTTCATGTGTTGTCTTGCCATTCTACTAAGGTTGCGCAAAATACTCTATAAGTTGCTCAACTTGTTAAAGGTCAAAACCTAGTTAAACCTGTTCGAGGTGGAGGAGTAAGCATATGAGTGAGGAGAAGGATTGATTTGGTAGACATTGGAGATGGGGAAGAAGAGGATTATTTTAAGGAAGAGCGTATATGAATCCCCAGAGCATCTGACCATGTGAAGTTTTGGATTCCGAGTTTCAATGGATTTAGGAATGCTAATGAATATCAGGAGTAGGAAGAGAAGGTAGAGTGTGTATTTGATTATTATCAGTATAGGAATTATGAGAAAGTGAGAATTGCTGCTGTTGAGTTCTCTGGATATGCCGTCATGTGGTAGAAGAACTTCCAAGCAATGAGAAGACGAGAGGGTTATTGAGAGATTAAAACTTGGCTTGAGATGAAGAGAGTGATCAGAAACAAGTTCGTGCTGGAAACTTATCTTCAAGATACCTTGACTCAGTTGTAGGAGTTGAGACAAGAAAGCCGAACTATTGACGAGTATGTTCAAGAGTTTTAAATGCTTATGATCCATTGCGAGGTGGAGGAACCACTAGCTTGAATTGTATTAAGATTTATTACTAGATTGAGAGGCGATATTCGGGACATTGTGAAGCTTCAACGATTCACTATAAAGGACGAAGCTATCAAGATCGCCCAACGAATGGAGAGGTAGAGAAAAGGTCGAGTGCTAACTGGAGCGCCGATTAGCCAATCCAGACAAGGAAGTTACCAAACTCTACTGAGTACTGAGCTGAACAGAAAGGTTGATGTCTAAGCCAAGTAGAAAGGCCAATCCAATAATGAAGTATCAACCCAAACTTATGAGAAGGGATAAGGGTTTGAAAGGAAGACAAGCCAGATCAAATGTTTCAAGTGCTAAGGGTTTGGACATACGGTTGCTCAGTATCTGAACTGAAGAGCGATGGTCATCAAGGGAGAAGTCCCAAAGTTAGAAGTAGAAAGTATGGATGAGGAACTCGAGGAGGAAGAGGAGGAGGAAGTTCCTGTCGGGAGAGAAAATGCTGAGAAAGAGCTGATTGAGGAGGACGTATTTACCGAGGACTTAGATTAGTTACTCATGGTTGTTCGATGCACTATGAATGTAGAACCTTCACAAGAGGAGGAGCAAAGAGAGAATTTATTTCATACCACCTGTAAGGTGAATGATCAAGTGCGTGCCCTCATTGTGGATAGTGGAAGTTGTACCAATGTGGCATTAGCCGATCTTATTTCAAAATTGAGTTACCGACTATTGCGTATTTGAAGCAGTACAAGTTGCACTGGTTGAGTGAAAAAGGAGCATTATATGTCACTTGGCAAATACTACTGTCGATCACTATTGGGAACTACTTTGACCAGATTCTTTATGATGTACTACTTATGTGTGCTTCCCACGTGTTGCTAGGTAGATCGTAGTTATTTGATAGGAGAGTCATCTATGATGGCTATAGGAACACATACATGTTCAAGAAGGATGATTGGAAGATTACACTAAACTCAATGCCGCTGAGAGAAGTTCATAAGTTGCAGATGAAACTTGCTCGCGGATTAAAAAAGACTCTAGTGATGAGTAGAGCTGAGCTCCAAGAGGTCATCAAAGTAGACGAGTCGACCCTTATGTTGGTTAGGCGACTTTTAGAAATGAAGGAGTAGGGTGTACTACCTCAGGAAATCAAAGAGTTGTTGGACGAGTATGTCGACGTGTTCCCAGAACAATTACCTGAAGGATTGCCCTCAACTCAAGGCATAGAGCATTGTATTGACTTAGTACCCGGTGTTGCACTGTCAAATAAGCTTATCTATTGGATGAATCTTGAATAGGTTTTTGAGCTTTAACGCTAAGTCAACGAGTTGCTCGAGAGAGAATATGTCAGAGAAAGTCTCAACTCTTGTACTGTGCCGGCGCTTCTGATGCCAAAGGAGGATGGAACCTGGCGGATGTGTGTAGACAGCTGAGCTGTGAATAAGATTACGATCAAATACAGATATCTAATCTTGAGGCTCGAAGATATGTTAGATGAACTAAGTGAAGCCAAGATTTTCAAAAAGGTTGACCTTAAATCTAGCTACCACTAAATTTGCACGAGGTTAGGAGACGAGTAGAAGACTGCGTTCAAGACTCAACATGGACTTTATGAATGGATAGTCATGTCCTTTGGCTTGTCGAATGCCCCGAATACTTTCATGAAATTGATGAACCATATGTTAAGACATCTCATAGGGAAGTGTGTTATGGTGTACTCTAACGACATCCTGGTCTATAGTGCCGATATGCCGAGTTACTGTGAACATCTCAGAGTAGTCTTGGATATCCTTTGTACCAAGAGACTATTTGAAAATCTAAAGAAATCTTGCTTTTTCTAGGAGGAAGTGGTATTCTTGGGCTATGTAGTCAGTGGAGGAGGCTTGCAAGTTGATGATGAGAAGATCTGAGCAATTATCGAGTGGTCAACTTTTATTACTTGTACCGACGTGAGAGTTTCCACGAACTGGCTTCATTTTATAGGCGGTTCATTAGGAATTTCAGCACCCTCGCCGCATCACTTACTAAGTTAACAAAAAAGAACACTGACTTCCAATAAGGAAAAGGGGAGGAGAGTAGTTTTGCCAAGATAAAAGAAAGATTGACCTCTACCCCGGCATTAGTACTACTTGACTTTGACAAAAATTTTGAGCTGGAATACGACACGTTAAGCATTGGAATAGGCGTTGTTTTGAGGACCCTAGTTGAATTACTCTGTGTATGACAAAGAACTTTTGGCACTGATCCTAGCACTGCAAGTATGGCAACACTATTTACTGCTTAGAGAATTTATCATATATACTAACCACGAATTGCTGAGATAACTTTAAAGTTAGACCAAGTTGTCGAAGCGGCAAGAAAGATGGGTTGAATTCCTTAAAAGATTCAATTTTGTAATAAAATACAAGTAGAGAAATGATGCTCTTTCAAGAAGGCATGTGATTTTATCTAAACTATAAACTCGGCTGTTTGAGTTTGTAAGTATCAAAGAGCAGTATTCTGAGAATTCATACTTTGGACCCATACTTACACGACGTATTGATGGAAGAACAGTGGACAAGTACCATGTGGAGAATGGGTACTTGCTCCGAAGTGGGAAACTGTGCATGCTGACTTATTCCCTACGGAAGTTATTGTTTAAGGAAGCTTATAGTGGAGGATTCTCCGAACATTTTGGAGAAAGGAGGACTTGCGAACTGTTGAATGGCTGATTCTTTTGGCCGAGAATGAAGAGAGATGTGCATCGAGTTGTCGAAAGCTGTGTCATGTACAAGAAGGTCAAGTGCTGAGCCGAGCAAGGGAGAGTAATGCCCCTATCTGTTCCAATGAGGCTGTGGGCTGAATTGAGCATAGACTTTGTTCTCGGATTACCGTGAACTACTCGAGGTAAAGATTTTATAATGGTCGTTGTGGATAGGTTCAGTAAGATGGCATACTTCGTACCCTGCACTAAGACTAACGATGCTTCGACTATTACTTCTCTTTTTTTACAAGAGATTGTACAGATATACGGTGTACTGAGAAGTATAGTTTTTGACAGAAACTCGAAGTTCTTGAGCCATTTCTAGAGAAACTTGTAGCATCGACTGGGGACTAAATTACTCTTCGGTACCTCTTGTCACCTCCAAACTGATAGCCAAACAGAGGTGGTTAATCGCACTTTGGGATCATTGCTCTGAGCTATAGTGAGCAAGAACTTGGCTGATTGGGACGTTTGCTTGCTAGTGGTTGAGTTCATCTACAATTGAACAATATATGACACCACTAAGCAGATTCCCTTCAAGGTGGCCAATGGATTCAATCCTGAGTTACCCCTCGACCATACCCTTATACCAGTACTCACGCAAGAAGACCTTAATGCCTCAGCTAGAGCACAATCCCTTCAGCACATATATGACAAGGTCACTTGGTACATCGACTAAATTAATAGAAGAATGCGAGAGAAGATTAAGGATAGGATGGCTAAGCAATTCTAGCTAAGAGACTTGGTATGGCTACACCTTAGCAAAGAATGGTTTTAGGGCAAGAGGTAGAACAAATTATTCGCATGGGCTGAGGGACCCTTTAGAATCCTCTAGAAGATTAATGACAACGCCTACAAGTTGGAGCTACTAGAGGATTATGGGGTTTTCGACACCTTTTATATTATCGACTTCAATCCTTATCACCCTGACAGAGAACTGACCGAAGACCATCCGGATTTGATCCCAAATCCAAATCAATCCAGAGGGAATGATGGGAATTGAACTACTGGCCCTCTGACCCGCAGCCGAGCTCGAGGATTGGAAGGTTTGACTAGACGAATTCTTCTACTTTAGTCGACTCCTATCGAAGTCAAGTACTTCCTTACCGAGTTGCTCCTTAAGTTATGCTAAATGACTGCCAATCTTTCGCAGATAGAATGCTGAGAAATAGATGGTCGAGACAACATTTAATCCTCCCTTATGCCTGACCACTTATTTACTCGGCCTTATCCTTACTGCCATGCTGAGAGAGAAAGACCAGACTACATGAGTCATCCCTACTCGGACAAGCCAGTTGGCCATACTGCTTTGTCCGCATCTTCTAATAGCCTCACCAACACAACATCTCTACGTGTATAGGACTACGTATAAAATTCGCCTCACTAATTATTGCTTCTGTGAATATTTATTTTTACCCTTTTATATTGTTGTACATTACTACTTTAGGGTAACACCTATTTTATCTTTTCCCCTTTTAGGCAAGTTGCCCTAAATTCTTGGGTATAAATACCCTTTGTATTTGTAAGCTATGGACAGACAAATTATTATTAATACACTTAAGTATTTTTCCTTCCTAGTGTAAACACTCTGTTGTTTTACGCTTACAATCACTCTTATCCTTTCTCTTAAGTAAGGTTAGGTGGCGAGTAATCTCATTGGATTAATTCGTGTATCATATCGAATTATGCCATGAGTTCTCAAAAGTTTCATTAATGTATCATATCCTAGGAGCTGTTTGTGGGTTTGCTTAGCTTTTATTTGTTACTGTTCTTTCACGCATTTTCCTCATTGCTCTTTTTGACCTTTCTGCAAGCTTGGACTCATCCAGCAACCAACCTTGTCAGTTATTGGTCACGGTTCCCACCAACCTGCACCTTTACCCCCCGAGGTGGATGATCCATCAACATAGAGAGTCTACACCATCTTGTCAGTGCTTAGTGGTGTTTTCTCCTCTCTAGTATATTCTACCATGAAGTTGGCTAGGATTTGTGCCTTATAGGTTGTTCATGGCTGTGACTAGATTCTATGCATGCTCAATTCTATTACGTACTTCATCATCCATCCAGATACGTTTGGTTTCTGCAACATGGTGCGTAGTGGTTGATCCGTGAGTATGATTACTTAGTGCACCTAAAAGTAAGGCTTCAGCCATTGGGCTGTGATGACGATAGTTAGGATAAATTTTTTTGCCTAGGTATACCTGACCTTAGGCCTATGTAGTATATGGTTGACGTAATATAATGGCCTGTGTTCTCTTCCCTCTACTCTGACCAGTACAGAAGAGAGTGCCTAGTCTCTTACGACTAAGTAAAAGAACAAATCCTCCCCTTGGACAGGCTTGGAGAGGACCGGTGTATAAGTAAGGAAGTCCTGGAGCTACTGAAAAGTGGTGGCACACTCCAGAATCCATTCAAAACCCTTAGGATTGTTTAGGATTTTAAAGAACTCAATGCATTTATCAGCACTCTTAGAGATAAATCTATTTAGGGTAGCCACCATACTAGTGAGCTTCTATACATCTCAGATTAAGCTTGGAGGCTTTATTCCCCTGATGGCCATGATCTTTTCGGGGTTGGCCTCAATACCTTTCTGTATTACCAGAAAGTTGAGGAACTTACTAGATGCTTCACCAAAAACGTACTTTTGTGGGTTCAACTTCATGTTGTACGTGTGCATTCGATCGAAGGCTTCCTGGAGATCCTTGACTGGATCGATCGGATTTTAGCTTTTGACCATCATGTCATCGATGTACACCTCCATATTGCACCCGATTTAGGGTTTGAATAATTTCGTCACCATTCACTAGTATGTGGCCCCGGTGTTTTTTAGTCCAAATGGCATTACGGTATAGCAATATGTGCCGTAATCGGTGATGAATGAGGTATGGATTTTGTCCTTTAGGTCCATTTTGATCTGGTCGTACCCTAAGAAGGCGTCTATAAAGCTCAATAGGACATATCTTGATGTAGAATTGATAAGCTGATCGATCCAAAGGAGGGGGAAACGATCTTTAGGGCAGGCTCTATTGAGGTCGGTATAATCGACACAAATGCGCCGCTTCCCATTCTTCTTCTTAACTGGTACTATGTTCGCTAACCACATCAGGTACTTTTCCTCCCTCATGAAGTCGGTTTTAAGCAGCTTCTACACTTCCTCCTCAATTGTGGCCTGCCGTTCTGGAGCAAAATGCCTCTTTTTTTGTTTAACAGGCCGCGCTGTAGTGTCGTTGTTGAGGTTGTAGGTCGCTAAGTTGGGGGTCGCTAGGTTGGGGGAAATTCCAAGCATGTCCAATGCCGACCAGGTGAACCTATCAAAATTTGCTCGCAAGAGGACAATGATTTCATCCTTTACTTCGGTTGGAGTCTCAATCTCGAATTTCATGGTTTGCTCGGGTGAGGTTTTGATCTGGACGTCTTCTGTTTTCTCTTTGGGCTCGCCCCTCTCAGCCGACCTCTCCTGCAGGCCTGTTTCCAGGACGAAGACGCCATCTCCCTTGGCTACCCTAACGTATAGCTCTTTTGAGAGCTTCTGATCACATCTGCATACTCCCACCTTAGTTGGGGTTAGGAATTTAGCCTTCAAATGCAGGGAGGATATGATCACCCCAAATGTATTTAGGCTTGGTTTTCCTAAGAGTACATTGTAAGGGGATGGGCAATCAATCATAACGAACTCTATAGGTCGTTGTGCCATGTGGTTGTCATTGCCAAGTTCCATGTCTAATGTAATGATGCCCTTGGCTCGTACCATGCTTCCGTTAAAGCCGATCAGATTATGGTGGTATGGCTTTACCTTTATTAGCAACTTCTTACTCATCCTCTCGTATGTATAGAGGAAGAGTATATTGGTGGAGTTGCCATTATCCACCATAATCTTTAAGACCTCAAATTTTGAGATCCTTGCTTCTATCACCATGGCATCTTGATGGAGGTGTATCAACCCCTTCAAGGTCCTCATCGGAGAAGGAGATGGAAGTATCTAACTTCTATCTCTTCTCCCTTACGGCTAGCACCTTTGATGGGGTGTTAACCAAGCTACTAGTGTTCGGTCGACTCCTAGGGTATGGCTCCCCCCCTATAATGATTACGTTAATGACATCATTGGGGGCACGATCGTTGTGGTGGTCATTATTCTGCTCTGCATGGGTATCCTCAATTTGTCGCCTTCGAGGTGTCCTATGTCTTTCATCATCTAAACGATCGTCATTCCTCTGATGAGACAAATATTTGTTGAAGAAGCCATACTGAATGGCATATTCGACGGCGTTTTTTAACTAGAAATACTCTTTGGTGGTGTAGCCGTAGTCATTGTAGAACTGACAGTATTTGTTAGAGTTTCGACTACTAGGGTTCCCTTGCATTTTTTGTGATCTCTGGAGCAAGTTCTGGTGCTTCACTTTAGAATAGACTTGAATAAAGGCCTATTTAAGGGTGTGTACAGGGTATAAATGGGAGGGGGGAGGGGGTTGCGCTCGGCTTAGCGCTTCTTCTTCCTAAACCTTTCCCCCTTTAGTCTGTTCGGTATCCTATTGTCGAGGCAATCCTTTACAGACAATTTTTCCTTATCATACTTTCCGCTTAACCTTTCTCGATCAGCATCGCGCCTGGCGTGAATGTTGTCTTCCTAGTTGATATACTTCTAGGCTTTGATCTAGAAGTCGGCTAGGGTCTTTGGCTTGCTCTTCGCAAGCGATTGGAAGAAATCTCCCAAACGTTGGATGCCAAGCTAGACGGCATGGATAGTGACTTCCTCATCTAGCTAAGGGATCTCAACCACGACCTTGTTGAACCAGGCTACGTAATCGCGTAGGGACTTGCCTTTACCCTATCTTACTAGGTATAAGGACGATGTGTCCTTGGATGGGGGCTTGCTAGCCCTGAAATGGAGGCTAAACCTCCATGCTAGGTCATCAAAGGAGCTAATGGAATTGTCAGGGAGGTGGTTAAACCATGCCCGAGCTACCTTCCTCAGGGTGCTTAGGAAGGCCTTGTACGTTATACCATCCTCATGATCGTGAAGTTTCACGAGGGTACGGAAGTAGAGAAGATGGTCATCAGGGTCGCTCGTGCCATCATACTGGTTTAAGGATGCAAGTTTGTCGTTAGGGGGCAGCACTTCATCCTAGACACCCCTGGTGAAGGAGGTCTTATTGTTGCTCGTTGTGCAGTTGAATGAGCTTACATTCCCTGCGAGTCGGCTTCTTGCTCATTGTTAATAAGAGCTCAGTTGTGGGTAGCCATAGACCTTGTTGGTTGGTGATGCAATGGCGGATCAGGTTGCTGATCCTTGCCATTTGGCTGTTGCTACTAGATGCTATTCCACCCAGTGTAGGTATCTGAAGCTTCAGGGTAGTGAGTTTACGTACTGTGTCGTTGCGCTTTGTTTAAGTGAGCGCGGAGCACCTTGTTCTGTGCAACATACTCTTCAGCTAGGTGTTCCATGTGCTTCTGGTGCTCCTTTAACATAGCCCTTAGGAGGGGTTGATTGCCTCCAAGTTGGTTGTTTATCAACTGTTGATTTTCTTACTTGTTGCGTTGAGACATGATGTTGAAAGGATTACTCGTGAAGTATACGTTTAATGTATTTAAAGTTTCAGGTGTAGGAATTTAGTTTCCTACAGATGGTGCCAAATGTCATCTTAAAGTTCTTGCCGATAATCATTTGGATTTTATACGTATAAGGCTTGCAAAGCAACACACAACGAGGGGATGTCGAGGGGGTTATCTAATGTAGCCATTCCGATGCTTAAGTTAGTAGTGAACTCTTAAGAGTATAGAATACTTGAGAGTAATACACAAGCTTACAGAGTGTAAAAGACTTTATCGTTAGGTAGTGACCTAGTATTTATAGACGGAGTGGAGCCGGTGGTTGGAGGTTAGTTAGTGGGAGAGGTCTCCTCCCGTAAGTGTAGGCGAGTAAAGTCGTTATGCCTGATATATCTCACTTATTCAAGACGTGGCTATTTCATCATTATCTTATTCATTCTAGCTGTTGTAGGACTTACTGGGCTTGGCCCATTTAGACCTAAGGTTTAGGTCTACAAGAGTGAGTCATAGGCCATAAGGCGCATCAGATCTGGTTGGGCCTGAAGGGCTCCTGTCCAAAGTGCCTTGTCAACAACATCTTCCAATATAGTATCAAAAGGCAATTTACGTTATCCGTAAATGCATATAGGTGATAAATTTTTGCAAAACAGTCCTCTAGTGTCATACCAATGGCAACCTAAATACAAAACTATAGTGATACATGATTAATTTGTGTAACATCATTATATACTTGTATCACTAAAAGCATACGTCAAATCTTTTCATTGTTTTATGTGTTGTTTATTGCCTATTTATTCCATTAAGTGTATGCCTTATCTTTTTGCTCTTTTGCCCAATCATATATAAATCTTTATGTAATTATCCTCATATTTCCCTAAATGACTTAAATTATTATCAAATTATTATTAAATAACCTCAATTAATTATCCTAAAACCATTAAAAAATGAGCATATAGACATTTAAAACCCATGAAAGTGGTCTTTTAATTTTCTAAAACCCTACTAACCTCCTAAAATAGTTAAATTAGTCTCCTCCATTTATCATATTTGCTATAGTTTTTTTTTTTTTTTTCTGCAATCCAAGGTGATGCCAAGTCAAGGAATATCTAAAAAAGGTTAATGAATTTGATTTACTTTTCTTGAGACCTTTCGTCAACATTAATTAGTCATTGGAATCTTGAAAAGAGTACTACTCTAGAGCTTATTATGGTGATTCAAGGATGAAGTGGCTTTAATTAAGTTAATTAAGGTAACAACAAAAATTAGGAGCTAATTTACTTAGAATGAAGTAATGAACCTAACGATAGCTAGTGTAAAAATAAAATAGAGCAAGATTATACGGTAAATTGAATAGGTTTGTGAAATGAGTTTCGATGTAACTTCTTCTTTTTTCTTTTTTTTTTAACAAAAGAATAAGGAAAAGCAAGGAAAATTTTGGATCTATAAGAGTTCAATTGACTAAACATATTCATATGCAACTTTCATTATTTTGATTTGGTTTGATGAATGAACTATGGATTTTGATTTTCTAGTCAACTATTCTTGAATTACTAGAAAATCATTTATCAAAAATATATTATATTGGGAAACATTCATCTCATGGTAAAAGTTTCTATCAAAATTAATATGGTTTCTACATGACTAACATAACTCTAGATTCCTCCAAAGTTTCTCCATGATCAAACTACATAATTAGTTGTGAATTCTACTACAAAGTAAATCATAAGATTATATACATAAGATTATAATTATTAATTAGTTAAGGAACTTTTGAAAACAATTTACTTATAGACAATCAAGTTTCTATGCTACTAACATAACTATAGATTCATCCAAAGTTCCTTGGTGATCAAACTACATAATTAGTTGTGAATTAATTGAATTTACTACAAATAAATCATAAGATTACATACAAGGGATTATAATTGTTAATTAGGTAAGGAATTTTTGAAAAATTTTTACATATAGGCAATCAAATTGTTAGCACAGTTTTATGGCTAACGTAAAAGTAAAAATTTCAAGTGAGTGACTAATGTCTTCTAGTTGTTTGTTACATCTTATTATAATAAAAAGTATATTTTATTTACTCATGCATGATAACTAAAATTTATACAAAAATGACTTTTATACTATATGCTACATTAATTAAATGTTGTTGGGTATACTTGCAGTAGGATACCTACTCGTAGTATAGAGTAGTATATGTAGGCTATAAACTAACTTAAGTGATTGGATAGTTGTGGGATATCTACTACTAATGTTGTTAGTAATGCACTTTGTGGTTCAATGAGTAATAGCTATGTATATAAATGCTAATGTCAAATAAAGTGATTGGCTAAAACCATAATTTACTTACTTTTAATGTAGTTTTAAGTATGGTAGTTGTGGATTGTCCAATAATAGCAACATAAGTGGGTTGAAAAGTTATGTCTTAGCAACTTGGTCTACTATTCTAATACTAAGACCCATATGAGACAGGATGGAAACGATTAGTGGTGGCTATCATGAGACGGGAAGTAAGAGAGCAGTCATGGTTCAAATGAGTATCACCACATTGTAAACCTACTCTACTATTCTTGTTAATAATAGACCTGGACAAAAAAATACAAAAATCAATTCATTTTGATTTCTCAATCCATGTCCAACAAAAAATAGTTAATTAATTAACCTAGCAATTTTTAGGTGACTAATCCTCATCGAATTACTTAGTTACATTACATCTTTTTAACTACAAAGCATTTATTGATATTCAATTCTTGATCTGTTTATTTTGAATGGTTTAGGACTGTAATACCAATATTGAAACAAAAATTGCTTCAATTAACTCCTTGACCTATAAATGTAACGATCATGAGATAGCTCATTATTCACTTACTTGTCCCTAACTATGTAAGTGGTGTTATGTTAAGTGATCTATAAGTTAGAAATTAATAAAAATCATTTAAGAAATTAATTTATTTAAGGGTAAATATCACATTTGATACCTAAAATTTATCTATTTTTGCAATCAACTACCTAAAGTTTAAAAGTATTAATTTGGTAATTAACTTTGTTTTTTTTTTTTTTTTTTTTGCAATCAACAGCTTAAACTTCACCTATTTTTGCAATTTATTACTTGAACCTTACTAATTTTTATAATTAACTATCTAAATCAAGCACTATAAATGATCTTAAAATGTTTGTAAGTAATATATTGACACTTTTAGATTTAAAGTGGTTAATTGAAGTGTAAAATTTAAATACCAAATATAAAATTATCTCTTTATTTAATAGTAGATTTATGCGATCAAATTTAACATGAAATAAGTTATTTAAAGAGTATGAAATTACAAGTAAGGCAACTGGCATAATTTGTTTATCTATATACATAGTTCAAATTCAAGGTTATACTCATACTCTTGCATTTGATAACTTATAAAACTTCAGCTTATGCTCAAAATTACGACATCTAATTTTCTTAAGGAGCTTTTAATTGATTGTTTTTCTATGTTGGTCGACTTATCCTTCATAGATAGTTTACATTTCTATATTAAGCAAGTTTGATAAATTATACTATCATTCACTATTTTTTAATAAAGGTTTGCATATCTTCTAATCTCCTTTATTTTTATTTAAGATCAATTAAATTAAAATCCTTATGAGATGACCAATTAAATATATTCTAATGCTTTCCTAATTTTAATGTAATTTTTTTTATAGTAAATTATTTCATCAAAATTTATGCCTTAACTTTTTATTGATTTCTTTTTACATTATTTGTAAAAGTTATTTCAATTTGATCTACCGCTTATGAATTTTAAGTAATTTTAGCAATCCTCACAATTTGACTTAACTTTCAAACACTCATTTTACCTACAATTTTTCTATTTAATTGAACTTTTTAACCTTGAAATATTAGTTTACTTAAAGCATCATTAACAAAAAATTAGGGTTTGCTATTGACCCATTTCAATTGATTTATTATTATTATTATTAGATCAACTCATCTATAGGATAACATTAGACACAACTCATCTATAAGATAACATTAGACATAAGTGAAAATCTCAAGTTTATGATTCATTTTAATTAAAAATTATTGCTTGGATCACCATGATCTGTTGTGACACTTCTTTAATATAGGTATAAGTTTTGTGTAAAGAACGAGTAGAAAATCTTCTCTTAATGATCAATGATTCCTTTTGCTTAAAGATTATTATATGCTTTTTTTTTAATTGTATCATTAAGTATAATAGGTAGCATGCAATAAGTGATAGATACATAAATATTAATGCACCGATATAACATATAAATATTATTTCTATATTATAATTTCATTTATAGGATTATCTTATGATTCATTATTAACTTTTCTTTCTTGTAGATACATTGTCAATATGCACAAGTAAGTTATGTTAAATTTAGTACATATAAAAAAGTAAAGTCCAAAAATGTTTGGAAATTAATTTCATTCGCTCTATATAATAAATAACCTTCACTTTACCTTACAAACAATTAGTATAATGTGTGAATTTGTGCGTGCATAGTTTGGATCAAATGAAATGTAATATGTGGATTTTTCAATACCTACACTTTCATTTTATTGTAGCTAATTCAATTACAATTTTTTTTTTTTAGTATTGAAAAGTCTTATCTTAATATATACAACTCGTAAGAGCAAAGTAATCAATCTTATTTTATTAATTAAAAGCATTCTTCACATATTTTTAATTAGTTTAGTAAGGTCAGTACTAAACATCATTGATTATCTTATTCGTTGTTATTAATTATTGTTATTTTAGCTTGTTTTTGTTTGAGGAATAGATGTAGAACACTTTTACACTAAAAGAAGAGATATGGAATTTCTTAAATATAGTGTTCTTAAAACATGATACATATTTAACTAGTTTTGTTGTGAAGGTCCAAGATTGTATTACATGTGAAATTGTCAGTTTTCCAAAAAATTGAAGAAATATGAATTCTACAAACATTATGCTTGCTAACAACACCAACTTTGTTATTATTACTTCTATTACTTTACTTACTACAAATACTTACTAATTTCTAGTCTCTTCTAGTTGTCTCCATACTATTTAACCCATCTTATGCTAGTAAAATTCCTGGAATTTCCAAAATCATGATATTCTATGGCAACAACAAATACAAGCAATGACAAGAAAGGATATGTTGTAGATTCCAAAATAATAAACATGGTTGTAGGCTAATGAGGAACATAGGCATACAATTGTCAGTAATTTATGTGATAAATTGTTTGATGTCTCTATTGCATATAAGAAGCAAAAGAATAAAACTCAATGGTATCGAAATATGTCACTATAGATGCTAGTAAATAAAGGTTTACACAAACAACTTTTTTTTTTCTTGAAAGATGACAAATAACAAGAAACTAATGGCCTTGATCAATTGTTGTCACAAACTACTTAAAGATTCAAAAGATAAAAGCATAACCTTATTAGAAGTGTTTATCATAATGCTGCTAATGTGAAGTTGTCTTTTTTATGGAATAATTACAAGTAACAATCGAAGCACAAACATAAAAATTGTCCCTTATTGACTTGATCATTCATATCATCATTAAATAAACTAAGAGAGAGGATTATGCCTAACCACAGCAAATGTATCTCTTAAAAAACTAATGCTGTTTGAAATCAGTAAAAGCAAACAAAATGTAAGATAACAAATCGAGCTACAAGTCTAAGCCTCAAATCCCTAACTTCAACAAAATTGGTACATGTTATTTTTATGGTAATCTAAGTCACTGTATACCTTAATGTAGACACAAAGTGGTGAGAAATGATAATCTAATAAGTTATGAAACAAATCCAATCGAAATAAATGATGGTATAGTTACTATTGTTATTTAAAAGAATGGTTGATAGACTCCAATGCTACTAAGAATATATGTGCAAATAAAATTAATTTTACCTTCTAATTACTGGTAGAGGATGGTAAAAACCATCCATCTTGAAGATACTAGAACTACTTAAGTTGTATGGAAAGTCAAAATTCTTCTCAAGCTTATATTTGACAAAACTTCATCATTGAATAAGGTGTTGCATGTTCCTTGTGATACTTTATGTGTTTCTAGTCCCATGTGAATTATAGGAGAGGAGATGTACTGGTTTATAATGTAGTGAATGTTATGTCAATATTAATTAGAACTTTTGAGCTAAGGATTAAAAAAGATCCATTAGTATTTATTAGCTTAGTTATACATTATTTTTTATTTAGGATATTACGAATGATATTAGAGTCAAACCTCTACTAGTAGGAGGAGGTAGACAATGTGGTGATTATTTTGATCTAGGTTTTGAGAAAAGGTCCGAGAAGGGTAAGAGGTGTTACAGGGTTGTGACTCCTAGCATGTCTTTAAGATGACTTATAGGTTGAAAATAATAGGGATGGACCAAATCATATACTAAAAAGAAGTAAAAACTGGGCTTGATTGTAAAGTCTCACGATGAGAACATTTCGAGTTTTTAGGATTGGAGATTTTGATACCCTATGTTTTTGTAGCCTACATAAATTCTAGTAGAAGAGATTTATTGGTTTATAAGACTAATATAGTGAACACTATGTCAACAATAATTAAAATTTTGTTGGTCAAGTAGTTAAAAAAAACCTATTAATATTTGTTAACTCGATTATTTATTATTTTTAGCCTATATATTATATTCATGTTACGAGAGTAAATATGATTTTTGTATTAGTGTAAGGCAAGTAGAGGTTAGGTGGCATTTTAATCTGGTAAAATTGTAATGATAAAGATTAAAGCAAATCTCTTTATAATCTATGTTGTCAAAGTTATGAGTGGAAATGCTTCCTCTGATTGCTTGATTGACTCTATTGATTAATAACATGTTAGATTAGGATATGATGAAATGTGATGCATAAAATATTGCAATATTAAGACAATCAATATTATATGTTATAATCAATAAACTTTGGCTAAAAAAAATGTCATAATTTAGCAAATACATTTGAAGTATACCTAAAAGCTCAACTAACAAAGAAATCATGAGTTTTTATTCATAGAGAAACTGAACTTTTGAATATGATACATATAAATTTGCAAAACATAAAACAAATTATGACCAAAAAGGTGGTAAAAAGTATCTATGTGAACGGAGTGGATTATGTAGATCGGTTTCATAACCCATTAAAAATGCGAATTGAGCTAAAAAAATTTTCATCCGCTTAAATGCGGGCTTTCTTAGCCTGTTTAGCTTATCTTATAGGTCAAAACAAGCCAATCATTATAGGGCGGGTTGGCTCACTGACAAAAAATAAAAAAGGATAAAAAACCCAATTTAGCTAAGCCATCATGTGATCATGTTCCTATTTCAATTTTTAAATAGTAGAACTAGAAGAATAAAAACTAAGCAAAAAATAATACATAAATAAATAACAATTAAGGCATACTATTCTCAATTAGTCGAAGATTCATTGTGTGGTTGTTGGTAATTCTTGGAGTAAGCTATACTATTTCCTATATTCTCTTTTTTTTTCTTTTTCCCTTTTTCAACCAAATAAATCGCTTTACTTTAGTACTTGCGAGTTACGATTTCTCAGCTTTTTCAACATTCCTCAATAGTTGTAGTTTGAATTATATTTTAGATCACGAAGTAGATGGTGATTTGATTTCGTTTCTATTGATGGATTACATATTGATACAAATGTATGTCTATTATGTAAATATTTTCATAAAAGGATTGGAACTTTATTTTTCTAAAACAAAACAAAAATTAAATTTTGTAGTAAATAAAAGCTAAATATATACATTGAAACTAATAAGATTGCAAATTGTAATTTACAAATATGAATTATAATTTATGAATATTTCACAAGATACATTTATAGGAAATGGAGAATAGCACAATTTGCTAGTTAGATTAGATATGGGTGATATGAATACATATAATTTAATGAGACATGTGAGAAGAATGGAATAATTCACGCAGTGACACGTGTATTTTTCTAAATCCTATAACATAGTTAGAAAAGGAAATAGAATGTATTAATTTTTTTTTTTTTTGGCAAAAACTATAACACCCCTAAGCTAATTTAATATTCGGTTCTTCCTACTTAATCTAAGTTACTTGATTAGATTAGGGAATATATTTTGAATAAAATTTTGGACACGATGCCAATCAAAGATTGATAAAGGAAATTCTTATTAAGATTAATTGGTAGGATCAATTTTGCAATTAGCGTTGGCTTTTGAAAAACCAAAAGACTTGAGCTTATGGACCTTCTTTTTAAGGTACAAATTGCTACTAAATAAAATTTCATTTTTAGGGTTAATATAATAAAAATCACAATAATAGAGAAGATTTTTTTAAAGAAAACTTTCTTTTTTCGAGAAACTCATTAACCATCACTATTTATTAGTTTTCCATTTTTTGCAAAATCGATTTTTTTTTTAATTTTTATTAAATTTTTTCCCATAAAATAATGATTTTAGTTTTTCTCAATAAACTACTTTCTCCATTTATTTCTGAAAGCTAATTTTTCTTTAATTTTTTTCTTGGAAATAATATTTTCCGAAGAGAGCTAATTTTTGTATTTACTTCCAAAAGCTCTTTTTTTGAAGTCGAAGTTGGTTCTTTTTCCTTTTTATTTTGGAAAGCTTATTTCATTGTTCTTGTCCAGAAAAATAAATTTTTTATTTCTTTCCAAAAGCTGGTTCCTTTTTTTTTACTCGAAAACCGTTTTTCTTTGTCATTCCAAAATGTTTTCTTTCATTTCCAAATGCTCTTTTCTCCGAAACTATTTCCTAATTATTTTTAAAAAGAAATTTCTAATTTTTTTCTGAAAATGTAAGTTTTTCAATTTTTTTCTAAAAGATAAAAGCCACATAATCTATTAGCTATGGGTAAAAATCTATTTTTATACAATTTTCTAATTATTGCATGGGTTCACCATTCATTTTGGAAAAAACATATTTTTTAATTAATGTAAAAATTAATTTACTATTCTAAAATCGTGTTTTGAATCAATAAAAGTAATCTATCTTTATTTTTCAATTTTGAAATCGCGAACCATACACCCTAAACAATTCTCTCGTCTTTCATTCCTCTTTCGCTTTGCTATCTAGATTTCTAGGTTTACCTTGTTGGCTTTTCTTGTTCTCTAGTTTCCTACTTTGTCAGCTACATGCAAATTGGAGGGCCTTGTAGCTGTTTAGGGGAATAATTGCCAAATTCCATCATACCGAGAGAAAATGAGTGAAATACTCTTTGAGCACATTGTCCTTCGAATGTGGTATAGACTTAACTAGTTTCTATTCTGCAAGTTCAAGATTGTGTTACATGCAATGTTGTTACTTTCCTAAAAAATTGGGGTTTATGGTCTCACTTAGCTAAAATCCATGATTATTTCATTAGGCTATTAATGGGGATCACCAATATAGGTGTAAAAATTCACGACAATGATATTGTCCTACTTGGCATGATGACATTGGAATTATCCCCATCCGCAAATAAACTTCATTCGGCCTACATAATTTTCAGACGAGATGCCAATAGAAGCCGGAAGAATATCGATATTTTTCTTCTTTTGGTTGATACCTCAATTACCAAATAAAATATTGGCAATTATATTTAACAGGAGGATCTAGAGTTGCACAGCGCCATCGAGGTTAGAGTATTTTCTTTTTAATCAGCATTATTTATTATAATTCATATTTAATTTAATTTTCGCATCCATACATTATTTCTTTCTTTAAAAAAACTAAACCGTTTCTATTGTCCTATATCAGCTATCCTTACAGACTATAATGATTCACTATATAAAGTACAGCAAAGAAATATTCATGGATCAGTTGCCTCGTGGTTGTAAAATGGTTTGTGATATGGCATGGAGATCTCCTCCCAAGTCATGTTTACAACTTTCATTGTATATAATTTTAACTTCAATAAAATTGTTTGGTCTAATTTGCTTGACTTAATAGAATACTAAATTTAATGTCATACTTGTAATACATTAGGGCAAAAGTAATAAAAGTCAAGTCAACAAAAACTAATAGATCTATTTTAACTATTTGGCTTAAAAATTTTAAGTTTATATTAATAAAATGTTTATATTTATAATCTTATAAATTAATACCACAATCTCATATAATTTATATAGAACACTTAATCATGAGGTTTTATATTACTATTTTTATTGAGAATTTGGTGACAATAAGAAACTAAAGATAAAGTAGATATTGGGTTTTCAATTTTCAAATTTCCTCATATTTGATCGCCATCCTATGGGTTATTTAACAGGAAACGAATTGGACCACACGTCGACATAGACAAGGTAAGGGTTTTAACAAAGTGAAACCGGGGTCAATAAATTTATCGTAATGCTATTTTTATTTTAATATTTAAGTATATTGTTAAATAGTAAAAAAGGAGCATACTATATTCTTTAAAATAGCTTCGTTATAAATAATATTATTGATGCTAAATTTTTCGATTCTTCTGATGAAGTGTTTAATTTCAAATACATTAAGTAATATATATCTCCGTATATACACGATGGAAATTTTATGGTGTTGTTTTTCGTTAGTTACAAAGTTTCCCTACACCTAAAATTATTCCACAATCATTGCAAGGGGAGAATACTGACCTTTCGCTTTTTCATCCCATTCCATGTCCCACATTGGGTAGCACAGTCGAGATAGTACAAGAGCATTGATGCCACCAAAAAAGCTTCCGAGGATAGAGAATTTTGGTCCCGATTTGTCCCAAATAGGATGGGCTCAGGCTCCATGGAGTTTTCATGTAACATAGCAGTGCCCCGAAATTCGAATCGAACGGCCACAGTAGTACAAATTGAAAACTGGTGTAGTTTGATCCGGTTAAGCCGGTCGGTGAAATGTAAGAACCGCTTTGACCAAATTAGGCTGTTGACACCGCTACCGGTAAGTTGTCATCCTGTTTTTACTAATAATTGAGATTGGATCAAACCTGATCCAATTGAACAACATTAATCGAATTAAAACGATTATGTAAATAGGACTAACTTTCAATCCTATTCCAATCGGATAAGACTAACTAAACTTTACATTCTTACTGAACTTTCAGTAGAGTAACACCTAAAAAAAAAAAGAATTTTCAGTAGAGTAATACCTACAAAAAAGTACAGTCGATTGAATTTTATTTTATGATATCAACCAAACCAAGTATTTATCCATGAAGCAAATAACAAGAATTCGACTTTCTTCCTTCACAATGGGTGCATTGGTTCTCTTTCTTATCATGATTGAAAATCCAGTATTCCGAGTATCCATGCTATTGAGCCCCTTAATAAGAGAAACTTGAAAATTTTTTATGGCTAATTAATTTAAGATAGAAAAAAATTATTTTGCCTCTTTTTTTTTTTAATTATCAACTACTTTTTTCAACTCGCAAACAATTTCCAACTTTTATACAGGTAAGACTTTCATTAAGTGTATTGAATTTTTTGTCCCGAGTATGTATCGGCTTTTGATTGGCTTTAATACCGTTGGCTAAGTATTCAGGCTTGCATGATTTTTTTGCTGTCCTTTTTCTTTTTCTTTTTTTCTTTTTTCTTATTATTTTTACTATATAATATAATTAAATATATTTAATATTATAGTATTTTACTGAATTAATTATTATTAACCAATCAGAAATTGACACATATTTAATATAGGTGGATATTTTAATCAAATTGATGGACGTTTCATATTTACAAAGTTGGGAAAATGAGTTGATGAATCAAATAAAAGAAGTTTTAAATATAATAAGTAAAAAATTTTTTGCTTTTAAAGTTGACACAATTATTAAAAGGGATAATATTGTATTTGATAACTAAACTTTGCTTGATTTTTCAATTAAGTACTTTAGCTTTTCAAATGCTAATTTTAGTAATTATTCAGACTTTTAATACCTTATTTACTTGAGGTAAATTGAAATTTAATTTCCCTCTTATTCCTTATTATATTGTCCAAATCGTAATTTCTTAAGAATCCCTATTGCGTAAAATTAAATAATAGGCATTCTTTGATTCAACAAAAAAATCACAATTCCTTATAAAATTTTATATTTTTTTTCAAAAATAATTTTATATTAATTTAATGATAACGACCACCACCAATACGACCACTACCACAACCACCACTACCACCACTACTGAGCACTATCACCACCAACTACAATTACTATTGCTGCTGCTGCTGTTGCCGTCACCGCCGCCGTCGCTATCGCCCAACCGCCACCATTACCATCATTATTGCTACCAACACCATTATTATTACATTACTGCTACTATCATCACCCATCATCATCATCGCCACCGTTGTCATTGTCGCCGTCGCCATCGTCATTGTCACCATTACTATCACCACTTACCATCGTTGCTACTGCCATCGTTACCGCCACTGTGACCGCCAACTACCGTCGCCATTGTCATTGCCATCATTACTATCACAACTTACCATCGTCGCCACCGCCATCGTTACTGCTACCGCCACCGCTTCTGACCACCGCTATTATCACCATTGCTATCATCATCACCACCGCTGCAACTACCCCTACTCCTCCTCTAAGCCGCTACCTCTGTTACCACCACTACCATTAACCACTACCATCGCCGCTGCTGCTACTACTGTTATTGCTGTCGCCGTCGCTGCCTCCACCATCATCGCTATCGACCATTACTACCACCTTTGGCCTTACAGTCAATTTTCACCACTACCACAACTTATTACTTTAAAATTATTTGAGAAAGAAAATGAATTAAAGGTAATTTAATTATTAAAGTTCTATTACGTATCTATTCTTAAATTGTTTATTAATTCAACTAAACAAAGTAATAGGTATTACACCTTTATTATATTCCTCAAGAATTCCAATTATATTTCTCCCTCATTCTATTCAGTAAAGTGAACGAACTGTCTCCATTACTGCCCAAATTAACACTGTTAGCTATTGTTTGATGATCTAACCTTATTTAACGAATCATTTGAAGAAAAAAAAGAAAAACCTTTGCCATGTGTATCTTCTTATTTAACCAATCATTATTTAACATTTAAAAAAATTTTAAACAATGAAGAATTAATAAGATTCTTGTCTTCTTCAAAACCATATCCCTTTCCTTCTTAGAAAGAAACCCTACAATCTCGACGGAAAATTATCATCACCCATATTCCAATCAGAACCGATGCCTATTTCTTTGACAGGATTCTTTTTACTCTTATTATTCTCCGCAGAAGACAGAAACAAATATAAGAAAAAGGCTTAGATTTTGGTGTTGATTTTCCTCATATTTTCTTATACGATTTCTGTTCGCTTCTCAAGAAAATCGCTTTATTGATTGATGAATTTGAAGAACCATAAGCAGACGATGAAGTCAAAAACTGTTACTGTTGAATTTAATCGACACTTAAAAGTTGAGTTATCATCAAAAACTTAGTTTTCCATCTACCTTTTACTCTCTTTCTTCATCTTCTCTATTTCACCCTCTTATTAATCCATGGTCAAAATCATCATCAAGTTCAAATTTTGAGGCTGAAAATTGTTTCCTTAACAAATTGAACTAGATTTAGATTGATCTTTGCATGTGAGTGGGAAAGATTTAAGCTTTTGGAATTAAGATTGAAATAAATAAAATATATAGTGATGGTTGGAGAACAATAGAGTTAATTACTTCATAGGAGTCATGAAAAGAAAAGAAGATATCTAAGAATAGATGTGAATTATTTGAACTTTAGGCATTTTTTATTGATTTAATGGAGAGAACTATTGAAGTAGATAACTCTTGTTTGAACAAAGCATGAGACGATCGGGAATTTTTTATGGTTCTTTTGGAAATAGTGTTTGAAGACGAAGGCAATGAGGGAAATTGGTGTATAGGGATTTTTGCGGTAAAAAAAATGATAAGAACTGAAAATTTTTTTGGGTAATATGGTAGATCGATTAAAAAGTTAGTTCATTTACAAAATAAAATCTGTTTATTTGTTTTTTGTTTTATGATGTGATGATAATGACATGTATTACATACGTATTGGGCTAAAACGTCCTATGATAATTAGCTGACTTTTAAAGGTTTTTTGCATATATGATGGCATGTATCGTTAATAACTAATGATAAAAGGCTATATCAATATAACTGTAGTAATAAAGTTAACTTGGGTAACAATCAAGACATGTTTAAGTTCAATTTAGCTAAAATTAACAATAGAATAGTTTATGTGCTTAATTGAAAATTTACCCAAACTTCAGTTAAAAAATATGGCTTTATCCCGTAATAAAATTTGATTTTGCAACTAGAGTGGTCTTCTCCAATACAAACCCTGCAAACACGAAAGGCCATAACTTTTTGGCTTGCACGAAAATAGTAACCTCTTAAGCCCTTCTGCTGAGGAAGAATAGTTGGGATTCGCCTTCTTGCCGACTATAACTTTAATCGAAAAGGCTACATGCGGTCGAGGCCTATAAGGATCTTAGGTATACGAAAAAACTCCACGCAGCCACGTTTACTACTTATTAATAGGTAAGATTAAATAAGAAATTGATTTTTTTCATCATGATAGACTACAGATGAAATATTAAAATTTTTATTTATTTTTGTCTAATACATCATAATCCACTTGACATATGATTTCTATATGTGATTAAAATTCGTTTATAAATCTGACATATTTTGGTATTGCCCATGTCCCGTTGTCCCAGCCAGGACCACAAGTCCCATCCTCTTTCTAACGAAAGTGAAATCCGTATGATCTTGGCCGTATGATTACCGGTTTTGTCAGTTGAACCGTGGCACCATATCCTTCACAGTTTGTAAATTACATCGCATGGGAAATCCATAATTATGGCGTTGTTCCATAAACCATACGTGAACACACAGTGCCATAAAAATATTCGTGCATTTGAAATGGATATATTAAACTAAAAAAAAAAAAGGAAAAAAATTATATTTTACTCCTTAAATTTTGTTATTCTTTCTAATTGAGTCATGAACTTTTAGTTTTTCTTTTTCAAACCTTAAATTTTATAAAAGTTTGTAATATAGATCTTCATTAATGCATTGTTAGTTTTTCTATTAACGAGTGACATTTTTATAAACTTTTAAAAAGTTTGACGATTAAAATAAAAAAAATAAAAGTTTAAGAAATTAACTATAAAAAATGAGAGAATTTGAGGACTTAAAGTGTAATTTTTCATCCTTTGTTATTTTTTCTAGGAAAAAAATATGGATTACAACCTAATAAATCATAACAGTTAATTGTATTATTATATAAAATATTAATAAAAAATTATTTATCTTATTATAAATATCATCATTATTTATATTTACAATTTACAAATGTATAATAATATACTAACTAATTTTATATGATATCATTAAATTTAATATATGACAATTAATTGTGTTCACTATTTTTTATTTAATTTGATCATTATAATAAGTATCAAATAAGTTATACAATTATGTAATTAATAATAATCTCTCAAAGGCATGGACTGACTTCAAATCCCTTCTCTCTTAAATTATTGTAATATATAATGTATTTAGTAAAAACAAAAAAGAAAAAAACTATTGCTATATGTAAATCTAAAAAATTATAAAATTAAACGTAATTTGATTATATTAAGAGTGCCAAATCAAATCATCGGTTGTTTGATATTTTTGTTAACCGAAATGGAAAAAGTACATCGAAAGGATCAAATTTTTTTTCCTACTTTTCTTTTTTAGGATTTTATATTTTCATTTTTTTCTCTATTTCAGGGCCTAAATTCTTAAAAATGTGAAAAATTAGGATCTTCATCCTTCTACGTTATGAGTACCATTAATAACCATATTCTAAAAGAAAAAAAAAATTTATATATATATATATATAAAAAGAGAGAGAGAGAGAGAGAGAGAGAGAGAGAGAGAAGCATAGGTTGTAAATGAAAAAAATAAAATAAAAATATGGATCCTAAATGGAAAAAAAAGGGGAAATTATACTCTTTACTTTTAGTCTTTAAATTTTGTCACTTTTTTCTAATTGAGTCTTTAAATTCTTAATTTTTTTTAATTTCAATCTTTAAAGTTTTTAAATGTTTGTAATAGAGTCATTTATCAATGGAAAAACATACTATTCCTAACAAAGGACTCTTTTATGCATTTTTAGAAATTTTGAAAGCTAAAATAGAAAAAATAAAGGTTTGATGACTTAATTAGAAAAAATAACAAAGTTTGAGGATTAAAAGTATAATACTTATTGATAGGTAAGATTAAAAAAAAATTAATATTTTTTTTCTTTCACCATGATCGACTTCGGGTGAAATATAAAATTTTTATTTATTTATATCCAATACATCGTAATCCACTTGATATATCTAAAATGTGTTTAAAATCCGCACGTAATTGTAACATATTTTGGTGTTGCACATGTCCTGTTGTCCTAGCTAGGACCATAGGTACCATCCATTTTCTATCTTAGGTGAAATCCATATGATCTTGGCTGTCTGTTTACCGGTTTAGTCAATTGAGCCGTCGTATCTTATCCTTCAGAGTCTGTGAATTACATCGTATGGGAAATCCATAATTATGCTGCTGTTCCATATACAACACTTGAACACACAGTGCCATAAAAATATTCATGCATTTGAAATAGATATATTAAGCTAAAAAGAATAAAAAGTGAAATAAGATATGTATAACTTATATCTTAATCACAAATACCCAATAGCAATGATTCGTTTATTAAATGACAATTGAGGAGTTTTTTCTTTTTCTTTTTTTTTTCTTTACTAACTTACAATTGATATTACAACTTGTCCTCCAGAGATTTTTGGTGACTCACCCATATTATCTCTTTATCTAAAATCTTAATGCCTTAAACCCTACTAAAACCCTCTTATTTTTCTTATTTTCTTTTCATTTTCGTTACCTCCTTGTCCCTTGTCTAAAACAAGCTTTTAAAACTTCAAATACTTAAGAAAAATCCATTTTTAAGCTTCTCTAAGGATAAGGTAACTTTATAGTCTCTTTTTCTAGACATTTTCTAGTAAAAAACATTCACTTTCATGGAGTTTCTTAGCATTTCTTAAAAAATCCAAATTTAAGTTAGTTATTATTTGGAGCTCTTTGTTGGATTTTACTCCTTAATTAGATTACAAGAAGTTCTATTCATTCCAAGTAAGTATTCTTCACTTACTTCTTATTTTCTAGTTTAGTGTTGGTTTTTCTTGATCATGTTGGTGGGTTTGATGATTAAGTGGGCTTTGAGTTGAAATTTACAATTTTGATAGAATAAAAGGAGTTTAGGTGATGGGTAATTGAGGGTTAAAGTATACTTGAGGTTGGTTTGAAGTTTGGAAGAGAAAAAGCAAGAATCAAGATCTTTTTGAAGGAAGAAAAGTCGCTTAGTTGCTACAAAAAGGGACACAATCAACAACATAACCATGCCGCTGATCATGTCCAGCAATGGGAAAATTTGACCAAAAATCAACACAACGATATGACACGAATGCATCATCGGTCATGTTGTGTGGTGAATTTTAAGTACTCTTTTCTTACGATTTTCCTAACCAAACTTAATCAAACATTTTTTCTTCTCTTAATATATAATTCCAACAAGCTTTCTTTTATAAAAAAATTCTAACTTTTTCAAAAAAAGGGTCGAGTTTTGACACAATTACGCAACATGGTCATGTCACCGACCATATTGAGCTATAACTTCATGTGAAACTTTTCCGTATTGTTCTTCTTAAGTAAACTTAATAAAACCTTTTTCTACCTTTAATATTTGGTTCCAACTAACTCTCCTTTGTCAAATAGTAGGATTTTGATACAACTAAGCAATATGGTTATGTCACTAACCATGTCGAGCTAGGAACTTTATGTGAAACATTTTTTTGTTGTTTTTCTTGAGGCTGTAAATGAGTCGAGTTAAGACAATACAGTGTTGGACTCGAGTTTGAGCTTGACTTAAAATTTTAACTTAAACTTTACTCGAGCTTGGTTGAGCTTAGAATCTTAAGCTTGAACTCAACTTAAAGTGGTATTGAACAAGCTCGAACTCGACTCGATTAAGCTTGTTTTATTAAAATACACATTTTTTTTCTAATCATAATAATATTAGTGTCTAAACTCAACTTGAACTTAATTGATGTTTATATTTGACTTAAGCTCGATGAGGCTCGTGAGCTAGTTGAGTTAAGCATTGTGAAGCTTAAACTTGACTCGATTTTTCTCGAATCACACTCTACTAAATATTGAGTCAAACTCGAGTAGCTCATGAGTAGTTTGACTTGTTTATACCCTTAGTTTTTCTTTACCAAAATTAATTAAATATTTTCCTAACATTAATATTGAGTTCTATTTAGCTTTCTTCTGTAAAGGTTCTAATGTTTACCTAAGATTTTCAAGTTCTTTAAGTTTAATTTGGCATTTTGATTAGTATTAAGTACTTAGTGAATTTTACCTTATTTTACCACTCCAATGCAATAACTAATATTTTTCAAACTATACTCCATCTAAATCTCCTTAGTACTTCAAGCTTCCAATTTTTCTTCCAAATGTTTTCTCCAACTTATTTTTAATTAAATTTTCAAACTTGACTTTCAACCTTAGTTGTAGTATCCTTAGGAGTCAGAATTATTTTAGAAGGGTTAAAACCAAAGTCAAGTTTGGAGTTTTAGACTAGAAGCTTTATGTTGAATTGGATTTATGATGGTTTAAGGAAGGCTTGTTGTTTAAATTACTAGGTTCTTAATTCGGGTTTCTTTTTTAGTATAGTTTGGACCTTAAGATTGAATTCGGACTTGCAAGCTTGGTTTGGACTTTGAGTTGGATTTGGGATTTGAAATTGGTTAAGGTTTAGCTTTCCAGATGTGTGGTGCTAGATTGTTTACTTATACTTGGTAGGACTTAGTAACTGAACTAGACTAATTTATACTCGACTTAATTAAATTTGGTTGCTGATTATACTTGACTGCTTGCTCTAAGGGCCCGCAATTGTAGATTCCTACAGGAGCAACTGTTGATTATATATAAGGTTTTTCTAGTGAACTTTCATATGGGACGAAGCAGCTAGAATACTAGGTTTTATAGACTTTGGACTCTAAGAGTAAAGAACTTAAAGAAAAATATATATTTACATCCATCTATGTATGTAGACGAAGATCATAGTGTAACGGGATCATAAGTACCTCATTGTTGGTTATTAGCTTAAATTAATGATAATTAAATTACTATTTGCTCTATACTTGTAATTTGCATTTATGTATGTGTATGACTTGATTTGGCATCCGTGTGTGCTTATGCATTATGTACTAAGCTTCAACTTATTCTTTTTTTTTTTTTTTATAGTTGTACATATTCTTGATAAGACTATTGCTTGTGACGAGTTGGGTGTTTTCTATCATCTTTAGGTGGGTAAAGAGAGATAAATAGTTGTATTGCATCAAGGATGTAATTGAATTGTGGAGATTGAGTAATGATATTGAGTAGGATTGTTAATATGAATTGTGGTTGTAAAATTAGAGATTTTGCTAATAGTTACAATTGTAATTGTAATGACTCACTTGTAAGTCATTTTTGAATTGTTGTAATTGGAAAATTATTTTAATACATGTGATTTTACAGATTGTACTTAGTTTTAAAACCTTAACGTGTCATTAAAAAATTAAGGATATATAGCAAGTTGTAGCATCCTTAGGTTCCGAAGCGTTATAGACAGTGAGGTAAACACGCAAGGTAGATAAATACAAATCCCAATATTTATGGAAAGTGCATCTTCCCATTAAGGCAAATCTCAAGATATTTAGAAGTGGAGCAAATACAACTAAGTTTCCCTTTAAATTAACTACAAGTTTTCTTCTTTGGCCATTCTAGCAAGCCTACAAACTTGTGGAAGGTAAAGGAATGCATCCCATTAGGGTATCTGATGATCAAACAACTGGGTTTGAATTTTACATAACTCAGGTCATTGTAGAGAGCTCCATTGGAGGTCAGGTCATATTGCTATCAGGTTGGACATGGGCCTAAACAACTCGACTATGGCCTAAACAAGTCAATGTCAACAGCCTAAGGCCCCAATTGCAAAATAGCCTATCAATACAAGTAATAAGGAAGGAGGATAAAATATGTACATGCTAGTTTCATTTTTCTTGTGTTGAATGAGATTTATGAACTGAAAAATGTTATCATTTGCAATCTTATTTTCACTCAAATCTAGTAGATAGATAATGGTGGAATTTAAGGGAAGCTTTTTTCCTTTATTAATATCAATCTAATCAAATTTATTGATATATAATTAGTACAAGGGAAGATGTTTACTATTTTTCAAAATTTCCCATCTTACTTTTTTTGTATATACACCTTAAAACATCAAATCCGAGAATATTAAATGAGGACAATATAAGGTTCTTCACAATTATAAAAACCTCTTCTTTTACTATTCTAACCATAGGACCATATATACCAAGTCAAATTATCTTCATATTCATATATTTTTTTTAAACCAACTATGTCACTCTCTTACTTATTTTTACATTTTGTATTTAGTTGTGCAACACAAAAAGGAAGATTTTAGTCGGCTAATCTATGGTAATAGTGAAGCCCTTAGATTGTGTAATTAGTGATCTCTCGCTTGGGATTGATTATAATAGATTCCTTTCAATCTATCCTTAACTGGAAAAGAAAAATATTGAGAAAAAAAAATCTATGGAAATAATTATACTAATCGTGAATGACAAATAACAAAATAATAATAATAATCACATTGTGATCCTCAATTAACATTAACCATAATTTAAAATAAATTATTTTTAGATGGATTTTTTCGTTTTAAGGAAAAATCCATTTTCTCATTTGTAATATGAAAAAGAAAAGAAAAGAAAATTTTGTTTAGAGAGATTAACATGGATATACGAGGATAGGATATGTTGAGAGGAGGAATAAGATTGAATGAGAAATGTTACATGACCTTTATTTTTCTTTCTTTTCTTTAAGATAATATTTTATTTCTACATAGCAAATTTATATTGATAGTAAAAGAAACGCTACACCGTTATATTGAGTAGTTGAATCATAATCATTCCCCACAAAACTAACTACATGTGTAGCAGCACCAACTATAAGAAATCGGTTAATTCACATGGAATACGTGAACAATAATAATCATTTACTATAGTTAGTGGCTAAATATAAATAAGGTAGCATGGTATACATATATTGAACCTCCATTTCTATTTTTTAGATATTTAGTTCCCTTCAAGTCATTTCTTCAAATTTTTTGCATCTCAAACTTTAATCAGATTTAGCAAGAGGCTAAACATGACTGTAGTACTAGCTTGTTAAAGATAGTATGCCCCTCTAACCGATAGTTGTATTTCTTATTAGAAGTTATAAGAATGTAACAAATCCTCAATGAGTAAAACTCGGATTAGACTGTAACTAGTGATGTTTTCAGTTACTAGATATCCACCATTGAGCATCCACAACACATGCATAAAGAAAAAATCAATCGGAGAAGGATACTCAAAATCCGGTCCGATCACCCTGCCATAGATATCTGTTTTGAGGCTATATCTAATTTCTGAGAAAAATTTGGACAGACCTTGGTTAACATTCTCAATATTACTAGTTGGCAAGTTATTTATAGCATTAGGTCTAATGAACTCATAATAAAAATAAAAAAAAAAAACATAATCATCAAATAGAAGTAATGTAATTGTGTAGCCTATGATAGTGCAATTGAGGTGACTTCCATATATATATATATATAAGGTCCAAAATGACTGCATGTGAATATGTCATAGAGTTAGGGTGTGCACGTCCCCATCATAATTGGAACTTCTCCTAGGGTTGGTGATGAGTCGGTGTTAAGAGCTTTCCAAGTCTTGATAGATGCATTTTAAACAAGTCTTGGCTTGGGAGGGTTCAGTTTGTCTTAATAACACTGACCCCAATGGTCCCTATAGAATTCCCCTCACGGGGTTCTTTCATTGACGGTTGTGGACCCTTCACTAATTGTGGAAAAGCACAAATTTTCACCGACAATTTGGTCCATGTCCACTAACTCCATTGTGCATCAACGCCTTGCGCTTGGTAATGTTAAAATAGAATCTGAATTCTAAATAGGATAACTAATTTGTGATGATGTATTATGTCTTATATTCGGGTTTTAAATGAATCTATATTTGTATTTGAAAATTTTTAATTTGTAATACTATTTGTATACTAATTGTATATAAAAACCTTAACCAGTAATTTAATTTGTTCAATCTGCATGTTTTATATCCTAATTTAGATCTGTTTATCAATTAAAAAAATATAAATAAACTTACAAGAGATTTACAAATTAAAGGAAAGAGAGTAATTATATAACTAAAATGCACACACACACACACACATATATATATATAAAAGAGTTAGAGTCTTCACATTTAAATATAAAATTACAACTCAATGAAAATTTTTGAGAAAGCCAAATATAACAAAATACATCATTATATTAATTTGAGCCATTGGTATGTCGAATATTAATGGTGCTTTTCAAATTTCGGATTCACCACATTCTTCCTTAATAGAAATTGTCAAAAAATCTACATGTAAAAAAATTATATTAATAAAAAATAAAAGATGTTGGAATAATTAATAAAACTAATTTATTGCCCTCTTCTTCATCTATACTATCCTTTAAGCGTAAAGTAGCTTTTACAATTTTTTACTTATTAAAGTATTGATCAAGGATTTCACCTTCAATAAGGGATGGATGCAATTTAGTTTGGTTTAATTTGGCCTTCAAATTAAATCAAATCATAAAATCCAGTTTAATTTTTCATACTTGAACCTCACTATAATGTTCAATTTAAGAATTTTTCTGAACTATAGAACTTTGGTTTCATCCAATTCAGGTCATGAATGGAACCATATGTTATACTATACTAATTAAAGCCCATGCGATGCATGTGATTTTCATTGAAAAATATATTTACACTAACAAAAATAATATATTAATGTAAAAGATTATCATAATTAATATGTTAATAAGTTCATATTTAAAAGATTACACCGACACATATTCAATTATACAAATATAGTTCATATTTGAAAAATTGTATTGACACAATTATTCAATTATATAAATATAATTATATATATAATTCATCTAGCTATTGATGGTTAAATGAAATTTTATAATATATAGAAAAAAATCATAATAATTTGAGTTATGAACATATAGTATCGTATATGAAGAGTTGCATCATTTTATGTGTAGTTATGTAAATGTTGTGACTCTTTTACAAATAATATTATGTATATAAAAGGCATGTCTCTTAAGAAATGAAAGTGTATATGTAATAAAAAAAAATAATAAAAAGCATTATTAATGAAAAGATAAAAAAAATAAAATTTTTTTTAAAAGGAATTAAAAATATCAAGAAAAGAAAAGTGGAGAACCGTGTTGTCACAAACTTATTGGCTACTTATTATATGTTGTATTTAAGAGCAGCATCAATGTAATAACTTTTTATAAAACATGAGGACATAAAAAGGTAATATAAAAAAAATACAATAATAAAAAGTTTTTGAAATTATATACTATAATAGAATAGATGGTTGCAAAATATTGATATAAATACTAATGAGAAATAGTAAAATTTTATTCCACAAAATCAAACATTAGCTCCAAAATATAAGCATGTAGATTTTTAAATGAAGTCCCTAGCCAATCGTATTAAGTGTAATAAGTTCCAACTATAAAAAGGAACATAAAGAAGAATATAATCTCATAGAATGTTTCATTCTCAAGTTCAAGGCTATACAAAATCAATCTGTATTGCACTGGTAAAATGATACACAAACCCCATCTCTATGCATTCAATAACAACTAAAAAATTCCTTATACCATACGTTGTAAATTATAGGAGCCCTAATCAAATATTTTTAACATCTCCCAATTCTCTCAAACATAAACTATGAACCACTTTTTGCATAAATTTCGAATCACATATTATAATGGCTAAGAAAATTTAAGACAAAATGTTTTTGAAGAGAAAGGCATTATAGTCATTCATGCACATAAATCTTCTTATTCTTAACCTATCCTACAGCTGCCTTATCTTTCCTCTTAAACCCTAGGCCTTCATATAGCCTCTAATCCCTCTCCTTCTCTTCTTATCTAAAACCTTAGTTGTATAAGGCACTTAAACCTCCATTATCTCAAGGAAAATTTGTGCAATATTAATTTTAAGGTAAGATTAAGTGTCTAGACTTCATTCCATAACTTGTTTTCTTGAAAATCATCCATTTCAATAAGTTTTCTTAGCTAATATCTTGAAATCTGAATTTGTGTGCTTCAGTTTTTAGTTTAGTCTTTCGGATTTAGCTTGCTTTTAGATTTCCAACTTGTATTCCTACATTTCAAGTAAGTTCTCTTCATCTTTACTCTTATTCTTTATATTAAAGTTGGTTTCTTGAAGTTTGTTAGTAGATTTGGAGATTTGAGTTGGAATTTGATCCAAAATTTATAGTTTGAATGATGTAAAAAAATGTGTTTTGTTGATGAGTAATAAAAGTGTATTTGAAGTGGGTTTGAAGAAAATTTTGAATTTGAGTTGGTTTGGAAAGTGATTTCGAATCTTCATTTGCTATTCTGGTTGAAACCATGGGGCTAATTCTAGTAGAATCTAGGACCGGTTGTAACCAGTCTTCTTGTTATAGAAGGTTAGTAAAGACCGACTGATTGGTTCCTTATGAACCATACGACTAGTTCACATCGGAAAGCTAAACTAAGTTTTCTTTCATTCCTTTTTCTCAAACTAATTTCGTTGTGTTCTAACTAACTTCCTAAAGCATATTTTATCCTTGAGAACCATTTTTTAGCGTCTTAAGTATCATAACTTATTTACAAACATGTTTTATAAGAATCAAACTCCATTTTTGAAACTTTCTTTCATAAACCTCCAATGTAATATCCTATAAATCAACAATCAAGACATGAATATTTGAATAATAGGACAAAGTCCTGTCATTGTATGATTAAGGTCAATAATTAATCTAGGGCATTCGGGAAAGTAAATTAATTAGGCTAAAAACTTAAGAGAAATATGATTACCCTAATTAAAGAGTTCCCGTACATTTAGAAATCTATAATATAATAAGAATATTAAGAATATAATCAAAATAATGGGAATTTACCTTATATAAGACTATAAAGTTGAATTTAGGACAATCATACCTGAATTTAGGGCTTTCCAGAAAAGTGATTCAGTTGAGCCCAAATTTTACTACTAAGATAAAAAAAGTTAGTTGAAGTGACTTGATGAAGTTAGATTTTGAAAATAATTACCTAAAATTTCAATTTTGCCCCTAGAAGTATGATTACTTAATATAGTACAGAATTGCTTAGAACCCCTAAAATTGAGCTCGGAATGTGACGAAAATTTAAAGATAAGTTAATTAAATTGTAAAATGAGATAATTTAATATAATTTACTATATGAGTATATATGTTTTTTTAATGAGTATACCTAATATAAATAATAATTATACTTGTAAATTAACCCGAAAGTCCAAAAATATATAATACGTAATGCTACATTACTTCAAATTGCTAACTTTGGAGTAGTTTATATCTTTTATAGAAAAAATATATTTATAAGTTAAGTCAATAGGTGTTAAATAATTTATACTAATGTTACTTATAATCACAAGAATATAAATCTTGATAATAGAATAATGAGTATAATAAAGTTACTAAGAATAAGAGATGATATTTAAAAGTAATTTAATTAGTATAAAACTAATTGGTCGGATATCTCTTCTGCGTTAGATTGATTGGAAGTATTTGTAGGTGTGGGAATGTCTGAATTACATTTAAACATAGATATATAATTATATAAATTAATAAGAAATTAATTGAAAAATTTAATACTTGAGAGATGTTCTAAAAATTATGATTTATGATAACGGTCGTAGGATTAAGTTGAACTCTCATGATCAGGAGAAAAATTAAACGAAGTAACCGTATAGCTTTAGTATTTCACTTTGAGATCATTTATATAAAACTTTTTTAGAAATATTAAGTTTATTGAATCCAATCGCTATAATGTAGAGTTTCGTAATTTTAAATATAGCTTAGGATGAATCTTTTAGAATCAATTACATGATCTTAATAATTAATATTGGTGAGTAAAATGTCGTGTAAAATATATATAAATAAATCTCAAATAACTAATATAACTTAACTATATATTATACGTTACTAATATTTTTACTAATAATTATGTTAAAACTTACTTGAAATAACGATATGCAAAAAAAGATTATTTCGACTATGAATTATTAGCGGTAAAGAAAGGGAATATTCTAAAAAGATATGATAAATATTAAAGAAAATATAATATATATAATATAACTTAATTGTATTATTCAAATTAAAAAAAAATTATGCTCACCACCATTTATATGGCAATGAAAATGCACATGGCTATAAAAGTCATTTGTGCCGTAACAATTCAGAATCAAGGGGGGTGATGAGGTGAGAGAAGAGAGAAAGAGAGGAGGGAGGAGAGAGAGAGAGGAGAGGGGAAGGAGAGAGAAAAAAAAAAGAAAAAAAAAGGAAGAAAAGAGAAGAAAAATAGAAGAAGATAAAGAAGGAAAAGCAGAAGAAGAAAAGAGGACTCGATACTTTTAGGTACTCTTGTTTCGATAATTATAAGTATTGTTTTTTTAATTAATATTTAATAGTTATAGAAAAGAGATGTCCATTATTTCATTATTTTTTTAAATTGAGTGTTTTATTTGTACCATTTCGTTCTTTTTTTTCAAATTATAAACTTAAAATATTAATAGCTATAAAACTTGTATATTAGTAACACCGATTTCTAAAATAAGCGGATCTTTAGTAATAATCATTTACTAAAACTATTAAATTTGAACTTTATATTTTACAAATTTAATATCATTATTTTCGTAAAATTTGAGTATATATGATTTATTATATTTTATTGCAAAATTGTATGAAAATATATTTTTCATTACATAAGACGATATCAACATAATATTGGTTGCCATACAATTTTATCTGTGTATTAGAATTAGAATTACCCTCTCGAGATAATCCTTTAAATGCAACACGTAACATGTATAGTCGAGCTTATGCAAACTCTAAGATACCGATCATACTAACACTGAATCACTTTAGATTATAAACCGAATGTTTTTTGTAATATTACGGAAAATATCGTTTTACAACGATCTTTCTGTAATTAAAATGTAATATAACAAATAGTAAATATGTTTCGATATAATCAAAACGATATAATATAAGTAATAGTAAATTGCGTATATTAGATATTATTAAGTAAATTGATATAACCTATATAATAAAATAAAATACTTAAAATATATATGTGTCTATATATAACGTGTACGTATATAAATATATACATATATATATGGAATTCTACTGAATAATTGTATAAATATTATCTCAACTAAATATTAGATAAAATCCTAAGGTTTTTGTAAATCTTTTGAAAACTGAATATAAGCTTTGGTATATATATAGGACTTTCGAGTGAGTAAAGCCTTGACGTTCCAGATTTGTTGGAGTGAGCTTCAGTACAGGTAAGTAGGATCAATGCTTTACAGCATTTTGGGATATTATTTCAAAAATATCTAGGGACTTGGGTATGTATTGGTTTATGATTGTAGTTAGTTGTTTATGTATATGCGTATGCGGTGCTTGTGGTGGGGTTTCAATTTGCTGTGATGGGAGGTGAGCTCCATGATATGGTTGTTCTATGAATATTATTATGTTTGAATTGTTTGAGTTTTTTTATCATCCTAAAAATGAACTAACTCAAACTTAGCATAACATCTAACCTGATATGCATTACAACCCACTAAGGGTAATCACTAGGATTCTTAGGTCAAATATGGACTCCCTTCGATGAGGATAGCTGAAATGGTCATTTCCTCACCCTTAGTCGAACTAAGTGACATGAGAGGAGATCGCGGTAAGATTAAGGGCTGTAGTTTGAAGGTGGTCATGGGAGGAGGGTATTCTCAATTCGCAAAGTGTGCAATGTTAATCTCCTCAACTCGGATTAGAGTGGGTGAAATTTTTTTTATCTCACAACAGACCGAATAATATTGTACGATGGCATTTGCTTGTATATGCATTGTATCTAACCAACTTGATTGAAAACCCTACTTGTGTTGTGCTGAGTACATACTTTTGTCTCCACCCTACTTATTAAGCAAGTTGTCACTCATTCCCCTATAGCTTGTTTTGTAGGTTCCGAACGAATTACAAACACTTATCTAAAACTAGAATTCTAGCAAATTGGGACATGGAGTGAGGTGTAAACAAGAAATGGTTAGTTGTTGTCCTTAATATTAACTTTCTTAACTTTTAAGGAAAACTATACAGGATTCCTCAAGGGGTTTAGTAGTTTTCAATATTATGGTCTGTATATGAAATGATAAGTACCAATGATATTTACTATCACTCTTTTATAAGGTCAAATTATAAGTTTATTATTACAAATTATTTCAAAGGATTACTATAAAGGTTTAAATCAAACAGATATCGAATTGGACGCTTCAAAGGAGTAGAGTTGAGTATACCTGTTGTGAAATAGGTCTAAGATAGTAGTTGTAAGCACAGATTCTATCTTATATAGCTCATATGGCGGGATTGTTATGACTTCACCCTTTCAAGGCATGACATCCAAATCCTCATTCTAAGTATTTTAACCATTCCTTTCGTAAACCAAGGTTTGAGATTTACCTTCTTATTCAGCTTTAGTTATTCTTAGAATCCTATAATAAGATAAGAGTTTAGGGATCATTTAAGACGTGTTATCTAAAGATGGATTGGGTTACTTAAGGTATTTAAATTGGATTGACTTAAATGAAAATTAAGATAAGTTTATTATTAAAACTACCAGGTTGGTAGATTCAGGTTTCATGATTAATTCAAGTAATGTAATTTGTTTGAATTCAGCTTTTTAGGTACATAGTCCATGCTTTTTGCTTGTGCTTATTAGGGCAGTGAGAAATAAATCAGACTAATATGTATTCGATTTCAAATGTTGCTTACTAATTGTGCTTGTTATGGCCTGTGCGTTAATATAAAAGGGCAATTGCAATTTATATATGGGGATTCCCTAATGGACTTGCATAAGGAACAATGCAGCTAGATTTAGTGTTTTCCAGTTCTTAGGTGTTTTGATTTTCCTCGTAGTATATGGTTATAAATTAAAAGACTTATATTTTGTTCTATATACCTATTTATATAAGAGATCATGGTGTGGCGGGAGCATGAATATCTCTTTGTTGCATGCAGGCTTAAATTCAACGTAATTAACCTGTTGTTTATTATATTCCTGCATTAAACGTATCTGAATGATTGGTTTGGCATCCAATTATGCATGCGTACTATGTACTGGGCTTTAGCTCATTCTTTTATTTTTACAGTTGTAGGTATTCTTAATGAGATAGTTACTTATCGAGAGTTGGGGTTTTGCTATCTTCTGGTAGGTGAAGAGAGATAAACAATGATGTTGTATTAAGGATGTAAATGATTTGTGGAGACTAATATTGATGCTGGGTAGAAATTCTAATATGATTTGATGTTGTAAAATTGGAGACTTTACTTAGAGTTATAATTATTGCTAGTATGACTCATTTGTGAATTATCTAACTAGTTTATTTTTTGGATAATTGTTCTTATAGTATTGTTAACAGTTTTTACAAGAGATTTGAAGACAACTATGGTATTTTAGAGTTTTAACGTATCATTAAAAAGCTAGAGACACGTAATAAGTTATGACACCCTTAGGTTCTAGGGTGTTACACATATTAACTCTCAAACTCACTACATATTGTAACAATTAACATTGTATTTCATGTTTGAGTAAATGGAAATGCATATCCAATAAAAATGATTCATTTTGCACTTAGTTACCATCTTTTAACCAAATAATTGATCATAGACATTGAAAGAGGCAATTTTCCATAAGATTAAGTTAATAGCTTATATAGTTGAATAAATACGGCATAGTTCAAATAATCATACTTTTGAGAAAAAACATCTCTTTATATATTTTAAGCAAAAGGAATAAACCATGGATATTGTAAAAGAAAGGCTCTAAATAGTATTGTTATATAGAAGCTGCATGAAAGTCATGCTACACCTGACCTCAAAGGAGTAACATATGAATGTCACTTACAGGGAGAACTTGAAGAAAAATAACTAGGATGAGAAACAGATAATCTTAGTAGCTTAAGCACACTTGTGATAGGTGAGGGAGCTATAGAGCATCAACTTCACTATTCTTAAGTGTTGAATCATTCTTCATTTGAGAGTTATTTTGATCTTTGAAAGTAAAGAATCCACAAGATAGTATTCTTTCTCTGATCTCTAAATTTTCTAAATCGACTTTTGAATTTGAAAAAAAGCATGGCTAGGTATTTATATACTCTTAGGTTCGATAGTAACTATCAGATCATACTAATAATCAACGGTCAAGATTAAACTTACTCATTCAAAGTTATCTTGATGAGCTCACTATGGACCTAGGGCTAATAGCCTACCTCATTGAGTGTATAAGCCTGTTTGAGAGAAGTTGAGAGCAAATAGAATGATCTAACGATCCTTATTTTGAACTCACCAAGCCAAATCTTTCTAAGTCATACTAATTAGGAACCAGACTCTATGGGCCTTGTCAAAGAGTTAAGCCTAAATAAATAAATAATTAATAATGAATTGATAATGACCTTAACTTAATACAAAATTAGCCCTCTACATTTTCCCCCCTATCTAAAATTCTTGGATGGAGTCTAAGTATTTTAGGCATCAATTACTATTTGAAAAGTTAGGTAGCTAGTCAGCGCTTGCGCATTGTAAAGAGTCTCACTGCTATTAAGTGCACTTAAATGACTGAAGACTTTGTTTAGTCTTGTGCAAATTTATTTATTTTGTAATGCAGTGTGTAAGTTTGCCGCATAGTTTAATTGTGCATGTCGCTTTTGGCATTTCAATACAATGTTGCCTATATGGTGGTATTATTAAATAAATCTTCAATACTATATGTTTTTCATAAGTTGATTCTCGTTCAAGTATGTACATTATCTATCTCATTGGGTGGACTCTCATGTAGCATTGCTATCTTGATCTTTATTGATTTTTTTTTTTTTTCGAATCTTGCTCCCTTGAAAAAAAAAAAACCTTTCCTTAGAATCTAAAACATATATACATATTTTGGACTTCACTAATCTCCAGTTCTCTCTAATATAAAAGAGCCTATATCTTAGAATGTCGAAGAAATTGAAACCTCAAATCTTAGGCATGTCTTCCTTAAATCTCCTTCTCTTCAATTGCATGCATATATATATATATGTATGTATGTATGTATGTATGTATGTATACATACACATATACACACCACTGATCTCCTCCTTATCCTATTTTTATTGAACATAAATGGTGGAATCAATCCACCTTACGTCTTGAAAGTTGTTCTTTACAATTTGGTGTTGAATAAATAATCTTTGTATAGCTTCTGTCAAAGCAAATTAACTTCAAAATTTTTTCGAATCTCTTCAGTTTTTTTTTTCTTTCATACAACTTCAAGATTAAATCTTTTTCAACGACCTACTAATACCAGCGATATATATATGTATGTATGTATGTATGTATATATATCCAAAACAAATCATTATCAATATTACCAATCTTATCAAATATCAAATTTTTTATTTTAGTAATCAACTTCATCAGTTCAACCATATATATTTGTACAAGCTCCTAAAAAAATTCATAGGACAACAGCGACAACAAAAAAAGGCATATTTAACAAGTGATTCAAGAATTATTGCCCTTCAATTCCTAGCAAGTTGTGACAACTCCATATTTTGACATTTCGTAAATATTGGTGTCAACGCTTGCAGCTATAATTATTTGCAATTCAATATGGCGCTAGTCACTTTTTCCTTCTCTCCCTTTTTTTTTTACTTTACAAAAGGTAACGACAACAACGTCACAAATTGCATCTACTATAAGCCCTATAACTATTGTCTAATCGAGCTCAAATTTTATGATAAAGCTAGAAATATTAGTAAATGTAATCCCATGAGTTTGGATTTAGGAATATAAGTAATAAAATAATTAAATATTATAATATTTAATTATAAGCATATTACTCGTTATTTATTAGAAACGTATAAAACGTGTTTTAATAACTAATAAATCGATAAAGGCAAATTATATGCACACTAAAAATCATAAAATAATATAAATAATATTTAGGAGTATTTACTTGTACTATATATGTATTTACGTGTAGGTGAAAATACTTGAAATTATTTAAAATACCTAAATTAAGCTAAAATAACACTAAATAATTAAAGAAAATTCATAAAAATTGAAGAAAAATTCATGAGAAGTGTGGAATGGTCTAGAAATAGGCATGGCAAGCTGCAAATTAAAGAAAGAAAATTAGCCAATTAAATTAGAACAAATAGAAAGTCAAAAAGAAAGAGATAAGAGACACTTGGTAATAAAAAATCAAAAGAAAAACCCTAAACCATACTATAAATTTAGCAAATCTCTTCTAAAATTCATTTTGGTCAGTTGTGAGTTCAGGAAAATTAGAGAGAGCTTAAAAAAAGAGGAGAGGGTATTTTTACTAAAAAATAGCAAAATAGTGTGTATTTGAGGCATTATAAGAGAACCCACACCTAAACAACACTTGGGGTGAAACTAAACCGACCACCAACTAGTAGATCCCATGCTTAGTGGTCTCGATAAAGTCATGATAGTCGGCGGTGGTCGAAGCTAGTAATGTCGGCGAGTTTAAATTTCCTATTGATTTTTGTTTAATTTATTAAAAATATCAAATAGTTATGGAAAATTATGAAATTTAGTATTCTGAGATATTTAAGTATGTAGATTTAGGATAAAATGTCAATTTGATAAATTTAGGCCTTAGGATATGTTGCTCTTAAGAAGTAATTAAACTCAAGCTAATTTTCAATTTAAATTTAAATGATCTTAATGATGTAGTTTTGACTTCAAAATTTTTGTATAGATTATTTAGGATATATATTACAGTGCTATGAAGAATTTTTCTTAAATTTAATTTTCTAAACCTTTACTTAATTTTTAGACCTTAAAATCATATATATAAGACAACATTTAGGCTCAATTTTGTAATTTAATATTAAATTGGCGGAAATTATGATTAATTATGTAATTAGATATTCTTAGACATTGGTTGCTAATGTAAAATAGTATTTGTAGAGTTTAAAGTGTTAATTATATATAATATGCATGTTATGTAGTAAATATGTAAGTAAAGGGGATCGATTTTGTGATTTTAGGTTAATTAGGTATAAATTCTAATTTAGGATGAATTCAGACATTTTGAAATGTTAGTTAGTGAGGAGAGATAATATTTGAAGTGTTGGGAATGTTAGATGTGCATATTATGTACATATTAGGTAATAATGGGTAGTAAGTAAATATAGGAAATTAATTAATAGAAAAATATTAGGTTAAAATTAATAATATGATAATAATAATACATAATAAATTTGATATGAAATATAATTTTAGATAATTATATGAAAAATGTAAATTTTTCTTACATCGGGAGCTAATTCGGTCATTAAATTAGGAATGTAATATACTGTACCGACCAGAATATTAGTTAAAAGCTAAAATGGAGATTTAGGATCTCTAAGTATAGTTAAATGAATTTCACATAATGATTCAAAAGGAATTCTTAGAGTTTACAAATAAAAACATTAACCATAAGTTAAAACAAAACTTAAATTCTAAAATTGATTCAGAAATTGAATCAAAAACCAATTTAGAATTAGCATAGTTATAAGAAATATAAAACTTGAATAATTGAGTAAGACTATAAGTTTAAAATAAAACTAAGGATTTAACCTAATTATAGAATAAAATCTATTTATGATAGTTATATAAGAACTAAAACAACATTTATATTATAAGGATTATCATCGATGGTTTGTTGCAAGTCGTACCTTGAGTGAGCAAGTGGGAAGTCTAAGTAAGTTGGGATTAATACATCACTGTATTTCGAAGTACTATTTTATAGTACTCAAAGGCCTAATATTATACTTGTTTGCGTCTATAGATAGTTTAATTATACACATACCTATGTATGTGTATTCTTGACTATGCGGTGTATTATTGGCTTGCTATGATGGTTTGCAATTGTTATACTGGACTTAATAATATACGACTTGTAAAATTAACCGGACAAGCATTTCAATCAATTAGCAGATACGTGTAAAGTTCTTCGACCAAATATCAATCCCTTCAAAAAAGATAACGCTGGATAGCATAATGGGTCCATTTTTTATCCTTAGTAGAACTAAGTAACAAAAGAGAAGGTCATAATAAGAGTGAAGTCAATGGTTCGAAGGTAGTCGCGAGAGGAGTAGTATTTCCATTACATAAGCTTGAGTTTAGTTGTGAGTTATTGACATTTCATCGTAAAATTAAAGAAATTACACCTGCTCTAATTTGAGTTAAGAAGTTTAGTGCGATGGCATTTGCTTATCATGTTGTATTAAAATAATTGGATAATAACCTTGTCTGTACTTGATGTATAGTTTTATATCACAATCCCAACTTCTTGAGTAGTTGGTTATTTACATTCCTATAGTTGCTATCGTAAGTTCTAGCTAAGAAGCGACCTTATAATTACCTTGAAGTTAGCAACCATTGGATTCTAAAGTAATACACCACGCCAAGAACCAACAAGGGCGGTGATATCGAGGTACGTCCGATCCTATCGAAGGAACGAAAATAAAGTGGGCTTAGTGAGGGTTTTAGCGAATCCATGAGCCACTTAATCAGATATGATGCACTAGCTAGATTCTACACGACTTAAAACTTGCCGGATGTGACGTACCAGTCCAAGTAATAGGGTCGCCCGCCATAATCCTTACTAATTGGATTGATAAGAGCTTATTAGAGAGCATTTTTCAAGATAAAATACTTAAAAGGGTTTTTCATTAAATGTGCAAATCTATCTAAAACCTTACATACATGAGTTATTTATATATAACGGCAAACTTGTAAATAAAACGATTAAAATGATGTCTTAGTGGCATTTTCGTAAATACAAAATAAATGTAAGGATAGTTTAGAAAAAATACAAGAAATAGCAAATCTAAATAACACATAAAAATAAACAGTTAAATAAAATGTTTGGATGAGGAATAGATGAGCTTGACCCTGACATTTGGGGTTGGGTCGATACTTCGAATCCTATTATTCCCTCTCCTTTATAGAAGTTTCAGCCCAAAACTTAGTAATTAGCGACTTCAAATTCCATCGGGGTCAAATACCAACCTACAAAAATCAAATATAAACATAAAAAAGTACTAAAGGTCTTTCCATTTGTCATAAGCCCTATTAATCAAACTCTTCATCATGTATCCCTCCTTCTACTCATCATGAATCCGATCAACCATATCTTGGTAGTCCCAACAACTATTAATTAAAGGAAGTAACATGACCTCCTCATTTGCTATAATTAGCATCCCCTTTACTTCCTTACAAGTTAATTTTGCTTCCTTCCATCTACACATCTCAAATTTTTCAAATACAAGAGTACCAAGAACCAACATAACACATGCCCAATACATATATCCATCATCACAACCTTGGTAAACTCCAACCCATAATCTATAATTACTCACAGGCACAATACTACTACAACTCATATCAATACCACATAAGCTCATTAAAGGGTCAAGACAAAAGAGCTTGATATGTGAAAGGCAAATACAGTAGTGGCTAATGAAACCATATCTAGAACTTAGGGGTTTAACTTCAACTTGACTTGGTCTTCGTCCTTGCTATTACTAGCTTCTTCAACAACACTCACCTCCTTAACTCCTCCTTCAATACTCTCTAATTTGGCATTCCTCTATTGTCTTATTTCATCCTTGAACACTTTAAGCCATCTTTCAATCTTCTTCAGTTGATCTAACACTTTACAGAGGTTAGCTCCATAGGTGGGTTTTCTCTCGTACAATTTATCTTGATGATCTCGAGATACAAATTTTCTTCACATCAAATACCTTATCTCTTCCCAAGTAATGATCTCAATGTTTCCTCTGTCAAGTCTTTGATTTATCATTCTCTTCCACCAAGTAACTATAAAGTCAATCATTGAATTCTTTATAGTATAGGCTCTCTTATGCTCGAGATAAGAATAATTTTCAAAAACCGATTAACTCGAAATTCCCAATTCAAATGTTCACTAGGAGTGTTATATCCATTAAATTCTAGAAGTCGTGATATCTCATCTTCATAATAATATTCATAATCATATCTAGCTTCATATGCCATGTTGAATATATCTTAATCCAATAACTTCACAATAAAATTAAGAACTAAACAATAATCAATATTTACCTTGCCACTTCAAAGCTTAGCACTTAAATTCACTTGGTTCACTAGAACTCAAACACACATGACAAGCTCACCAATTTTGAAATAAGGACGATGGAGACAAATATTCCTACAGCTTGGCAGCTTCATGAAAAGATTGGCTCTTATACGGCACACGTTGGGATTGCAATAGTTCACTCTTTTACTGAATTATAAATAACATCTCAGATCAGCAATCAGCTTGGTCAACAATAAATAGCAGTAAGAACCAATTGAGCTCAGCACACACTCAGAATAGCAATTCGATAACAGTTCAGAATAACTCGAATGCACAAGCTTTTGTGGATCCAACGTGTAGTAGCTTGGATAAAACTTCACCAACACGTAATATGTTTGGTCTGATCTAAACACCACAACTCGGCATGTAATATAGTCAGCTCGGCAATTTCATCTGGAAGGTCAGCACACTTCACCACCAATAATAGTTCAACAATTTTGAGAATACAACAGCTCAAATTAGATACACATACACCAGCTTACTTTGTTGCATGCATGTACTTTAGCTCACACTACAACACACAGCAGCACTTGTTTAATTTTGTCACAGTACACTAAGGTCAGTACACACACACTTCCGAAAGGCACAAGTCAGCTCGACAACAGTGTTAGTTTATCCAACACGTTGTAGCAGCACAACTCCACAATATCACAGTAGTACGGCAAAAGCACAAAACAGCAATTATTTATGACAACTTAGTACTTTCACTACCATGCACTGACACAAACAGAGCCTTGCACACGGGTCTAGAAGCACGAAAATTGACACAACAACTTGGACCATGCAACCCAACAGCTCGGCACTTAAATTTGCTAGAGCAGTTCACCTTCCCGACCACAACTCAAAGATGCTCACGCCAATTCTCCACACATATGCACAAGACAGCTTACTACAGTACACTTCATCATGTCACTATGCACGACAGCTAGGTAATTAACCACACAAATTCACAATTCAGAATATTTCTTCTCTGACCAGTTTAGCTCGGCTTCACGTACTTCTTCAAATAAAAGTCCAAACTCATACTTAGAAAAGTAAACAACAGCTCAAAAATTTCTCTGTTACACACTTATATTGGGAACTTGCAGCTCGGTCATTAAAAATAGGGCATTATCTCTTCCTAAGTTACAGTAGCTTGGTTCACACTTCAGACATGACCCGGAAGTAAGTTCACTCAATTGACCACGGTCCAGTCAAGTTTGCATCCACAGCTCTAGTGTCATACAACAGTTCAACATACTCGACACCAAACAACTTCCCTCATACGAATTTACAGCTTGTGTTAACAATTAGTTTGGTAAGGAGTCAATCACAGCAACTTGACAACAACTAAAACAGAACAACTCGAACCGAAAACACAACACACCCACAGCTACCAGCACCTACCTCCGCTAGTGCTATAACAATACGCAACACCACCTGTAATTCAAGCGAAGTTGAATGCGCAGAGCAGCCATGACTCAAATTAGCACTAAAATCATAGCTACACAGCCCTATCCTCCTGATGCTACTTTAGTAACAACAGTTTACTCGTTAAATGAACACCTCAACTAGCTACGGTTAGAACTTTGACCACTTGTTCTCGATTACTACACAATCCCTATACTTCACAACACAACTCACTCTTGTGGCACTCTTCTTCTCCAACGAACAAAGCAACTCCGACGAGTACCATACTCACACTTGGCTCACAACACAATTGTACTCTTGCAAGTTCACCACCTGCAGCCGCACATAGCCACGCACAAATTAAACCCACGACCCTTGTAACACGGACGATAGCCACCACTACACACCACTGCACAATCCACTAACACAAACTCGGCACTTAGTCCAACCATAGTTCGTAAATCCCAATCTAGATTCAAACCGCACTTGCCCAACTAAGTGCCTACAATCTTTAAGCACTCATACCCACTGCTGACAATTACTAGTCACCTATCGTAGCCAACTCACGATAGCCCTAGCTCTTAGACCATCGAAATTTTCAAAACAGCTTTCTTGTTAATTCTCTTTCACAATTAACGAAATGGAGACAAAACCCACATTCAACGCCCCCACTTAACTAGAGCATATAACATTCGGGACCTCGCAATGGGTATTACGATATTAAAAAATGCTACCTTTTTGGAATATGATACTTTGAAAATGAGAAACCAGAATCTTCTCCTAATTTACGAATAAAGACAAAAATGGAACTAAGTATAGAATAAATGAGATCTTCTCATTGTAAAGCCTCCTCTTTAATACTAAGATGATACGTCATGCCAAGAACCAATAAAAGCGGTGATATTAGAATATTTTCAATCCTATCAAAGAAATGAAAATAGAGCGAGTTTAGTGAGAGTTTTAGCGACGCATCAACTATATTCTATAGGGTCTAAAACTCACCGAACGTAACACACTGGTTTGAGTAATAGGGTTGCCCACTATAATTCTTATTAAAGAGAAAGATAAAAGTTTATAAGAGAGAGTTTTTTAAGAGAAAATACTCATTAAATGTGCAAATCTGTCTAAAACCTTATATACATGAGCTATTTATACATAATGGTGAACTTGTAAATAAAATAACTAAAAGGATGCCTTAATGGCATTTCTGTAAATATAAAATAACATGAGAGTAGTTTAGAAAAAATACAAGAAATAGGAAATTTAAATAATACAAATAAAAATAAGTAGTCAAATAAAATATTTGGAAGAGGAATCAATGAGCTCAGCCTTAGCATTTGGGGTTGGGTCGATACCACAAATCCTATCATAGGGAGTGAGGAAATAAATTTGAAAAACAAATATATTATTGAGATCTTAGTGTTTACTTTAGAATCTTCCATTTTTAAATAACGTATTACTTAGATAATATAATGTTACAAAATCATGTAAACATTAATTGTAGTATTAGAATCCTAGTATATATATTTTTTATACTTTCTTATATAAATAACTTATTTAATTTGTGAACTATTTATTTCAAAGTGGATTGATTGTAGATACCTCATGTAAATTAAGTCTAAGATAGCAGTCGTAAAGTTAACTTTTATCTTAAAATAGTTTACACGACGTGACTGTTATGAGTTTACTACTTCAAGTGTGACATCCATTACTCTATAAGAGTGATGTTTGTCACCTCTCCTATCCTAAATAAAGATCCATTGACATATCAATTTGCAAAGCCTTTGTCTTTATCTTGATTTTTAATTTCCATTCTTTCGTATTTTATTTTATTTTATTTTTTCTTTTCTTGATTCATTATCAACCTTTGCTAAATTTCATGACAAGTTCCTCTTTCAAGAAGTTGCAAATATACAACATAATGACAACACTAGATAACGTGGATTTATCCTTCCAGTAAGTAAGGTGAACTCATCTTTGTCTTTCATTCCCCTTTGTGAACTTAACACTTTACCTTTCTTTCCTTTTTCTTTTTTATAAAAGAAAAATTCGTGCTTTGTTTGTCTTTTGGTTCCTTTCCACAAATTGAACATATTTCATGGCTATGGTATGCAAGTTTCACATCTCTTTGCTCTGGCTTCCATTACCTTTTTTTTTTTCATCTTTATGTATATATACACATACATTGAGACCAATTGACCAATATTATTGATAATGGTTAAATGATTTTTTTTTCTTCAAAGACTTAAAGTCTTTGATCATGTACTTAGGTTCATGTCTCACTGTCTTATAAATCTTTTTCCAATCACTAATCCCTCTTATACTATGCACATAGTTGTTTCGATGCTATTAAGCAAAAAGACGTGGTCGTGCGCTCCAATAGATGACCACCATGTGTCCCAACTCTACGATATGAGTGGCTAGATCCAACAATTACTAAAGATGGCTTTCAGGTCAAAGCAAAGAATAAGAATCTTTGTACTCCCAGACCTTCCAATGGACAACATCACCATGTTGATCTCAAGCCCAATCTAAGTTCAGGAATAGTTATCTAAGAAAACTCAATCTTGTGTTTTAGAAACGAGAGAAAAGAGTTACCACTTTCCCATTCACAATTTGCTTTTCTAAGACAGTTGATCACTAGTGGGATTCATGAGTACACTACATCACCTAGAATCCTATATATAAAAATATCTTGAAGATGGCTAAAGTATACCAAGCCATTGTCATCATGACTCGTCTTAACTTTCTTCATATAGGGGACATGGAATTATGGCGAGCTTTCCTTTCACGTTGGAGCACTTAAACTTACACTTTATTGCTTCATGGGGAGAATTCACTCCAACACTAGAAGACGTTGAAACTACATGATTTTGATGGGACTAATATTGTAAATGTCCTTGCTACGAAGGAAGAGTAGAGTATCAAAGCCAGATTAGTAGCTGCATTGCAGGCGAGTAAAGATAGAAGAAAAAGATCAATATTCTCATCTTAGATCAAGCATTTCTTTAAAAGCTATAGAGAAGATAAAACTAAAGTCCCTAGATCATGTCCTGAGTGTGAGTAAGTGTCCATATGTTATTATATATATATAAAAAAAAGAACTTTAATTTCCTTCTTATTCTCCCATTTTCTCTCGTTAATATCGTAATGTAGATATAACCTTCACCGTAATCACTTATATTCTTTGTGTTGTAGATATGAGCTTGTAGCATTTATCACACTATAGTAATTAGTCTATGTATTCATCAGTAGGCCTAAAGAAGGTGTATGTCCCTAATTATTCCTATTAACCATTCATATAGCTAAAGGGGATTGCTTTACCTTAGCACCTTTTTACTTAGGCTCTTTTTATCAACGACTTGACTTTTATCATGAGGCTTTGGTGAGATCAAAAGGTCGTTATGTGGTATATTCATACTTAGAATTGGTTTTCTTACAGCTTTTTCTTTCCGAGCGATTTTGAGGGCATTATGGACCTCTTAATATTCAAAACAAGGCTGAGGTTATTCGTTATAGGGCATGGGCATGGGTCGAACAGTGACCCTCACGTTTGTTACTTAAGGTGATTGACTTTGCAAGCAAGTTCATTTTTTTCCCTTATGTGAGAAGCATCACAGGCTATGAAGATTGTACAAAATTATATTCCTTTTACTCGGATGCCTTCATAACTCTTGTAGGCAATCACAAAGACATGCATGTTATTGATGTAAGGTTCCTACTATGGTGTACTCTAGGATATCTTCCTTCATTACAGGATAGCAGAGACTCCCATGGTTGCTTCTTAAAATAACTCTTCATAGTATATTCCCCTCATAGGGTTGCTTGCCAACTTGGCTTTGATCAAGGAGTTCTTAGATTTATTCCTCCTTTTGAGGATTTTATTCCTTGCTACCGGACTCTTTCACCAGAGAACTTCAAAGCAATCTATCCAGAGGTACAACAACTATTCTTTCCCTCAGCTAGTCGTGTTGGGGTGTCCTCCCTTAGCTAGTTGACTTATTAGGAAGGTTATTTAGAGGAATTTCAGAGCTACGCACATGCTATAATATAAAACACCTTGGAAGAAGCTTCTATTTATAGATACAACTTTTTAGTTCGCCTTCTAAGGCCTGAGTGAAGACCAAGTCATGACCCTACTATTAAATTGAAGCCTCTTCATTATCCATCTCGCTTGCAAGAAACTATGCCAACTAAATGCGCTTGCCTTCATGAGGTAGTGTCTTTATCCTTTCTTCGATAATTTCTTGCTTTCTTATTATTGTTTTTATTTTCTTCATGTACTTAACCCTTCATTCATCTTTCTTTTTATAAGGCGAGAAGAGAGTAGATATGGATCATGCCCTACCTAGCCTTAGAGATGTTGCTAACTTGGATCTAATCCCTGTACTTACTTGTCCTTTCCCTCATTAATATAGAATTGGTAAGCAGCTTACTATTGAAGATTATCCTTTTGCCAAGAAGACTTTAGACAAAAGGGATGAAAATATGGACATAGATTTGGTTGATTATGGAGGTTGTCCTACCCACAGGATTTCCTTAGTACATTCTGAACATGGTGGTGATGATGATACTAATACATTAGATGAGGAATATGGAATGGAGGAAGGTACTACTAAATCTATACATGTTGGCGATGATAGGATTGAGGTAGCCCCTAATGTCACTCCTTTTTAAAATCCTCATGATGTTGCTACCTTTCAAGACGGTGAGATTCTAACATAGAATACTCTACAAGATGGTATTACTTTGCTTGATACTACATCCATGATACCCACTGCAACTCAACTTCCTTCACATGTCTTAGCTCCTATTTAGGTTCCTCCATCTATCATCCCTAATCTTTTGCCTATTGTTCCCCCTTATATTCATCCTCCCCTAGTTGCTGGCATATCACCTAGAGATAGGGAAGTAACTCTTGGTACTACATTAGAGGCATTACTAGAGACTTCCTTGTTCCATGGGTTGATCGTACCTGCACACCTTATGGACTCATTGGAGTGTCTATGTGCTCTAGAAGGGGAGTTTTGGTTTAAGTCACCTCTCTTAGGGACTCATGTGGTTATGGAAATGGTAATATTATTAGGAGAGGTTGGTAAGCTATTTGATGAATCATGGGAATCATTGTCAGAGGAGCAGCTAAAGCTGTTGGTTCAGAGTATTACTGGTGCACGTCTTCTCAAATTCAAAGTTAAAAGCATGGAGCATATAGTTAAGAAACACAAAAGTTATTGGCTTGCTATAAAGACATACAATGTCGTAAAGAGCTCAAAGCAGAGTTGGAAGCACTAGAGCTTAAAATATGAAAAACTATTAGTGATAAGGGTCTTGCATCCTCTGTGTAATGGGATCTTACAACATAGTTTTAATGTTGCTTTTCTAAGTTATTATTATCATAGTCATTTTTGTTAGTTATGCTTATTTTAGTGTTTTTGAACTTAGACATTTAGAATGAATATCATTTGATTCAATGCCTTTATTTTATATTTATTGTAATGTAGGCAACTTAGACTCTTATTGGTCTAAGGGACCTTTTATTATGCATTTAAGTCATTTTGTGCTTAAGAGGTAGTGCCTTCAACTAACGGCAATAATGTTAAAGGATTCTTTAGAGTATTACTTCGAATCACACTTAAGCAATAATAGTGGCAACCTTTGCCTAGGATTAAGAATTATTATTTCCTTAGCTAATGTAATGCTACCATTGCTTGGCTATTTTACACAAACTACCAATAGGGTTTCGCATCGAAAGTACTCTACCATGAGAATTGACAAAGATAAATTGTTTAATGCATTGCTTAAGAAGACTTATTAGCCTTACTTAACTATAATTGGTTTGGTGCACCCAGGAGTCATGCTACTATCAGTCTATAGCATTTAACCTATCTTTTCATCACGTACTTAAGAGCCAATGCCTCCACCAATCAGCAATGGTGTATAGACTACCCCCTATAGAATACTTCTCGTAACATGTTTATTAGCTTAGTGCACTAAGGAGAATATACTCATAACTTTGCAATAACATAAGCAAAATAGATTTGGTGAATAATATGCAACTCATGTTATGTGAACCGAATTCTTTCATTACTAAGTACTTTATTACAATGATGATCTAAATGAAATTTCTTAATATACTGAAAATTAATAGGAACCTTAATAGCATTTGTCTTGGGATTGAGAAGTTTGCAATAGCCACTATCATATACTTCCTCAATAATGAACAGTCCTTCCTGCTTAGGTGTAAACTTTGGTGTTTAAATACCTTAGTGTACATGCTTTATTGTATGAAGTACAACGTCGCCTCGCTGGAATGATCTCTTCCTTACCAAGTGATCATCAACTATGTTGAGTCTTTGCTGATAATTGGCCAAATTGCGCTTAGTAATGTCTCAACTTTCCTTTAATGCTTCTAAGTCTAACATGCATAAGGTATCTAACTCTAATTCCACATTGATGGCTAGTCGTGTAGATGGGACCATGATCTCTATCGGCATTACTACTTCAAATCCATATACTAACGAGAAGGGGGTTGCTTGTGTTGGTGTAGGCTTAGAAGTCTTATAAGCCCACGATGCTAGTAGGAGCTTATTGTGCCAATCCTTATGATTATCATGCACCATGCAGCTAAATATTTTTAGGAGACTCTTATTGGTTGGTTCTTCTTGACCATTTCCTTTAAGGCAATAAGGAGTGGACTTTATATGATCAATATTGTATGATGCTAGCAACTACCGTACATGTGTATTGACAAAAGGCGTTCCATTATCTAAGAGGATGTATTTCAGTATTCCAAATTTGCATATGATGTATCCTTCATAAAGCATACCACTACTGGTCTAGTTGCCTTCTTTAGGGGTACTGCTTCAACCTACTTAGTGAAATACTTTGCTCCTACCAAGATCCAAATGCAACTTCTAGATGGTGGATGAATTGCGCCAATTAAGTTAAATGCCCAAGTATGAAATGTTAAGCTATGGATTGACACTGTGGGAGAATGAATTGCATCTCCATGGTACTGGCAAGCAATGCACTTCTTTGCAAAGTTAAAGGCATTGTTTTCAATAGTTGGCCAATAATACCCCATATCTAATAAGTGGTTGTATAGCTTTCATCCTCCCTAATGTTCTCCACAATTGCCGAAGTATGCCTTTGACAAAATGGTCTCTATTTCGAGAAGTGCTACACACCTAAGAGGCTTCCCTATAAATGATACCCTATTAAGTTGATTGTCGTGCGTTATATACTTTTTTGCTTTCTGTTTCACTAGCCTAGCATCCTTGTTGTTTATGGGTAAGACATTGTTTTTCAAATAATCAATATAAGGGCGTCTCCAATCTCCAACACTTATCACAAAGTTACATTCTCTCTCATCGGGAAGTTTAAAACACTTAGGGCAACTCATCTACAACTGTTAGTTGGCTAATAATATCCTGCACATTGAATTCGACGGTATAAGGGTATCCCCTCTTCACCACACTAAATTTTATGAAAATTCTCCAATTCTAACGGGGCTTCTTCAATGAAATGCACCATAATAGTTTGCCTTCTAACCCTTTGAAGTATAAATCACCATTAATGCAAACAAAGTTTTTTAAGGTTGCTGCATAAGTTGCACTTAAGTGTGCTAACTGCTGTTTAATAGGGGTACACCAATCATCATAGATTTTGTCCTCTTCCTTGAAGAGTTTCAACATTGTACACAGGACAAACTTCTTAACAACTTGTACATTGAGGCTATCATCCATATCTTGAATTGGAACTTTCAATGCCAAAGTTACTAATGCATCTGCATATCAATTAGTAGATCGTATGATATGCTCACATTTTACTGATTGAAATTTGCTAAATAGTACCTAAATTGCAGCCCTATAAGGTGCTAATGCAGGTTCCTTAAGGGCAAAGTCTCCATTAGCCTGTTTAATTATTAGGTTGGAGTCACCTCAAATGCATAGCTGTTGTGTGTCGATTTCCTTAGTTGATATTAAATCGGTAATAAAGCTCCATACTCAGCCTCATTATTAGTACAATAAAAGTTTAGTTTGAATGCCAGTGGTTAGCCTTTTAGTGAAACCAACATAACCCCTACTCTACATCCATTTACTCTGGCAAAGCCATCAAACTGAACTGACTATTCCTTCCCTGCATTGATCATTAGCAAATCCTCATGGAACTCTGGTGAAATTGTACCCATAATCTAATTATATTAAGTAAAGGGAAAATGTGCTAGGAGGTCAACTAAAGCTTGGGACCTAACGACTTTAGGAGTTGTAATTGTAATATCGAACTTACTGAATAAGAGTAATCACTTCACAATCCTCCCAGTTAAAGCTGGTCATGATAACAAGTACTTGATAAGATCTGAGTGGGTGATGAGATTGATCATATGTGCCAAGAAGTAATGACACATCTTTTGTGTGGTAAATACTAGTGTAAGACGATGTTTCTCGCAGGCTATGTAATTAATTTTACTTCCTTACAGGGATTTGCTTAAATAGTATATGGGCCGCTCACTACCATCTACCTCTTAGGTAAGTGAAGCCATAATGGACTTATCAATAGACATTAACTACATGATCATTAGTTGTTCTTTAATAGGCATTGTCATCGTTTGTGGAGAACTCAAGATCTCCTTAATTTTCTGGACTGCCTCCTCTTATGGTTGCCCCTAATCAAATGGGACTCGCTTCCTTATGAGTTGTTGCAGGGGGTAAGAGATTTCTGCCAAAGTTAGAATGAACCTCCTTATATAGGAGACTTTCCCCATGAAGCTCTTCAGCTCCTTTTGATTCTTTGGGGATGACATTGACTAGATTGCTTGTACTTTTGTTAGATCAATATCGATGCCTTTCTTATGGACTACAAATCCAAGGAACTTTCCTGATGCCACTACAAATACACTTTAACAAATTCATTCAAAGTTGTAAGTTTGACATCTTTTAAATACCTTCTTCAAGTGGTCCAAGTGATCAAATGCACATTTAGATTTGACGACAATGTCATCTACATAATCTTCCATGAAGTTGTGCATCATATCATGGAAGATAGTTGTCATTGCTCTTTGGTAGGTGGCACTTGCATTTTTCAACCCCAAAGGCATTACAATGTAGTGGAAGTTCCCTATTGGGGTTTGAAAGGCCATGCACTCATCATCTCTAATTTCCATTGTGATTTGATTATATCCACTAAAGACATCCATGCATGAAAACAATTCATGACATGCCATTGGATCTACTAAGGTGACGATATTTGGCAAAGGAAAATCATCCTTCGGCCAAGCTTTGTTTAGATCTTAAAAGTCTACGCATATGTGTATCTAGCCGTTCTTTTTCCTTATAGGTACTATGTTTGTTAACTAAGTGGGATGCTCAATGGACTTTATTGTTATATTTCGAAGTCGCAGAGTCGCAATAGTCCCACTATGTAAACTATTCTATGATAGTAACTGGCTTCACAGTACCTACCATAGACATGATCTACACAAGACGTTGACGATTCCTCGCTTTAAAGTAAACAGTCCAATTATGTATTTAGTTAAAGTTACAATAATTATCACAAATTTTAGATCAACATACATAATTATATGTAAATTCTACAGAACATCCCAGGAAACTCTACATAAACATAACAGTTCACTAATTTACATAACGACTATCAGTCTTTCATTCTTAAACTATAAAGGACACTCTAGCCATACATCTACTGCTAAGCGAATTGATCCTCACACTCTAGGCTTCAAAAGAACTAACCTTTGGATAGTTGTAAGGCAGCATAACACTTGAAGTATTCAAAAATTAGGACCTGCAAGAGAATCTATACGGGTATGAACAACTACAGCTCAATAAGTTGAATTGAAGACTCATGAATTGAAGACTCATGAATATATATAAACACAAACAAGATTATCAAGCAATTATTTTCATGCAATGCAATAAGCAAGTGTCATCACACAACGTAGTCCGGTCCGTTGCGAAATCAGAGAAATTTCACTTGCTCTAATTCGAGTTAAGAAGTTTTCATGTTATGCAACAGCTCACAACCAAACCCAGGTTTGTGCAATGGAGACATTACTCCTCCTAAGACTATCCTTCGAACCAATGCCCCCATTCTCACTGCGACCTCCTCTCTTATCACTTAGTTTGGTTAAGGATGAGAAAAAGACCAATTGTTATCCAACGCTATCTTTATTGAAAGTGTCAGTGTTTGGTTGGAGAATCCTAATGACCCCCTAAAGGGTTGCAATGCATAACAATTTAGGTCATTAGGGTCGAATAAGGTTAAATTCCATTTAGGGTATTCAAACAATTTCACACCAATCCAGTCATAACACAAAATAAGTCACATTACAAATTTCAGCACAAATTCAGATACTCAAATACATGCATAAACTATTTACAATCACAATAATACAGAATCCTAAGTCTTTGAGTACCATAAAATATTACTCTAATACAGTAAGTAATAACCCAACTTACTTAGAATTCTCAATCGCCCGATCACTTAATTGCAAGTCGGTTCATCTTTGGGTATTCTACAATACAAATAGGTCTTTTTAGTACTTATACTTTAATGATTCATATTCTAAATTATAATTTAACTCATTTCTCTATGTATACCTATTATTTACTAATGATTCATTCTACCTTATTTCGGGGTTCAGTTTCTAAATTAGATTCTAGTTTTGATTTTAGAATCTTAAATATGCTCGAATCTTAATGTGAAATTAATTAGATTAAGCTTGAGCATTCTAATATCATATTGGGTCTTAATTTAGTGTTCTAAATTGTTTGATGTAGGCTAATTCTAATTGGGATACCGGATTTATTCCCAATGCGAGAAAATCTTACTTTTTTTTATACAATTACCTAAAATTAAATTTTGTTTCAGATTTATTATATACTGATTTTTATTATTATATTATCTAAATAAACCTAATTTTTCATATTTATTAAATTTCCAATTCTACATATTCCTAATTTTCTACAATTACCACATAATTCCTTCATTAATTACACTTAACACTCTAAAGGCTAGGATTAGGTTTCCACATCAGAGATTAACATCCCTAAACATCTAATTACTATCTAAATCAGTAATTAATCACTTAATCACCCAATTAACCCAAAATTACCTAATTTTTCCATCATTTTAGGGCTAAAAATTTACTTAAAAATTTTGAAAATTAAGTTTAAAAAAATGGCTTCATAGCATTGTTCTATATCACTTAAGCATTCTACAGAAAAAATTTAAGCTCCAAACTACACCCTTAAACCCATTTATTTCTAGTTCTAATCATGTTCGGTTTTGTTTAATTTATTAAGAACCCCATATTTTCAGACATGATTGAACTTAATCACTATTTTTCCCTAAATCTACATATAATAAAACCTCAGAATAATAAATTCATAATTTTCTAGGCAAAATAAATAATTTTAAGAAATTATACAAAATCGGAGTAAATGAGAGACTCACCCGGTCCAATGACTTTTAGGCTTCCAACACTAGTTCAGGTGTGTCGGCCGGTCTAAACGGTGGGTTTGGAGTGGGGTGGTGATATGTGAGTTTGGTTCATTAGCCCCTACTACACAGTTTTCTTATTATTTTTTTTTCTAACCTTAATTTTTCTCTTCCAATTTCGATGCTCTCAATTTTTTCTGACTTTTAACTGTCCAAATGAGCTCTGTAATTTTTTTCCCTATTTATAGAGCTTTGTAGTAATTATTATACATTTAATTGGACAAGACTGATAACTCTTTATTTGAATACATTTCACATGGTGATTTTATAGTATTTCCCTTACATCTTTGGTTTTCTTTAAAGAAATTGATACTTAATTGAGTAAAATTTTGATTTCAAGGTTTGAACGTGTTCTTGGATTGAAAACGAAGAAAATGAATCAAGTTTCACTCAATTTGGAGTTTAAATGAATGAGTTATGAAGTTTTGAAGTTACACAGTTTGGGACACCACTGTGTCCCCTGGCTATGTCCATCCAGGAAGATTTGCCAAGCTCAGAAAGTTATACGACTTGAGAGTACAACTGTATCCCAGGCTGTGTCTGGTGACAAAAAAAGAGATTTTACAATATATTATAAAAGGACTTACTAAGGTTTCACATAGAAGATGGGACATTCAAAAGAGAAGAGACTTGAAGAGAAGGAGGAGCAAAAGGCGAAAGCAACACCAACTTCAAGATTGGAGAGATTTTTCATCAACAAAAAGGAGTTTTTCATGTTTTATTTCTTGATTTTATTGGAATTCATTTTTAGTTTCATTATGATAGCTTAAGATTCTTGTATTTAGGATTATGGAGCTTAAGGTTTCATGTGACTATTAGATTAATTGATAATTTTTAATAAAGTTTCTATCTTTTCTTGATTCAATTATGTTATTTAATTGTTAATTGATATTTCTAGGATATTAATCTATGATATTATGCATGATGATTAAGAGATCACATGTGTAATGAGATCTTGATATAATTGGAGAGAATTACATGTGTACTTAGAGATAAGATACATTTTTCTTCCGGAAAGTTGTTCTTTTGTATGAGAATTCATTATACATTAATGCGATTCTAAATTATATTACTAAGTGAAGAGATTTCGGTAAATAATTTAGAATTAGAGTTAATATGCTTGAGAAAAGTGTTAACTTTAATTGGATACATTGTAAGCGGTCACATGTTAAACACTAGGGGAAATAATTCCTAAATACGTTGTTTGCTTTTTTGAAGTTGTTCTCAATTTTATTGCTTTCTAAATTACTTAATCAAGTCTCATAATTAGGTTAGTTTATTAATTTTAGTATTTTTGAATTCATTTAACCCATCACAAATTTCCGGTTAGATAATAGAGCTAAGGTTAATATCAATACTTGAAGTCTCTGAGGGATCGACTCGGATTCATATCCGCTATATTAAAACTGATAGGTGCACTTACCTGATATCAAAGACATTGCCCAAATTCCTTAATTTTTACCTTTTGTGTTGCTTGATTTTGATTGGTTAATTTTTCTTCTTCAATTCTTGACTTGCCATGACCAAATCTACATCATTCCCTATTCCTCTAATTTTTTCTTAATTAATTAATAATTTTCTTTAATTATTTAATAAGTTTTTAGCTAATTTAAATAATTTCGCATATTTTTATCTATACATAAATACATGTGAGGTACATGTGAACATTCTTAATTATTATTTAGGTCATTCTATAATTTTTAGTATACATATAATTTATCTCTAGTAATTTATTAGTTATTAGATTACACTTTTCGTTTTTCAATAATTAACAATTATTATACTTAAAATTTGAAAATTTTATAGTCTTCTATTTTATCACTTATTTTTTTAAATTCAAGTTTACTGGATTATTTTTACTAATATTTCTATCTATAATTTATAATTTAGGTTTAATCGGTTCCTTTAACCGATCGTCCTAAACTTTATATACTAAGTTCAATCCTATAGTTATTTGGCTTAACTTTATAGCTTACATTTATGAAACCGGTTCGTCGCAACTTCTCTATATCTTCCCTTATTTGTACCTCTATATTAGGTCGAAAAACACTTTGTTGTTACTTTATTGGTTTAACTCCAAGTGCAATGTTAAACTTGTGCATTACCAAGGCGGTATCTAATCCCAGGATCTCTTCATATATCCAGGCAAACACATCTTTGAACACTTTTATCAAGTTTATTAGATGAACTTTCAACTCCTATGATAAGTTTTTGTTGATAAAGACAGGTCGTGGAGATTCGCTTGCTTTTGTTAGGTCAACTTCCTCAATCTTCGTTGCTTGAGGCTTCATTTGATCTTACATTTATAGGGGGACAAGCTAGGTTTCTTGAAATGGATCGGAATTTGAAGAAGAGAAGGAAACTTCTTTAGGTCTTGAAAACTATCATAAGTGATATACGTTACAACCATCATCCTTGATAAAACTTTCTATCTTTATAGGTTCATTAGCTCTTTTGTTCTTCTTTCTACCTCTACGGCAGCAACACATCTTTCTCTTCTTGTGCTCCTTTTCTTGGATTTGCTCCCATGTAGGTAATGGTGTATTGACAAGTTTTGCAATGGTGGTCTCTCCATCATCAACATATTCATCAAAGTGTTTTGCATCAGTGAGGTATGATTCATGGTGTTTAAAGGGATTTTTAGTTGTAAGAATAAAGATGTCTTTCCCCTTCCAATGTCCCTTAATGCATTGATGCCAGGTTAAGGGGATAAGGTTGTGATCGTGCAACCACTTCCTTTCAATAAGTATGTGGTAAGGTACCAGCGCATCGATCACATGGAACTTGATTATACTATGGATGGGTCCAACTTTGAGATCTACATTGACATAACCCACGATTTTTGTAGAAGAGTCATTAAAACCTAATACAGCAATGGGTTTCTTTATTAGATGTTGAACATCTAATTTAGCAGCTTTCAATGTTGCCATTAGCATGATATTTAAGGCGGATTCGTTGTCACTAAACATCCTCTTAATTGGATACTCATCGAGTATGCTCTCTACATATAAAGGGCAATTGTGATTTAGGTTCTTTATGCACATATTGGCATTAGTAAAGAGGACCGCATTCTCTTGTACATGTGCCATTCTCTTCATAGGTCGTGCTACTTTGCACTCTTCATATTGCCTTTAGGAAATCTTTGTAAATGCCATTGTTACTCCAAATCATGCATCTTCATCAAAATTGAAAAGGTAAAAAAACTTTCTAAAATTAGAGATCTTCAACAATGTTGACATAACATTAATGCTTTCATCTGCACCAACGTCGAGTGTCTTTTCCTCCTCTTCTTGCTCTTCAACAAGTTACGCACTTTCTCTTTCTATTGATGCAGGTTCACGCATAGCAATGCATACAGCACTATGTTAGTCATTGTGCGCTGGCAAGGGGTTCTGATGAACATCATTATTCTTAGTAACGAGTTCCCCCTTTTGAACCCTTTAATTGAATATTCTTTTTAGTGTCCAACAGTCTTTAGTAGGACGACCCATGACTCTATGAAACCGACAAAACTTTGGATCTCTTTTATCTTCATTCTTTAGTAAGCATTCTACTCTCTGGAGCCTTATATTCCCATCATGTAGCCATTCATCCAACAAAGCATGAACTTTGCCCATTGGACATGAGAGTGGAGGTACCTTTATAGAGGTTTTTACCCGATCATTCCTAGGCTTATTGTTATCTTTAGAGCTTTCACCTTATGCTGCACTTACAAAGGTAGCTCGCTTGTTATACCTTCTACCTTCTCCTTATTGTCTTGCAGTAAAATTATTAGTCTTTCATGCTTTTTATACAAGTGTAGTAAAAGTACATAAACTAAAATTTTCTAAGTGGACAGTGAATTCAGTAAACATGCCTTGTATGCATATTTTCACAAACTCTTTCTTGTCACATGTCTTAGATTCTAAAGAATGTTCCTCGAAACATTCAATGTAATCCATTAGGTCTTCTATAGGCTTCTACCTGATTTGCCCCATATCGATTAATGTTACCTTTTCTTATGTGGAGAAAAATTTCTCTATGAACATTTTGTACATACTCCCCCATGAGTCCATTGACTTAATAGGAAGATTGACATACTAAATATATGCCTTCTCAATTAGTGACTTGGAAAATTCCTTCAACTTCAAGTCATCATCTAGGTCATTGACTTCATAAAATGCTCCTTAATACTCCCCTACTTGTTGTTGAACTTAATTAATTTTCGACTTACATAGTTCCTTAAATATGGCTTAGTAGCAATACACTGGTTATACGAGAGCAGGAGATCCAGTACTGCAATAGGTGGCTTAACATGCATTTCCTTTATATACTTGTCCAACTCTTCCCCTGTAATAAATGAAGATCTTGGTACAGTCATAGACTTTAAGGTAGGTGCTACGTTTTCAACTAGCGTAAGAGGAGCAAGATTTAGTTGGCTAGTAAGCCCTCCAAGTGTTATACAAGGAGTAAGATGAGAAGAGGAAGAGCCACCTAGGTGGACTCTTCTATTCTTTACCTTAAGTGGTAGGTTTTAGTTAACCGCAGTTGTTAAAGTAAGGGTTTGATCACCTCCTCTCTAAGCACTGTTCCCTTGAATGATAAGAAGGTTAAGTAGTTGAACAGAGGGAGTAGTCTCTTATTATGCTATAGTAACGAAGCTAGGTAAAGCCATGCCTTACTGCATAGCAACGGTAGCCATTTCTTGGCATGAGATTAGTGATTGTAGCTATAAACTAGTCTAATGCTACCCTCGTAGCCTTGTACATAACTTGCATCATTTGTGTAAGGCTTGGGGGGTTCTCGGCTACTGGGTTGTTTGGGTCATCAAGGTTATTCTGGTTGGCGAGGTTATCCTGGTTGATAAGGTTATCTTAATTGGTGTCTTCAAGCGGTGGAGACAACTCTTGTCTAGTAAGGCCAATGTGAGTCTCTTGCTCATAGGAGGTAGTGTCATGTATGTTAGTATTCCTTTTTTAGGGTGGAGCCATCCTTAAGTAGTCAACTCTCTTTGTCCCCAATGGTAGTATTGTCACATGGAAGCTATATGAAAGTTGTGTTGTACGTAATCTTAGAGGAGTAACATGTGAATGGTATTTGCAAGGAGAACTTGAAGAAAAATAGCTAAGAGAAGAAATAAGCAATCTTAATAGCTCATGTACACTTATAACAGGTGAGAGAGCTATTGAGCATTAACCTCACTATTCTTGAATGTTGAATCATTCTTTACTTGTTGAGTTGTTTTGATCTTTGAAAGCAAAGAATCCACAAGATAGTGTTATTTCTTTGATCTCTAAAACTTCTAAAGTGACTATTGAAAAAAATCATAGCTAGGTATTTATATACTCTTAGGTTCGATAGCAACCATTAGATCATACTCACAATCAACAGCCAAGACTACACTTGATCATTCAAGATTATCTTGATGAGCTTACTATGGGCCTAAGGCTAGTAGCTTTTCTTGTTGAGTGTGCGAGCCCATATGAGAGAGGCTGAGAGCTGATAGACTAATTCAACGATTCTTATTTCGAGCCCACCAAACCAAATCTCCGTAAGTCATCCCAATTAAGAATTGGACTCTATGGGTTCTATCACTTAGCCTAAAGAGATAAGCCCAAATAAATAATGAATTAATAAAGAGTTGATAGTAAGCTTAGCTTAATACAAAATTAGCCTTCTATAGATATCAAAGCATAATAGTATAAAATAACAATAATGACATACATCTTTCCTATAAGTTGACTACTATTCATATTCACCACCAGTGCATGACAAAAAAGTTGTGATTATTAAATAATAACAAAAAAATATAATACCTATGAGATCATCATTGATGTAAAAGATGGGTTAAATGGTATTTGCTTTTTTGCTATTTGGTTATCCTAAAATGGTATGATTAGAAGCTATAAATTAAATGTTTGTTTGGAGAGGGTATACTATTTATAAAATACAACATTTTGTTAAAAGGTTATTTCTTTTTATAAAATATAACTTTTGTGTCCAAAAGGGTACTTTTAAAAAAGAAAAATGAAATAATCAATTTTAAACTAAAAAAGTAGAATATCCAAAAAGTTTTGACCAAAGAAAAAACTCATATTATAAGTATTAAACTTTTTTTTAACAATAGCATGTATTGGCTTTCTCTTTTGTTTTCTTTTTTTTTTTTTCTTTGGGCTAACGCATGCATTGGCTTTCTATAACAGACAAATGAAGTCAATATTGATGTAATTAAAAATCTTAAGATATCTCAAAAACTAATTTTATCTATGTAGCTAACATATGATATATATTTTGAATCAATGCATATATATATATATTCTAATAACTTGTCATCATAAAAGCCAACTTTATCTACATTTTGAAAAGTATAAATTTAAAATTTCTATAATAACATATCAAAATAAAAGGATTTTTTTATCATAAGTAAAATGCTATTTTCTTTCTTAAAATAATTTAGTTTTGTTTGTTTTACTCCTTTAGACCAATCATAAATTTTTTGGCTTGTTTGGATTGAGAAACTTTCAAACCAAATATGGAAAAAAGAACCATATTTTCAGGTTGATTGGTCCAATTTGGTTGGTTTGATCGATTTCATTGCCCACTCCTACCTCTAAATTAGTATGCTTAAGTTATCATGTGTTTTTCTTGTGACTTGAGGATGTCAAAGTTAATTAGTTGTCCAATAACTTAATACATCCAATTCAATCACTCTATGTGGTTATCCATCCAAATATAACTAATTTTCTTCCCTAAAAACTTCATGCTTCTAAAAGATCAAAATCCCTAGATAAAATAAAAAATCACAAATATCATATTAAATGAAATAGCTTTTAAAAATATAAAAATGGTAAACATATTTCTAAAAAATAAACTTACTTTCTTCTCATTCATCATTACTAGAAATCTTAACTCTTAACCTACTAATAACAATAATTAGATTTGAACATAAAATCATCCGTATTGACATGATAATGAAAGAAAAAGAATATCGAACTTCTAACTTCCATAAATTCATTTGAGTTATTACCATAAATCTTCTGGTAAGACAAAATCTAGTTTATATTGTAAATTTATAATAATAGTAAATACCAAAATAACATTAAACTTGAACAAGTATTTATCAAAATGTAAAAACATTTTAATTGTCATATCTTTCACATATGCTTCAGTTCCACCGTATTATTCCTCAATACTCAATATGCTATAAAAACCAATTAAAAGTACAGGGTGGCAGTGGGGCAATCCTTTCCAGAAAAATGACGAGAGACATTATAAAAGAATTCAAGAACTTGTTGATAATCTCAATCCTGTCCCTATCATCCATAGAAAGACACTGCTTGTAATTCGAGCTATTCCACTCCAAGCGTAAAACGCGCTTCGAAAATAAACCACATTATCAAGCATGATGGAACTCAACCTAGTTTGGACTTCCTATCACCTTTATCTGTGACGAAGACAACAAGCTTAGACATTCAACAAACTTTACTTGTCAAGCTCAAGACTTTATCACATACTTCACACTTTTCCTCACCTTATGCACACCAACATCATTTTTTTTTTTTTTTTTTTTTGGACTTTCCTGAGTACAACTTGCAATATGAAAATTACTATCAGATGCCAAAGTGCACCTTTCATATTTAGTTGTGTTGAATGAACTCATAAATAATATCATTAGCCGAGTGGAAGAGAGCAAAAAAAAAAAAAAAATGCTACCTAATTTACTTTAATGTCGTTTGAGAAGTCTTGGTACTGTTGGCATAGTGGAAGAGCTAGAAGAACAGAAGAAGAAAATGAGGAATGGAAAACTGAAAAAAACCAAAAAAAAAAAAAAATACAATAATGGAAAAATTAAAAAAAAATGAAAAACTTAACAATAAAAGGGAAGAAAATGTCAAACCTAGTCCATTTTCCTAACGCAATTAGTTGCCGTCTAAAGTAGGGCTAACAATTTGTATTTTCATATTTGTCTCATTTCTATATCTAAACAGATTCGTATCTAAAAAACCTAAACTCGTTATACGATTTTTTTATTAATTGTGTATAAAAACCTAAACTCATAACTAGCGTATCTTTTGTCTAAATTAGACCTATTTATAATAGGATTGATAATTCCTACTATCATATCATATTTCGTTTATCACATATTTGATACTATTTATTAATTAAAAAGTTATAATTAAATATATAAAATATATATAGATACAAAGGGAAAATAATAATGATAATATTTAAATTTTATAAAAACAAATGATAATATCTTCATACTTAATAAAAAATTACAACCTAAATAAAAGCTTTTAATAAAGCAAAATTGAAAATCTGAAGATTTAAGTTATATAATATCACTAAATTAAGTATAATCTTGGATTAAATGAATATTTATATTATTAGCAATATTGATTTTCAAATTTATTACGTTGCTTCTTAAATTTTCAAGAGAGATAGTTAAATAATCTACATATAAGTTCATAATTTTTTGCACATTTAAATTATGATGCAGTAAGAAAAATATATAATTAAAAATATTACATACTTTAATTGAGATCTCTAATTTAGAAAGAAATTATTTTTCCAACAAAATGTAAATACGGAATAATATATAGCATATCTCGTATTCCATGTTCAGGTTTTAAACGAGTCTGACCCATTTATGTCTTGTATTAAATTTTTTGATACACTAACATGTTTAAATCATGTTATGTCATATTTGAATCTATTGTGTCTAGGTCCTAAGTTGTTAGCCCTAGTCTAAAGGGGAAGGAAAATAAAATAAAAATATGAGGTAATGTTAAAATTAAACCAACCTAGATCTTTTTATTAAATGTGTTTAAATAGGTTATAAATGAGTCGGAGACACAAATATAAATGGATTAGAATGAACTTGACTTTTGTTTATTATTCTTATCAGGTTTCGCTACATGGACTAGTTTATAATTTTATTTTTGATGTCTTGATTAGTAGGTTAAGTGCCTAATTGTTAACCCAAATTTAAGTTATAGATCATAGAATAAATAAAAGAAATAATTGGTGCAGAAGCGAATAAGACATGCATGTTTTAAGCCGGAAACCCAAGGAGAGCACTAATTTCTTCTAACCAAGTCCCTAATGTTTTTTTCTTTCTCTTTAATTCACTTAATATGAACAATTACATATATTAATAGTAATAAAAAGATTGAAAAATCCAAATACACAAAATATGAAATAATTTAGGGGCCAATAAAACATAAAATAGAAAACTGCTAAGCACATGATTGGCTCCGACTTCCCCTTTGTTGATTTGTAGGTTGAGTGCCAAACATAAAGTTGCATTGCCTTGACCATGGACCCATAATTCACAAGTATTAAGTTGTGGAGCCGTTTGTGGGCTTTGAGAGCCCACTATAAGCCCATCAACAACGGAAGAATTCGCAGTTTAAACTAGAAAATCCAACGTTCGCAAAGGAAGATGCCTTTAGCATGTCGTCGTTTTTTTCCCAAAGATAATGGTTGGAATTTAAATTATCATAAAGGAAAGTTTTTAGAAATTTGAATAAAACTAATTTAACGCGTGAGTTTTGAGGAAAAAATCTCTTAAGATACAACAAAATGAATCGCATTTTATATCAGCAACATCGAAAATAGCTCTTATCATCACTTTCTAATTTTCTGAATGAAATAAAATTTGGATAAGGGATTGCTTTTATACAAAATTAGTAGACCACGCGAATAGGATTTCTTGAATAGATGTATCTATTCAAATATAAATATTCGTGAATAGCTATGTCCATTAATTATACATGTATAATGTAGAATATTATGAAGAAAATTAGCTCGATTTTCTTAATGAATTTCAAGTTCCATTATGGAATATTGAATAAGTTCCATATGTTACTATAAAAGCCGTCTATGTGCATCAAATCACTGTAGCACCATACAAATTGTAGCTGCTTATACAGCACGCATTAGGGAGACCTAACTCTTATCACACAATATACAGACTTATTTTAATCCTTTAGACAATATAGTTCCCATAGAACTTTTGAAGTTTCCAACAGGAGACATATATAAGAAAGGACATAAGCAATCTATAAAACAACAATTCAATAAATATACCGTGCTAAAATTTTTTGTCCTAACTATATATTACTAGAATCAAATATAATTTATCCGTTTGGAGATAATTGTTTATACCATTAGCCTATAATAATCTTATTAATCATGTGGTAATTAAATTGAAAAGGCCCAATGTGAAAAAAAAAAAAAAAAAACAATCATGGAATAATGAGGCCTACTCCATTATCACAAACTATAAGAGAATAATACACAAGAATTATAAGATTCTCTCAATACCTTACAAATTATCACAGAATTCTCAAGATTCTATCCACGAGTGTTTTACGAAACGTGATACAAGTAATGTGATAAGATGTTATTATAAGGTAAAATCTCAAATGTCTTGTTTATAAGCCTACAAAGAAGTAAAGGCAAGAAATAATAATACATGAGAAAACTTTAAGGACAAAATATGGAAACTGATACTTGAAATTGTAGGCACTGGTTGATTGCCCCCAAAGGATGTAAATCGACCATCTTCTCTCTTGTCTTTTAAGTGTGTTAAATAGTGTTTTATTGTGCAATTTTTATAATACTGAATTGGACAAAAAAATGTATTTCATATTTAGTTTGCAACTTTACTTAATAACCGGATAGAAAGCTTGAATTCTATTATATTTATACCATGGTATAAAAATAAAATTTATTAAACAAAAAAAAAATATTTTTCATTCTAAAAAATGCCTCTCTATATTATAATATTAAGTTAATTAATATTATTTTTATTAAATATTATAAAAAATTATTTATTTTATAATATAATTAATTAATTTTTTAATATAAATTTTATATTCAATACTGTATAAATCAAACATAATATAATAAGCTTATACTGTTTAATCTTTCTTATACTTATTGTATTCAATTCTTTTTATTCTGTCCACTTCTTATAACCAAACACTACTTTAGTCTATTATTGATTATCAAATGGGACTGACCAAAGTGTGAGTTTGCCTTCCCGAACATCTATTAACCTTGATATAATTAATATGTAAAACTCATTAAGATCTAAAATCTATAAGGTTCCCGCTATTATCATCAACACCAATGTTTCATAATAAATTCACAAGAAACTAGGCCACAGTCAACGCAAAATTTAAGAGAATCCGATGAGTTAACAATAACGTGATGAAATTTTGTTCATATTCTAGCTTCTTGATTAATCAACTAACTAGAGCACTTCAGGTTCGCTATATTGGCAATATTTTCACTATTTCCCAACATTTTTACTTTCATCAGTTCTCTCTCTCTCACTTCACATTTTATTTAGTTATTTGTAATATTCTCTTATTTCATAGTGAAAAACGTTAAAACTAGAAGGAAGAAAAATAGATTTTAAATAGAAAGGAGCGGAAAAAGTTAGAAAATAAAAAAACATGACATGTTTCTTTATAGTTTTACAAATGGGTTAACATTTAACAAATTTTGCAATTTATTATTTATACTTTGAAAACATGAATTTGTTACCTAATTAAACTTTTCATGATTATTTATACTATCTAACTTAATACCATTAGTGTATGTTTATTAACATGGCAGGAATTGATGCATAGCAATGCCACCATTTGAGACATGGCAATCTTTTTTGATAAAATTTTTTTTTTTTAATTAGCAAGCAATTAAAGCTCCAACATAATTCCAAACATAAGCCATACTATGTTTACTAACACATTTTCTCATATAAGGGATAGGACAATCAATAATATATATAAGGCTTTTTTTGTTTAGCATTCCATGTGGGACTTACAATACGAGGATAGTAGGTTTGGAACTATAACCTATAGTTTTGTAAGAGGATGAGTAGACTTGGACCTGATTTTTCTCACTTAATTTAACCTTTTTTTTCACAAATGATTAGATGGTTACTTAAGGGAGAAGAACTAGGACATACATTTATAAAAAGATAAAACATAAACTTATAAATTGCAAGAATAAGAAAACATATCTCATGTTTTTGTAATTTTCTCAAATTATAATATGTGGGAACAATGATTTTAACTTATATAAATAATAAAGGGACAAAGGAAGATGAAGATATCATAGAATGTATAAAGGAGTTAGACCATCTTTGTCCACTCTCCATCTTTCAATTCTATGCCTAAGCTAAGCAGATGTTACTATTATTTAAGCATACTAGCTATAATGTATCCTCTAATACTGCACATAGGCTTTATAATATCTTATAAAAGTTGCAATTTTCTCTTTCTATTGATACCTTATAAAAGATACTACACTTGTTAAGTGAGCCTAATAATTCCCAAAAGAAAAACACTACAAAAGTTATGATGAACCCCTCTTAGATAAAAATTAACACTTAAAAGAAAGCTTACTTGATAAAAATCTCAAATTGAAGTACTTTTGAAATGTCTAGAAAAAAAAAAAAGTACTTTTGAAAAGGAAAAAATATGTTTCTTTCCTTAGTAAACAAAGTGAATTAGTAAAAATAAAATATTAAAGTACCATTCACTTAGTCAAATGGAATAAATGAGGAATATAATAGACATTTCTAACGAATATAATAAAGATGTAACAGGTAGTAAATGCTTGAAATTGAATTAGTATTACCTTGTTCACTTGAAAGAATAAATGGAACAATGAAGTTTGAATAGTAATTAAAAAGAATAAAATTTCCCTAACCCAATGTTCCTAAAATTGAAAGCAAATCAAAATTGAAAAACCTATAAAAGCTTTTGATTCATCTTACTTAGTTCTAGCATGGAGGAAACTTCAAACCATGTTATTGATCACATTTGATATTCATCTTTAAGTCAAATCTTTGTGATGACTCGAAGAACACAATCTAGTGAGTTAAGGAAAAAGGACGATTGAGTAAGTTTGGAATAGAAGAAAATCGATAAGGAGAGGGCATTTATAAGGTTGAAGAGAGAGAGGCTAGTCGTATGTATGCCACTAGTTGTTCTAAACAAGAAGAAGAAGGAGAAGGAGAAGAAGGAGAGAGAAAGACGAAGTAGATGATAAATGGTGAAGATGATTAACAAAGAAGATGACTTGGTCTTTTGATTCTCTAATTGATATTTTAATTTGGGGATAAATTGTGTAACTTTTCAATTTCTATAAAGATATTTTCGAAAAAAAAGAAATGACATAAAAACTTGGAATTACAATGCAACGATTGAGATAAAGAATGGTTATTTACCATTTTTAGGAATTGAGATCCTTATGTAATTGAAATTACAGGGTCAAAATGCAAGTAAACAACACAATAGATGCTCATTAAAGAATTAAGGAGGAATGGAATAGCTATTCCTCATAAGTGAACAAGCAAGAAAGCTAATTAGAAGTTACTATTTTTACTATAATTTACATAAAATTAGGGTTTAAAATAATTCCTTTTATTATTTGTTTATTATCATGTAAGTTGAGTCGTTGAACTTTGTATCTCATGAACTTCATGCTTCGAGACCACTAGAGCATGAAGACTCTATTGCGTAATCTCTACACTTGGAAAGGACATTTAAGATTGTGGATTCCTATTTAATAATATCACAATGATGCATATTAAACTACAAAGCACTTTAAATTAACTAACAAACTGTTATTAATCCATTAAGGATCAACTAAGGTCCCGTTATTAAAACATACCCGAATAATCATCTAAACATTTTTTCTACTAGAACTCCAAACGTTAAAAATCTAAAAGTTGTAAACAAAGTGCGTGATAGTAGCTAAGGTCATCGAACTAACTATTATCACTTTCATTTCTAATCCATCATTATAACTATCATAGCCATTGATTTCTTCTAAAACATCTATACTTAAAAGATGAAATCCCAAAAAGATGACCTTATAAGCTCAACAGGTAAGCTTATGCGTATAGACATGTATGCCATAAAAACATATGCAAAGTAGTTATACAAATGCAACAGAGAAGAGCAATTCAACTACAATCCTATAATTAGTCTTTGATGGGGGGTAAACACAATTTGCATTGCAATCCTAGAATTGAAACCATACCAATATCAACATTAGCAATAATCATCTCATCTTAGATTTTTAGCTTGTATCAACCATTAATAGTCCAATCCATTGCCCTTATATGTAGATCTATGTAATAACATAACTTTAATAGCTTCTTTACAAATATCCCAACACAATAACAACAGCAAATTTGCCTCACAGATAATTCAATTATCTACATAGAAATGGCATTAATTCCTCGGTACAGCCATATCATTTTAGATTTTCAATCCACAATTGTTGTTTACGCTAAACGGTTATAGGCCTTGGTGTTGATAGCAAAACAAATTTTAAAGGTCAAATAATAATTAAATTCATTACCTATACATAAAATACCTATACACATTGTTAATTAAGCAAAGTAGAGCTTATACTTATTTAAAACTTCCTTAGCAAGAATATAACTCTTAAAATCCTTTTCCAGATAACAACTAAAATTATAAATTTACTGATGACATTTATTAACTTTGAAAACATAAATAAATTGTTTTAGAATTAGTTTTAGCTATGTCTTAAGGAATTAGGTTGAATGAATAAGGCTTTAGGTCAATGATCGGCATTAGAAATTGAAACTAACACAATGTTCACTTGAAGGGAATGGCTATTTCATTCTCTCCTCATTCCTTATTAAGGTCCTCATCATTGCGCTCAGTTCATTTTTGCTACACTGAATTAGGATTCCATGGAAAATATTATTATTGCAAAGGGTTGAAGGCACCCAAAAACATGTTAGTCGATGAGCAAGTTGCAATGTTCTTACATATTCTTGCCCATTATGTAAAGAATAGGGTAGTAAACTATAATTTGAAGAGATTAAGAGGGATAGTTAGTAAGCATTTTCACAATGTATTAAATGCAACACTACATCTTAGCAACCATCTTTTGAAGAAGCCTGAACCCATTCTAAACAACTACACCGACAGTTAGTGGAAATATTTCAAGGTATATAATCAATAGATTACAATGAAATATTAATACCATAAATCAAGACTACTTTCAAGTTTAGGTTTGTATTCACTTTGCCCTTTTGTATAGAATTGTTTAGATGCTTTAGATGGAACTCAAATCCCAATTAGAGTCCCACTAAAAGACAAACTGAGATTAGAACCAAGAGAAATGAGAGGTAGAATTACAATGGAAGGAATGAATGTTTTGAGTGAATTGAAATGAGGGATCAACGTTTTGAAATATTTAAATAAATGATCAATGTTGGAGAAAGTGGTTCAAACAAAGGATTCGATTATTATAAATTATAATTTAATAGTCATTCCATAAAATTATTTGAATCACTTTGCAAAATGTTGATTCTTTATTTGAATTTTTTGAAATGTTAATCACTTGTTTGAAGTACAATGTGAAATGTTGATTTCTTATTTGAACATTTCGAAACGTTCATCTCTTATTTGAGTTTATCCCTAAATTTCGATCCTCTCTTTTGTAATATCCTCAGAAAATGAGATTACTACTAATGTTATGGGTGTTTGCACACCAAGTATGCATTTTTTTTTTATGTTTTGTCTAATAGGAGGGTTCAGCTGCAAACAATAGAGTACCATGTGATGCAATCACTAAGAGGAATGATCTTTAAAATTCCTTAAGGTATAATTCATCTATATATATACTCTTTAATGCTTGTTTAAGTAAAGACCATATGAATTGAAAGATAGCTTAAGTTATTCCTTTTATGTAAGTTGTTACTACCTAATCGATGGGGGTTACCTCAATTGCGAGGGATTTCTTGCACCTTTCAGGGGTTAAAGATACCATCTAAATAGATGTTGTCAAGGTTACTAACCAAGAACCCTAGAGGAATTGTATAACTTTAAGCATGCTTTTACTTAGAATGACATTAAGTGATGCTTTGGATTGCTAAAGATGAGGTGGAGCATCCTTCGAAGTCCCTCATTCTATTTAGTTCAAATCCATAACCATGTCATACTTCCATGTTACTTGTTGCATAATTTCATTGGGAATGAAATGTCTTCTGATCCATTAGAGGATCATGTAGACAAAGTGGTGGAACACAATGTCTGTGTTGGTAAGGATGTTATCATGATTGTCAGGAGTAGTGAGCATTAGTCTACCTGGAGACAAGATCTAGTTAACCAAATGTTTGCTAACTAAAGTGCAAGTAGACCAATGCATAACTAACATTGCATAATTGAACATTGGTGGATTATGTTGTAATGCTTTACTTTGTAATTTGATCAAATTGTCAAATACAACTTCTCATATTGGATCAATAAAATATTTCATGCTTATGTAGCTTATTCTTGTTTTTATGTATTATTTGTACTTTGGATACGAGTTTAACATAGAGACCGTTCATTAAAGCTATGACTATGTTGTGTGTAAGTAACCTATATTGTTATGCTTAATGGAAATTTGCTTTCATAACTCTTTATGTGTACTTTTCTAGTGATATAATGGAGTGAAGAATATGGAAGAATTTCAATCTTTACAACAAGATGGGAAGTCTGCAAAACAAGTGAAGAGAAAGTGGAAATTTTTCAAAAACTGTATACTAGTACAATGCATGATTGATCTCCAAGCTAAGGAACCTACAATGTTGACATGGGATTTAAAAGTTGATATCTTGTAAAGCTAGAGAAAATACTAGATGAAAAGATTCCAAACAATAGGATAAAGGTAAAACCAAACATAAAGTCATGCGTTTGGACTCTAAAAAAGGATTAAAGTATAGTGTATGACATGATTTATGGTTAGCATACAAGTGGCTCTAGATGGAATTCCATAAGGAATATGGTCACTATAGGGAAGAGTATATAAGAAGCTTTTATCTAAGTATGAGTCATGAATCCTAACATTTTCTATCTTATACATTTCATATGTTACAATCTAAATTTTTGTGACTAATTTTATTCATTCTTTACAGACACATAAGGAAGCTATATAGTTTATGAACAAAAGTTTTCCTTTACTTCATGAACTATCTATAATTTATGTAAAGGATTGTACTACCAGGCATGATGCATAAATAGCAGACAATGTACTAGAGGAGTTAAGGTAAGGGCAAGCCCCATTACATAACATGGAAGAAGAGTTGCCAAATGAGAAGGTAGTGGAGGAGACATTGGTTTGTCAAAGTGCAATTTATTCTTAGGGAAAGAGGAAGAGAGGCATGATTGGTAGTGAAACAATATATGAATTGATGTTTGCCGATAAAGAAATTCAAAAACATTTGTAAGAAATGAAGCACACTATAGATGATGCAATTAAGTACTTGACATCAAATAAGGTGAGGACAAATTTGCATAAGCTAACAATGTTCTTTCTAGGAATTGAAGATTTATTGCAAATAGAGGTATATCAAGTGTTGGCCAAGATATCTAAAAGCCTTGAAATTGTAGCTGTGCTTCATGATCTTCTACCTAAGCATCATCTTCCTTTTGAGAGTGCTTCTGAATGAGCAATTACTATAGTCATGGAGTGAGTGGATGTTATTTTTTGTTAGAGTACAACTGCTATGTTGCTTAGTTTTGCTTTGTTTCTATTGTTTTAGGTCAACTTGATTTTATGGCAATTGTTTCACCAAAGTTCTTGTGTTTAGACATAGTTCATGTTGTCTTATGCTTTTATCCACTCTTTTTTGTCGTAAGGATGTTTTGTACGAGTGGTAGTTAAGTTAAACTTTGGTTAACTTCAATAGGTTCATGTGCTTGGATTTTGTATTAGTGTCATTTGTATGGATGGAAGGATCTAACCTATCTCTTTCAATGTTAGATAGTAGCACTTACGATATTTAAGTGTATGGAGTATTTCAACTTATATTTTATAGCTTGTAGGTTGCCAAAAAGAGTTCAAGTAATTTTCTGCAATCTTAAAAATGTTCCAACAATATTTTCTACAGCTAAGTATCAGTTTGGTTATTTACCAATGAGACTACTATTTATATTATGTTGTTTACTAGAATAGAACTTTTATTTCTACTCTATTTTGCAAGTAGCTTTGTGTCACTGCTTCTTTCAAGGAACCTGTAGTTGCTTTTTTGATAAAAGGCAATGGAAGTATAGAAGACTATATATCTACTACATAGATGAAAATGGGTGGAGAGAGACCAACTGGATCACCATTAGTTTCTAGGCCTTCCTTAGAAGAAAATATCGTTCTCGGTGTTTACTATGCTATAATGTATTAACAATTCATAAAGCCAAGAGAAAGTATTATATATTAACAATTCTATATATTCAATAATGCTTACTATGTTGTAATCCTCTAAAGCTTGTACAAAAATGCATGTAGCTGTGTTTTTGAAGCTACATATATAGTGTATTTATATCCTCCCGACATTTGCTCATGATTGTAAATAATTGTTTATAGGAATTAGGGCTGTTTTGAGGTTAAATTAATGATGCTACTTTCCCCACATGATGCTAAGTTGATTTGTTCATATTTAGTTTGATCAATATTTTTGCTCTTTTTAGGATAATCTCAAAAGTTGCATTGAGGATGAAGTTTTTATACTTAAAAATCAATCCATCTAGATTGACAATAATAGTAGCCAAAATTAAGTATGGTCAAGTATATTGATGAAATAGTAGAAAGTGACAGTAACCAGTTATGTTGATGAAAAGAAGGTTTTGAAAATTATTATATTGCCTCTTGAAATTCCTATTTTACACGCTTGAAATTAAATATGGTCAAAAATGAAGATGTTAAGTTATTATTGTTATTATGGAACCTCTCTTAAGGTTAGAATCTATTAGAATAATTTATTATATTTTAATTGAATGCGATACAAAAGAGCTTTAAATAAATAGCAACACTTATTCCACTTCAAGTCACATTGTATGTAGTAAGTCTAATAAGTTGAAAACACCTTAACAACAATGATTAGATGGCTTTACAAATGTATCTTCGGTTCATGATATATTTTTTATCATCTACTTAGAGGAATTATAATAGTATCATTGATAACTGTTGCACCAGACTCCTTATACTCTTCAATTGTAGAACTCTTTGGGATTATGACGAATAGCAAAGAAAGGAAACTTGTATTTTATAACTCTTTTGAAGGAATAGGTTCAATCAAGATTGTGAATTTGTTACTAATCTCCAACGAAATGTCTATCAAAATTGAAAGTATATAAAGTATGTAAACATGTATTTTACAACTCTTTTTAAGGAATACGCTTAATCAAAATTAAAAATGCTTATAGCAAAAATAGTTTGGAAAAAAAAATTGCTAAGATAAAGGGAATCCACTCTAGAACCTACATTTCACTTCCTCGATCAATTTTAATTGTAGTTTAATATAATTCATAAAACTCTTGATTATTTATCTAATCAAAGAGTAAGCATCTAATTTATAATTTACATAACTTTGCATACGAGGCTAATTTTACCTACAATATATCCATGACCTTAATATAAGGAATAGAAAGAGGGATCTAAGCTAACATATGAAGCCTTAATGTTTAAATTAAGAAACTATGATACTACACATCATAATTCAATAGACAACTATCATTACATGATTCTTTTATCAAGGTATAGTTACAACTACACATCTTAGTTTTACAATTAACAGCTACATATCCTCCTTCCTACTTCTTAATAAGCACTACTGCTAGAGCAACATCATGCTAGACATTGATATTGAAGTCTGTAGTTAATTCTCCTTCTATGTGCAATGTACAATATAACCATTAAAAAGACAACCAGCATCATGACGATTAACACCCGTTTGAGCAACCTTTCTCTTTCTTGCGACACTTACAATTCGAACTTTAGTTTAATGACCCTTTCCTTGTGCCTCGTGTCAATAGCCTCTATTTCATGTTCCAACTTCTTAATTCAACTCAACACATTTCTTCTAAACTCCAAGCCATAACAACAAGTCGAAAGATCTACCCATTGGAAGAATTTACATCCGTCTCCCATCTACATGTTACAAGAGCACGGTGTTAAGCAAATTGATACAAAAGTCCATACAATCAATTGGATTAAAAGTAGAATCGTACCCAAAATTTCAGACATCTACAAAATCTTCTCCTAAACAATCCATGCTTTCACGGTATTAGAAGCATAGATTGTTCACCACAACTATAACTCATGTTTCTTGCACTTAAGTTTGAGGAAGTGAATGAATCGAAACAGCTTGACATGACAACTCACTATAAAATATATAGATTATGCAATACATGGCTATCATTTACTTTCATGAGTATATTATATAAAAATTTCATGGATTTGAAGGTTTATATAATAAGAGAGGAGTAAAAGAAAAAAGGACCTCTTACAAGGATTCATGTAATTAGAATGAATGATTTTAACAATTCTTTTTAAAAAGGAGACTTGTAGAATTCGGGAATACAAATGTTGCTAGACTGTGGTAGGATTTGCTTCATTTATGTATATTATGTATATATAGACAAGATCCAAAAACACTTAAGTTACAAGCGTATCCTTGCTCCCATAAATTCGGTTCAAAATCAATTTAATGTTACAGCTTCCCATTGTAAAGCATTCCATGGTTAAAGAAATTAGCCAAACAATTAACAAATTACACATTACATAGATGGGAAAACCAAAGTTTTCAACACTCTACATTTGCTGGTGCATCAAGTTGGTGCAACCTAAAAGAAACATCAATCAAAAGTGAATTATGTAAAACAGAATGTGCTTCTTAGTTTATCCTAATATTTGCAAGTAGAGAACTTTGTTGTATGTTTTATTAAATAACAATGCTTCTATTTTTCCCTAAAAATACAGACGAATGTCATAAGTTGAGCTCCCTATAACCTGACGAGGGTTTCACAAAGTTTATATCCTTGATTAATCTTACAAAGAAATCTGTAGGCTTTCTTTTACATGTACCTTGTTGATATGTTATAAAATGCACATAACAATAACTCAACCCAAAAGAACATATGGAATATTATAAGTACCTGAAGCATTTGAATAGTTTTCAATAAGGAAGAGAAACTCCTCGAATAGAATAGGAATTTGGAGTAGGACTCACTTGCACCATGACAAAAGGAAGGAACAAAAATCAGATGAGATCATAGAAGTATATGCAAATTATCCTCTTCATCACAAAGTAGAAAGCATATGATATAACATTGTGATTCAAAAGAAACGAGGATGGGAAGATAATCATTTTTTATGAATTGAAGGAAAGAAAAAGAGGAAGGATTCAATTCACTTACGTCCAACTAAACACCGTAATATGAATGTACAAGTCATTACATTCTTATTCCATTCCTTAGTGATCACAATTCCATTTCCCCCTGATTCTATTCAACAAACTAAACACACTGTAAGAAGCATGAATCTAACAACTAAGGGAACGATGGGTCAATTAAATGGGCTAGGTTAAGAGTTAAGAAGGCTTTGCTCCTAAGTGCTAGCTAAACAAGATCAAAGCCCAAAATAATCGTTACATTAAACTGTCAAATCCAACTTAAGCTAATCGAATGGCAATTCATTTGACTTGTTCTCACTTTTTGCCTTTTATTCTCTTTAGTTGAAATATAGGATTTTAAGTAGTGTCATTGGAGGTCTTTCTTTAATACATATTCGAAGGTCTTATTAGATCGTTAATAAATCTTACTTATCTCGTCTACAACTTAGATTATCATGGCTTAGTCTAAGTTTTCCTAAATTTCTTTCTCGAAAGAACTATGTTGAATGCCTTAAATTATTGTGATTTGATTTGAATTATAACCAAGCTAATACCTTTTTTGGGAACTTAACCAAAAAGGGAAATTTTTTGCAAGGTTGATGGGAGCACAAAGCGAGGGCTTATTGCCCTCCATGGCATGGACTGATCCTATTTTTGTAGGTTATGTATATAAATGGTTTTAGAGTTTCACAATATATATTGTATCAATTATTCGTAAGGAAAAAGAATTCTCTTCCAGCTCATAACATGGGCTACATTAGTTGATCTATGTAAATTATGTTCTTTAATTTCACTTGCAATTCTTTTCCAATTAAAATACTTGTAGTTCATGCAACAAACTATTTCCTCGAAATCATTTATAGATGCCAAATATCACTAGAATTACATGCTCTTTTTTGGGTTCAAGTTCAATAACTCTTATTCCTTTAATTTAAACTTGTCTATTTAAGGGTCTTAATTTGTAACTTTCTTGAAGGGGTTGTTTGTTTATGAAACATGTTTTAGTTCCCTAAAATATAGTGCTTTAAGAAGGTGTTGATTACTATTAGATTTACGCAAGCATTAATCGGGTTTTTGTTTTGTGATTTGTTTTGATCTTGTTTCTAGGAGTTCCTAATTTGAGTTTGGCTTTGGATAATGATTATAGTATACTTAGATTTAGATAATTGTAATTGTAAAAGGAGAATTTTAGATCAATTTTAGTTTGCTAACCTAGACTTAGGATGACCTAGAAGTTGTGTTCCTTTCTCCACCCACAAAAAGTGATCTATTACAAGAGTTGTTAGACGAGACTATAGATCCTATTTATAGTGCCTGGATGGGCTAAGGTTTCCTTATTTTGTTTTTTTGAATGTAATATCGTTAATTTTTGTATTTATCCCATTCCTTTTCTATTGACACACTTGTATATATTTAATATTAAATTTCTAGCTATTGTGGGTACATTTCAAGATAATTTTTTTTTTGTTAGATCAATGAATTTACTGAAACATACTTAAAGCACAACATAAGTGAAGATTGGGTGTTTTATCATATTCAAAGTTTAGAAATAAGATGAAGTAGTCTTGCCAATTGCTCTTATCATGAAGCCAAAAAATCTCTAATAGCATCAAGAGCTACTACCATAGGTGAAAGAGAAAGTTCACAACAAGGGTATTTGTTTCTCGATCCAAAGGAGATCAGGTGAGTACTTATCACTCAATTGAGAACAAAGTTGTGGTGATCCATAGTTAGGGCTAAAAACCAACAAAGCTAAGTGTGAGACCCTATAGTTTTAGCAATTAGGATTGAACATCTAATTTAATAAAGTAAAAGCATGTACCTTAGCAACTTAGTTCCAAGCAACCATTCTAGGGCGTTGACGAAGGTAGCTTAGTAAAGATAGGATTATACGCCTTGATATTAGTTAAGAGATCCCATAAGGATGGATATAATAAAATAATAAAAAATATAGCTAATATTATTTAGTTTTAGTATATTAATATATAATTATTGGAAATGCTTATAGTAAGCTTCGATAATTAATGGACTCTTAGAGTTGAATTATATGGATTCAAAAATGAAAAAAAATTATAAAAATGCAATTTATATGTATGTACATCAAGTACAATTATTATGAATAAATATATATTCATAATTACTTAAATTACCAAATTATACATAAAATACGTTAAAACTAATGAGGAAAAAACAATGAATAAATGGAAAAAAATAAGGAAATTGGCAATATCAAATATTGGTTTGAAGGGCATGGGAAGTTGTGAAGTAAGAAATAATACACATTACAGACACTTAATAACGTAAAATGACACTCATGCGAGACCTTGATCTCCAAGAAACTAGCTAAGATGCAAAGCGATGTTTTATCTAAACCTATAAAGTAAACGATCGCAAATAGATGTAAAAGGCTAACTCATAATCAAAACTCTAGCAATGAGTTACGATAATGAGCTCTTAGAAATAAACTATTGGAATGAAAGGGACAATAAATATAATAAGAAATACCAAATATATTCAATATGTAAAGTATGTGGGTATATATATGTATAGCTTGACATATACTCTAACTATAAAATGTCTAACTGAATTAAGTATTAACAAATTAGTAAATTTTATATCGCAATGGAGCCATATGAAGTAAGCAAGATGACACCATGAGTTTGGTTGCGGAAACATAATAATAAAACACTAACATGGGAAAAGCTAAATATATTAAGGTTATTTGTATGTATTAGAAATGCGAGATTTCATAACTAGTAATTTACAAGCACTAAGGTATAAATTATTTGAGTTGTAAAGGTAATAAAATGATATGAAATGTGTTTAAAAGGAAATATATATATATATATATATATATATACACAAAATCGAGCATACTCGACATGTAAAATATTTATCCATATTTAATTAAAACCACTATGTAAAGGTAATTGCATCCTAATTTACTAATAGCAATTTGATTGGTAATTAATATGGGGAAAATGCCACTGGATATAGACATGGCACCCATTGAAACAAATCAAGAATGACATTTCAACTAATAATTACACATCAGGGACTCTTTAACAAATGACATTTATGGGATTGAATAAATGGAGTTATACTTGTCAATTCCCACCTACGGCAACTAATATATATAAACCACTTTAAGAGGTGTCATTTTAACTAAACTAAAGGTCACAAGAATAGGTCAGGAATGGAAGGAAGAAACAATTAAATTAAAGCTCTCCTTGGAAGAATCTATTCAGCATAGTTACTTTGGCAAATGATGGGATTTCTATGTGGACAATTTGGAATTGAAGAAAGTGGAAGGCTATGAGTCAACTAGTTAAACTACAAAAAAGAAAATTTACGGTAAGCATGTCTGTTCGTTTTGCCTCATGCAGTATTCTTTTAAATTCCATGGTTCGAGTACAAAAAGTAGTTAATGTGTAAGCTACATATGTAAGGTATAAAATATTAGCAAATTGTAATTAATATTCTTGTTCCCTTAATCAAACAAGACATTTTGATAATGTATATTGTCAAGGAGGTTTGAATGTATATATAAGATTCAATAAGAAATGAGATATATTTAAGCTTAAATATAATTCGTACAAATTATTAACAACTCAAAGCTTATCTATGTATATATGTTTTACAAAGCAAGCTTGTTATGTTAAAACTTATATTTAAGAGTGGAACTTTAGTGGAATATTATATAAACATCATGTCAAGTCTGGATTTTTCTCAATTTTTTAATTTATTTTTCTTAATCTAATTTATATCAAACCCTGTATCCATTCAATATAAACACTTGACTAAGAATTAAGGAAAACTTGGTTTTGATTTTGAGAAGTTTGAAGTCGCCACCCGATTGAAGTTAGAAAAAAATGGGTTAAGTTAAATCAATTTAGTGGATCGACTTTAACCTAGCCACTAGCCACTAGCCTATTAGAAAAACTAATTTCTAAAACAATTTTTGAAAACCAAAGATTTTGGATTCAGGAGGCTATTTTATTAAACCCTAATTATATACCATTTTTAACTTTCCAAAATTAAATTTATCTTTTTAAATACTAGTTCTAGAATGAAAGACTAATTTCAAATTTATAAATAGATAAAATTCTATTTACACACAAAAAAGAAGAAAAATAATAGAATTCATTCACAACGGGGAAAATAAAAAAAATTCTATTTTAAGTTGCTTAATAGGTGCCTACGTATCTTTTAGTCGAGAACAAACTTTCCGTAATTCGTTCTTGAAAACTATAGGTGTATTGATTTATTTCAATTCTAAAAATTGGCCAATTTTATAAGGAAAATATCTAAAAAGAGTCCTAATTTTTTAACATTTTATTTTGGAAAATTCTAAGGGGAAGAGCCCTAATTCTGAAAAGGTTTAGTTAAAATTTTATTGTTTTGAAAGTAATTTTTCTAAGTGAATTATTTCTATTCTTTTTCTTTTATATACATATATTTTTTTATCCTTTTTTAACTTTTTTTTTATGCTAAAACAACAAAATAAAGTAAAATAAATAAATAAATAAATAATATATAATACAAGACACATAACAAATAAAAAGGCCGAACTAAATGGAGCAACATGTGGGTCAAACTCAAGTAGGAGCGCGAGTTGTCGGGTTGAGTTAGATGTGATCTGGGTGCAAATCCAGGTCACACATAGGGTGAAGACAACAACGACCATGAAGGGGGGCTTTTGATCGACTTAGACACTAAAACAAGCGAGGGTAAAGGGCTTCATGCAAATTTTATTAAGGAAGGGGAGTGTAGGGAAGATGCTTACAAAGTCAACTGTGATAGCCATTTGGGTCAAAGTGGGGCGGAGTTGCTAGTTTCGTAGTGGTGGTGTTAGGCGGTTAGGGTTTGTCGAAACCCTTAGGTAATGGTTCTCGAGTTTGTGGGTACAGTTAAGGATAGGGCAAGTCTTATTCGAAAGCTATTGGAATGGTGTAAACACCCCATTTTTGCACCTTACCCCCCTCCCTACCTTCTATATTTTTAAAATTTTTAGAATAAGAAAAGGTACCTAATTTAAGAAAAGTACAAAAAATAGAAAGTTTAGAGAAAATACAAAAAATATAAATAAAGAATTAGATAATTTAAAATTAGAATAGGAAATTTTAATTTAGCCCTAGTATTTTTTTTTTAGCCTTAAATAATAATAAAAAAAAAAAGAGAAGAGGAATATAGAGCTTGGGCTTAGATTTAAATCTAAGTCAAGCCGACTAAGTCCATATATGCAATTTGATTGCATATATGGATAAGGTATAGACCAATGGTCTATCGGTACTACACTCTGACTTACACTATGAAAGTACCTTTTATTTTTATTCTACCTATGGATGCAACATGTTCACATCTGATTGGGGGCATGTGTTGGCCTAACAAGTGGCAAATGCTGATTGGGCAATACGACTGATGTGGCACTACGTCAGCAAACCCAATCCACACCCTTCACTTTAGCTTGATCTTTTACGAATTTGCCATACGTAAACACATGATTCACTAATCTAATCTTACACTTCACATGGCCTTCTTCAAATTGAAAGCAAAAATGACTACAGATTAATTTGTTTTCATATTCAAATCGGTAATGAAAAAAAAAAAAGAAAAAGAAAAGAGAGGAAAATCTAGGATTTAGCATTGATGGTGAATTAGCCATTAATGTCCATTTCCTTGTGTAATCAAGCTTTAGAACCCATGATCAACCCTCCCTCTCTCACCAAACATATAGTAAAAACCAACCCCTTAAATCTAACCCTCTTTTACTCAACTAAGCTCCACTGTCACAATCACCATCCACGTCGCTACCCGAAACACCCACTTGACCAACTCACAATTGATGACCCACTCTTGAACCCCTCTCTTTCACTACAACTCATGTACAGCACACTCGCATCTGTAACCCCTCAAACACAGCACCACTGATGCCTAAACACACTCTACCAACTCCCCTTGAACTACTATACTACACGACCACGCCACAAAGTAAGTGTAATGATCCAGCCGAAACTCTTCCTACTGAGGTATTGTCTGCTTTGGCGTGGAACGTCTCACAATTTTGTCCCTTAATGTGTTAGCTTCCCAAAAGGTCACACATCTTGGGATTGCTCCAACCTAAGCACGCTTAACTTTAGAGTTTTGATGTACTCTAAGCCGCTAGACTAAAAGGCATCCCGATAATTAGAGTTCCTTCTCTTTACATGTAAGGGGTATTACTATCCACCTCCTTACAAAATTGACATTTTTGTCAATTTCGTTACATAGGTTCAAAATCATCATCAGGTAAGGCTCCGTCCTTTCAGCTGGTGGATCGCTCTAATACCACCTGTAACGATCCAACCGAAACTTCTCCTACCGAAGTATTATCTATTTTTCCATGGAATGCTACATAATTTTGTCCTCTAGTGTAGTATTTTCCTAGAAGGTCACCCATCTTGGGATTACTCTAACCCAAGTACACTTAACTTCAAAGTTTCAATGTATTCTGAGCCGCTATACCAAAAGGCACCTCAATGATTAAAGTTTCTTCTCTCTGCATGTAAGGGGTATTACAGCAAGCCCAAACCATCTCCCCATCACTCGTTTGATGTCCTATTGCCAACGCCCAAGTCGCAATAGCACATACCGTCGACACTTCACTACACCTCTATCCTTCTAAGTCAATTGCTTCTTCCGTGTCACTCAATCATCATCCACCTTTGCTGTAGTCTACAGTAACTTTGAGAACACTAATTGCAACCCATATCTTCATAGTCCTTATCCTCTTCGCCAGTTGTAACCCCCACGCATCCAACTCTCCCCTTAGTCGCGTGCTCAAACACCCAATCTCAACACCGCACAGACACATGCCAACAAATGTCAATTGAAGACCTACTCCCTCTAGCCTCACCATCACACCATTGCCTTGAAACCTTAGGCACTACGATAGTGCACTACTAAACACCACTATTTGGCTAAAACCAATGCCACAACTAAGCTCATGATATCCCTAAACACCTAACCCAACACTCCTTTCATCTCCAGCGACCACCACCTAACGCAAGCATAACCACCACCTTATCCGCTGAATTCAAAAACCATAAAAAATAACCCTAAACACTACAGCACTGCTCTTACACACCTTAAGTCCAATAAATTACACATGAATCTATCCTTTCCCAGGAAAAATTCGGTTAGAAACACGCCGAACCACATCCTTCATGTGCTTCCTCTCTCTTCCTTGCGAAGAACATGTGTAGGGTATATGATGGGTCAAATTGACCCAATTTTCCACCCAAACTCGGTCCAAAGTCCAACCTTAGGCCGAAGTCTGACTCGTGCCCTACTACATCTTTGGTCCAGCCCTTTTACAATTCCATTGTTGTTGTTGCTATTTTTTATTTATTTATTTTTATTTATTCTATAAATGGAATGTAAATAAAAAAATTGAAAAAGAAAAAAAACGAAAAAGAAGAAAGAAAAAGAAAAGAAAAAAAGAAAAAGGATGGTTTTATTTATTTATTTTTATGCTTAAAGCAAAGAAAATAACAAAAATAATAAAAATAAAAGAAAAAATATAGAAAAATAAAATTTGTAACTAAATGAGTTTAATAACTTAGAAAACTTTATTTTCCAAACAAACAAAAATAAATCAACTCTTTTCAAAATTAGGATATTTTTAGAACTTTCCTAAAAAAAAGCCTATTTAGGATTCTTTTAGAAATTTTCAAAATAAAATGGAATGGTTAAAAGACGTAAACTCGGCCACTTTTTAAATTTAAAATAAACAAACACACATAACATTTCGGGGAATGAACTACAAAATATTTGATCCCTAATAGAGAGTATGTAGACACCTATAGAATGACTTAAAATAGAAAAACCTTTTTATTTTCCCTTTTGTAAATATTTTCGATTTATTATTTTTTGTACAAATGGAATTGATTTTAACTGTAAGTTTATAACTAGTTAAAAAACGGTAATTTGAAAATAAACTTAATTTCAAAAATATGAAAGTGGTACCCATTAAGGATTTAATAGGATAGCCTCCATATCTAAAATCTTTAGTTTTTAAAACCTTTTTTCTTAAAATCGGTTTTTCAGTAAATCGGTAGTTAGGTTAAATCGATTTAACCTAACGTACTCTTTTTCCCAATTCCGATCGGGTGATAACTCCAAACAATTTTTTAAAAGAGAAATCGAGTTTTTCTTAACTCTTAGTTGAAGATTAGTATTAAAGTATTAAATAGGTTATGGTTTAATACTAATCATGTTAAGGAAAATAAATATGAAAAATCGAAAAAAATTAAACTTGACAGCTTGGTGACTTCACTAGGAACATCAAGAGGGCTAGCTACTTAGGAACTTTTCGAAATTAAATTTGCTTTTTAAAATACTCATGTTATTTATTTATTTATTGTTATTCATTTTCATGTATATACTTTATTTTAATTGCTATACTCATTTAACATGCAACATACTCAGGACATGGGGAGAATGATTGCATCAAGAATATAAGGTAGATATAGTCAGACCTTAGCTGTCTTAGGATCTTAGGAGGAGAGCCATTATGTAGACTCCGGTGTAGTGGTGTAGTTACTGCTCAAGATTGATTAGGCCACCCCACTTAAGTTTCAATGTGACCAATGAACCATTTTTTCGGAAGCACATAAGATCACAAAGCTTAAGGACCTATAGACCCTACCTTAATTACATACATGACTTTTAGATTGACGAATAAATAATAATTGGGCATATCATCAATGAAAGGTCGGAACTCTATTGAAATTCTATTAAACCATAAAAAATATTGTAATATACTTTCCATGTACAACAATAATTAAATTCTGGTGAAAGTCCTAACCTCGAACCCTTTCATTGCTACATTCTAATTTAGTTGCTAGCCCTTTACATTTGCATCTATATGCCTTCATCTTTTCTTGTATTCACTTGTATAAAAACATTAGTGCTTGTTCATTCATGCTTGTAAATAAACTTATTCAGTACTTTTGTTTTATAAAAATTGCATTATTTTACCACTAGTTAAGTCATCATTTTAGAATAAGATCATTAAGCTTTAAAGCATACTTGTAGATTGTTTTAACCAACCTTTATAATGATTAAATTTGTAAATAGCCTTTGAAAAGAGTTGGACTTAAATTTTTTCCTCTTTGTAAAATTTTAGAATTCACCATTCTATAGATTACCATGTTTTCATAGACCCTCTTAGCCTTTAAATTTGTAAATTCTTAATCCCTTATCAAAATTCCTACAAAAAAAAAAGGAAAAAAAAATGTTCATTTGTCTAGAGTCTTACAACTATAAGTTTTCATTCCTAGATTTTTTTTTATTGCTTTCATCATTAGTTTTCATTTACCCACTCTTCTTAGTATCTAGATTTTCCAATTAGAAATTATTTGTAAATATTAGGTGTCTCATAAAATTTTCCTTTGTAAAATAATTCTTTTTTCTTTGTAAGTAATCTTAATATTTGCAAGTTGTAAATACTTTCCTTTATTGAACATAAATTATTAAAAAAAATTTCACTCTAAGTTTTTTTTTTTAAAAGTATGTCAATTAAGTCTATAAACCTAGGTTTTTCTCTTGTAAATATATCCCACTTGTATATTCTTAGTGTAAATCTTCTTCTCTTTCTTATCATCTCTTGTGAAATATTTTATAAACTTTTTTTATCTCTACTTTTGTGAAAATTCTTCTTATAAAAAGTTAAGCTGGTCCCTTTTCTCTTTCAAAAAAAAAAACAAAAAAAGAAAAAGAAAGGTTGTTAATGGATAGGAATTTTTCCAGTCAGGTTTAAATGACTAATGATAAGATTGCCTCCCTGGAAAAAATGATATGTCAAATGATCTAACAATTACCGATCTTGTTTCTCATGATCACTACTCTATAAGTGTTTCAAGATTCAAACCTAAAAAAGAGATTTTCAAATATAGAAGAAAAAGCAGCGATACCATAAAAAAGCATTACAAACTTAGAAGTGCCAATAGGCCTGATACTTAAAAGATTTTAACACTCAATAGTCAATACTAATCAAATGCCGGTAAGCCCATGGATATCCCTAATCTTCAAGCAACTAACTTAAACATGGAACATAGAAATATGATTTTAAAAGTGAAAAAATAAAGTGGTCATGAGTAGTATAAGTCATGAGTATTATACGTAATGTGACCATAGTTTATTGGAATCGATAAATTTAGGATTCCCAAAAATGTTATCGAAATATAATAAATTTTTAATATAAAGTCATAAAAAATAAAATGAGATCCTTAGAAATGTTTATTTGATAAAATGAAGTATAGAAAATATTTAACTTAACGTAAATATAGCTTTAACATATTATTTATTTTTATAAAAAACATGAACGTTAAGTTTCATTAACTGATAAACCTTTAGAGATAAATTATTTGATACATATTAATAATCATATGTTAGATAGAAGAATGATATGTGTAGCACATGTGTACTCATGAAATGTGCATCGGTACATGGCTCGTTGTATACATGTAAATATAATAACATAATAACTGCAACTGGGCAAAAGATACATACAAATAATATCTTTATCAAACTTTGGACAACCCAATATGTAATATTTTATTTGCCTTGGGATATGGCGGCACAAATAAAATATCAGCCCATGAGTTGCATACCTTAGGAATGGAATACATCTGTCACCGAAGCCAAAAGGCGAGTTTGATAAGACATCAAGACACTTACCCTCAAGACTACAAATATTATATTAGCAATATGAAAACAAAATATTGAAAATATTTCTGGCAAATATGGCGTGGCAGGTGGGTATTCTTCCACAATCGAATCCTTGTGAGGTGTTGGCCTAATAACAAACTTAATTATAAATGAATAAACATGCAGCTTACACAAAGAATGGCACCCTCGGATATTTCCACCGACTTCCGTTACTATAAATAGCCCACAATGCATTCTTATATGAATTTTTAGCAAATAGGGAATAGGAGATATAATAGGAAGAATTTACTGAAATTTCCACTTACCATGAACGACAGATCTTGTGGTAGGGGCCTTTCAATCCAAGAACGATAAGGTAAGGTAATTCTAGATGTCCAAAAAATTAATCCTGAGAAATATTTCACGTTTATATAAAACTAGCTAGTGCTTGTATATATAAATGTATATGTATCTCATATGTCATAGGATAGATAGCAGGAGATATTTGGAGAGTATTAGATTTTGTTTATATCTAATAGTATTTAGTTTACACAACAATAAATAGATATGAATGTACATATAAATAAGTGCCATTAGACTATATGTTCTCTTATGCTAGTAGACCATCTCAGGATTGCTCATGTATTTGTTATTGCTAACTATATATGAATAAGTCTTATATATACATATTATACAAAGGGGATATTATTATGTATCTAAATAAATTAAATAGACTAATACGTCAGTAATCTGCATAAACCTTAAAATATGTTACAATATGTGTAGGGGTTTGTACTAAAGGGAAATAGTCCTAATTAAAGAATCATGGGAGGTATGTTAGTCATGATTCAAAATAATTTTGTAGTTGAATTTCTACGGAGTCCATAGCGAAATTTAAGGTAAATCCTATTTTTCATATAGTTTAATATAAAAATTGAACATATACCTTTTTTTATACAAATAATATGTGAAATGGCTAGTTTGGAGAAAATAGCTACAAAATAGATAATTTATAACATTTATGGAAAATACCATTATAGATTGACTATTCAAAAGCTCAATCATGATTTTACAAAATGGATTCATGTTTCAACACAATCAAAATGTTATATCATAAACAATCTCTAGTCAACTATATTTAATGTTTGCTCATAAAGTGTGTTTATTATTATTATTATTATTATATATATATATCTACTTCACATATATATATATGATCATATGTTAATACACCATTGAAAGTATGCAAATAAATATAGCTTTCCTACTCAACGTTGACATGTGACTATGAAATAATATATATCGTAAACTCTTATATGATAACAACTTTACAAACTGTAGCTTATATATATGTATATGTTTCTAATATTAGAAAATATATATATGTACTATATAAATATAGTAAAACAGTATTAAACTATATTCTATAACATGTTAATATATATATATATAATACGATTATACATATGCATCAATCATCCATGTGAATATATAATTTAAAAGCAATCATATAAGATCTATGTCGTATAAACATATAGGTAGCTAGTACTCATAAATATATGTACATCCACATGTTAGTATATAATTAAAGTATTGATATATATTATTACAAGCTATAAATATCTCCTAAAGTATGATATCTCATAACAAACTTATAAGCCTACTCTTTTATAAAAGCTTGTGAGATATTTTTCTTAATTTTAAACGACAACGGAATTCTATGGCCTATGATATATACATAAATATATAGAAGACTTATTATAACTAAATAAGCATGATGATCAATATTATCAAGTTATAGTGAATTAGAATGAATCAAATAGACTAATGCTTTCACAAGCTTTATGAATCATAAAACTTCGTTACATCATGTAGGAATTGGGTTATGATGTGAATTGTGACAATATAAGGAACACTAAGAACAAACAAGTGATGAAAATGATATGGTTACTAGAAATTGATAGTGTACCAAGCTTATTGGCTTAAGAGATTGTTAAAACCAGGGGAGTACCCCCTATTTCATTATTCTGTACTTACATAATGGTCGAAAACGTAGACCACTCACTTGCTTGTTGTACATAACCATAAGATATGCTTAAGTGTATCACAATACTTGGAGTGCTTACACTTTGAATTGATATGGTTTATGATAAACAGTTACTTCGTATATTATATTTCTTGAGTTTCGTGCTTCAAATAATAGATTGGGATTCACGAGAAATGTAACTCAATTAACATTTGTGATGCAATTGTACTTAGTTGACGAGATTGTTTGCCTTATATGTTGATTGATCGTATTATGTATGTGACTCAGTGAATCTTGGATGATATTGAGCATATACCAAGCTGACTTGGCTTTGTGCAAAAGTTGTGATTTCTATACTATGCCATGTGTATAATTGTAATATGTGACTGTTGAGCTGAAATCTAAGCTTGGTTGCTATTTTCTTGGTTTTCGATATATGGTAGAATTTATACTTAACTTGATTAACACTAGAAATTATAATTGGCTAGGTTAATTTGAAACTCATACTTGGCTTGGCTAAATATGTTATTTAAATGCATTCATGACATAGCATGAAAGGACTTATAGGTCAAGTTTCTGAAAGTTTGAATACTGCTAAGCTGGGTTTTGAGTATATAGAATTACATTGCTTAATTATTTCTCACCATAATGTCTAGTTTCAACTAGGTCAACTATGTACTGGATTTCTAAACCATAAAGAGTAGTTTCTATTTTACTGAGTTAGGGGTCATACTCCCAAGCAACTCCTTATTGCCCTAAGTTCCTAGACATTGTATCTAGATGCCTAAATATGTTGACTAACCAAATGAATAAATTAGAAGAGCATAGGGTATTAGTACCAATGCATGTCATGTGCATCCATATGGGGCATGAATTGTTGCATGTGCACTTGATAATAGTTTGATGAGTTGAATGTATTGTATTATTGATGATGTTGGAATTATCAAATATAAAATACATACTACTTGCTATCATTTAGAATACTTGATTACTATGCCTTCTATGTTTAGTTTTATACTTAGCTCAAAACCTAAGCTGAGGGGTTAGCTTATCTAACCTTAGGTACTGAAGAGAAAAACTTAGATGTAGAGATAGGTGACAGAGAAAACGATTAGTTGCAAAGTTTCAAATCAAGTTCTTGGATACAAGTTTACAAGAAGGTCGTCATACTACTTTTAGATTTCTAATATTAAGGTTTTGAATGTAAAAGTTTATTATTCTAGTTGAATTTTAAGTCAAAAGGTGAAGTGAAATGTGATACTTCTAACGAGACTCATATTTTATGAAGTTTCACTATGTTATTTTATATTAATTAAAAGAAGTTTTATTAGAAATTCACATAGTAAAGTTTGAGTTAATAAATTTGTTATAGTTTTAGCGTTATCCCTAACTTGGGGATAGTATAACGAACCATCTCTTAAGCAACAAGTGTTGAGATAAAGCATAAGTAAATGCCTTGAGAGATGGGGCATTACAGCCTAAATAATGAAACCAGCCCAAAAAGAAAAGAGCTAAGGATGAGTGAGAAAAAAAAATACACACAATGGGCTCGAAGGAGATAATTTACTCAACTAAAGATCTCAATGACCCAAATCTTTCATCATTTAGATCGTAGTTTGTAAAGCCTTAAATCCAAATTATAGACCATACAGCTTTAACCCAAAAGCTCGATGCGAATATCATATGGGTTAGAAGGGGCACTCTACTGAAAAATGCTGGAGGTTGAGGAATAAAATTCAAGATTTAATTGATACTAAGGTTAGTCAACCAGAGCTTCAAGAAATCGGTCATTCTTCAAGTCATGAGGGGACTTCAACTGAATCACTTAAAGCTCCAATAGTTTTGAGTCTACCAATACCCTCTGATAGGCTCGCATGTTGTCTTAAGTAGTTAGATGTTTAAATGGAGCAAGATAAAGTAGGGGCAAAGAAGAATCGAGTTCTTTTCAATGAAGTTTGTAATAAACTCATAAGAAGATGTTTTGAATGGCTTTGTAATAAAATTATCTTATTGGTTGCCTTTTAAACTAGGTGATTACAGTTTGATTAATATTAGGGCAAATGAACATACATTCCAGTATCATATTTTGAAAGTTTAGAATGAAAAGAGGCAAACTATATCTCCTATACTAACCTTAAACTCTTTGAGAGTTGAGTGATATTATGGTGAGAACATTTTAGACTCATTCCTTAAACGATGTCTATTTTGAATTCAACACATAGATTAAAATGAAGCTAAGCATTCATTTTCAAATCTCAAACACAATTATCTTTTGTTAACTTCGTTGGACCAATTTCGAGAATTTTCAAATTTAAACCCTGTCAAAAACTGCCCCACAATAGGGCAATTCGAATGTTAAGGTCATTAATTAGGAGAGAAGAATAAAATTGCTTCAATAACATTAATTCAAAGACGAATTTTATTTTTAATAAGTTATTTTTCTTTGAAATGAAGAAAAGCCAACTCCTTTTCAAACACCTCACCTAAGCCCATACGCTTAGAATTTATGGATTTAAGGCTTTGAATTTATCAAAGACAAAGACTAAGCAATATAGACAATCACTTTTTAGCCAAAGGAAAGAGAGAAGAGCAAGAAATAATGAGGCAAAGTAATAAATAAAGAAAGAATAAAAAAAATTAAAAAAAGAAAAAAGGAGTAAGGTTTGAAAATTGACCTTATATGTAAGCGAAAAGCTCCAACCACAGAAGGCCCAAAAAAATACAAAGCCCTAAATCTCATGCCAAGCCTAAAAATATAAGCCTTACATATTTATCTCAAATCACAAAACATAAAGCCACTTTACACATCCTTAATCACAAACATAAGGCCTTTCTACCTACAGTACCAACCTTACTTTAGAAAATTCTTTTGATCACAAGAATAATTTATCCTTAATAAAAATTATTTTGAAACTAGGGCAAACATACTTCTAGCTTTTTCTTAAGGGTTCTTGACTTGCACACTTGGATTAAATAAAAATACTTCTTTCAAAATAAGCTTTTTCATTAGTCCTTTTTTGAAACCCTTTGACTAAAAGCCTAAATTTGTAATGTTGACCAAAAAATACCTAACAGATTGATCAAGGCGTATTACTTGCAAAATGGACTATAATTTTTGGAACTATAGTCAAAAGTATAATCTGGACTGAGAGTTTGCAAAGAAGCCCTCTTCGACTAAACTAATTATGAGTTACATTTTTCTTAAGAAAGGAATATTTAAAATCACAAAGCCCTACTAGGAAGCTTAACATTAGGTTTAAGAGACAGTGAGATGCCCTACATGATTAACAATAAAAGGGGTGGCTATAACATTTGATCCTTGATAAAAATTTATACCCGTTAGTAAGCTTTCAAAATAAAATAAAATAAAAAGAGAGAGAGAAAAGGTAAAGGCTTATCACAAGTTTTTTGCCCATTTTCAAATCCTTGTCGACTCGAATAGCCAAGCTTTCAATTCATCTCACCTACTCCCTTTTTTCAAATGTGGTCACACTTTTAAGTTGACCATAATAGTCTAGATCATTTTTCCCTAATGAAGTTTTTAATGTCCATTAACTCTTTTTCAAATTAAGGGGCCTATCCTTAATACCTTTTTCATCATAAATAGTTTTCACCAAATTCTTTGTTTGTAAAAATTTTTTAAGTCAAGAAGTTTTTCAAATTGGTCACTCTCCTCATTTTACTTCTTAAATCTTTCATCAATTCTTCCTTCAGGGTCATAATCAGCTCTGAGAGCACTATCCCATCTTTAATCAATTTTTAAGGTTCTAGTCGGCTTAAGGAGCACTTTCCCATCTCACTTAGGGTTTTAGCTAGCCCAAGAAGTGCTTGCCCACGTCCCGTCTCATTTCACTTAGGGTTCTAACTAACTCAAGGAGCATTGTCCCATCTTCAAACCATTTCTAGGGTTTTAGCCAACTCTTAAAGCACTGCCCCATCTTTCATCATTTTCTAAGGTTCTAGCTAACTCTTAGAGCATTGTCCCATCTTCAATCCATTCCTAGGGTTCTAACCAACTCTTAAAGCGTTACCTTATCTTCAATCCATAGGGTACTAGCTAGCTTTTAAAGTGTTATCCCAACTCATATATTCCTTTAGGGTTTTTAGCGAGCCCATAGGGCACTTCACTTCATCAATTTTTTTGTAAGCCCATAAGGCGCTTCCCTTCATCAATCTCTCTTTAGGATCTTAGCAAGCCCATTAGATGCTTACCTTCTTCAACTCCTTTAAGGTTCTTAGTTAGCCTATAAAGTGCTTACCCTTTTGTTAATCTCTCTTAAGGTTTCAACGAGCCCATATGGCACTTCCCTTCATCAACTCCTTTGGGGTTCTTAACTAGCCTATAAGGTACTTATCCTTTTGTTAATCTCTCTCAAGGTTTTAGCTAGTCTATAGGGCGCTTACCCTTTTGTTAATCTCTCTCAAGGTTTTAGCAAGCCCATAGAGCGCTTCCCATCATTAATTTATGTTAAGGTTCTTAGCAAGCTTGTAAGGTGCTTCCCTTCATCAATTTCTCTTAGGATCTTAGCAAGCCTATAGAACGCTTCCCTTCATCAATCTCTTTTTAAAGTTTTAGTAAGCCCATGAGGCACTTTTATTCATCAATTTCTTAGTGAGCTCATAGGATGCTTCCCTTCATCAATTTCTCTTAGGGTCTTAGCGAGTCCACAAGATGCTTCCCTTCACCAAATTCTCTTTTAGTAAGCCCATAAGGCACTTCCCATCATTAATTTCTATTAAGGTTCTACGAGCCTATGAGGTGCTTCCCTTCATCAATCTCTCTTTAGGGTTTCAACGAGCCCATAAGGTGCTTCCTTTCATCAATTTCTTTTAATGTCTTAGCAAGCCTATACGATCCCTTTATCAATAATCTCTTTTTGGTGTTTTAGCGAGCCTGTAAGCCGTTTCTCTTTACCAATTTCAGGTTCTTTCAAATTGATTCTTATTTAAGGTTGTTAGTCCCCGAGAGATGCTCTTGCTTAGGTTAGTGAGCTTAAAGAAGCACAACCAAGTTTTCTAAATTGATTCCAATTTAGGGTTGCTAGTCCTGGAGAGATGCCCTTGCCTAGGTTAATGAGCTTAAAGGAGCACGATTAGGTTTTCTCAAATTGATTCCAATTTAGGATTACTAATCCTCGAGAGATGCTCCTGTTTAAGTTAGTGAGGTCAAAGAAGCACAACCAGGTTTTCTAAATCAATTCCAATTTAAGGTTGCTAGTCCCAAAAGGCACTCCCGCCTAGATTAGTGAGCTCAAAGAAACATAACTAGGTTATCAAATCAATTCTAATTTAGGATTACTAGTTCTCGAGAGATGCTCCACCTAAGTTAATGGGCTCCATAAAGTATGACCAGGTTTTCTCAAATCGATCACAATTTAAGGTTGCTAGTCCCCTAAAGACGTTTCCGCCTAAGTCAGTCAACTCAGAAGGGCACAACCATGTTTCAAACCAATTTTTTTTTTGTAGTCAACTCCAAGGACGCTAGACCTTTCTAAAACTTGCTCTAGTGTCTCAATCAGCTCTTAAAGCACCTTCTCTCTTTTTCATCTTTCACCAAATCCCCAATAGAGTGAGTTTAAAATAGCTAGCTAGATGTATTGCTTCTTAAGGCAACTTTATCCCCATCGCAAAAGTAGTGTTTCTTTTGTCTTTATAGTAAAGTTTTACTTAAACTTCACCGAAAAGAGGAATAGTTGTAAACACCTCATTTTTGCCACCTTCTCCTACATTTTTAAAATTTTAGTACAAAAAATAGGAAAATTTAAGAAAATTACAAAAAATAGAAAGTTTAGAGAAAAATAAAAAAAATAGGAAAAAATAAAAAAAAAAGAAGTAGATAGTTTAAAATTAGAATAGGAAATTTTAATTTAGGCCTAATTTTTTTTTTTTTTTAGGTCTTAAATAATAAAAAAAAAAAAAGAGAAATATTGAACCTAAGCTTAGATTTAAATCTACCTCAAGCTAACCTAGTCCATATATACAATTTGATTGCATATATGTATAAGGTACAAGCTAACGACTTATTGGTACTACACTATGACTTGCATTATGAAACACTTAAAGATCTTAGGTTCAAATCTCACTATAGGCATAAAGCGCCTTTTATTTTTTTTCCTACCTACAGATGCCACGTGTTCACATCTAATTGAGGCCACATCACAAATGCCGATTAGGTAACACGGCTCTTTCTCTCCCTTTTCCCCTCTTTCCCTTGATTTCCCATCATTTCCTTACGTTTCTTATGCAAACCTAGTCCATGCCCTTCACTTTAGCTTGATCTTTCATGCATTTGCCACATACAAACACATGATTCACTAATCTAATCTTATACTCCTCATGGCCTTCTTCGTATCGAAAGCAAAAATAAGTCTAGACTCATTTGTTTTCATATTCAAATCGGTAATGAAAAAAGAAAAAAGAGGAAAATCTAGGATTTAGCATTGATGGTGAATCAGCCATTAGTGCCCATTTCCTTGTATAATCAAACTCTAGAACCCATGATCAACCTTCCCTCTCGCACCAAACACACAACAGAAACCAACCCCTCAAATCCAACCCTCTTTCGGTCGACTAAGCTCCACTGTCACAATCACCATCTACACTGCTATCCAAAACACCCACTTAACCAACTCATTACCAACGACCTACGCTTGAACCTCTCTCTCTCACTACGACTCACCACAGCACACTCTTGTCCACAACCACTCAAACACAGCACCACCAATGCCTAGACATACTCCACCAACTCCCCCTAAACAATTATGTTATATGACCAAGCCACAAAGCAAGCCGTAACCATCTCCCAATCACTCACTCAATGTCTTATTACCAATGCCCAACTCGCAATAGCGCACACTGTTGACACTTCACTGCGCCTCTATCCTTGCAAGCTAATTACTTCTCCCATGCAACTTAATCACTGTCCACCATTGCTACCATTCACAACAGCTTTGACAACACTGACTATATCCCATATCCATACAGCCCTTATTACGCCCCGAATAGGAAGAGTTATAACAGTTCCGCCATATAAACTAATCTAAGATAGAAGCTGACCTTAGAACTACTATCATAGATATAGTCCACACAAGGTATACACAACTTAACCAAATTGAAGCATCCGTTCTGATACTTGTAAATAATTAAACTTGCGGTATAGCTTTACAAAATACCTATTCTATATAACTTGTTATCTCATAACACAACAATACTTACATAAATGTCTCAAATCTAAAGTTATAATTTACAATCAAAGTTTACTAAAAATCACAAGTTTTGCAATCTATTTATAATAAGTTAGGAAACTAGTGGACGTCCCAAGGAATTCCTAGTTAGTTTCCTAAAAATTCAAAAGAAAAGTCAAAAGCCTAAGTTCAGTTGATTATTCGTTCCTCATATTCTCAATCAATAGCTCACTAACTTAGGGGTAGTGGTATCTGAACATCCTGGTCTTCACTTAATACCTGCAAAAGAGTCTTTGGGGGTGTAAGCATAACTAGCTTGATAAGCGGGACGGAGTTAAAAGAGTACCAAACAATCACAAGTAAGGTTACTAATTATGATGAGATGAAACATCACACAATATTATTTAGTCCATTGTGAGATTAGGGAAATTACATCCGCTCCAACCCGGACTGAAAAGTTTTATCGTGACTCGAATCAAACCAAACTCAAGCTTGTGCAATAAAGAACACCCTTCTCCCATGACCACCTTCAAACCCCGGTCCCTACCCTTGCCATGACCTCCTCGCTTGTCACTTAGTTTGACTAAAGATGGGGGAAGAACTATTTCAGCTATCCTCATTGAAGGGAGTCAGTATTTGGCCTGACACTCCTAATCATTTTCCTTAACCGGTGTTATGCATGTCCAGTTTCATTGTAGTTACACCTTTATTAGTTGTAAGTAGGGGTAACCAAACAAGCTTATACGATACAGAAACAATGCGATCATATAAAACGGCACACCAAGGAGTTCAACTCCTATTATAACTGAATACCAAACATACATATGGCTTGGGCACAAGCAATTAATTACAGACACAAACAAAAATACTCTTGAGTTTCTATATACTTTAATACAGTATCCCAATAAGTAGTAAAGCTACAATTCCAACTTACCTATTTAAATGTTGATTGTAAGGGATTAAGGTTGCCAACAATCTAACCATTAAGGGATCTTATATACACAAAAGCCAAATTTAGTTTTCATAATTGCTACGAAAATACCAAGGTTTTATTTAAAACAATTATATATATACATATATAAAGTATATTATCATAATAATATATAGTTTTATTATATATATATATATATCAAGTTAAGTTATTAATTATTAACAATATACGTAATTATACTACTACGTATAATATATTACTTCAATCGTATAGAAACGTATTTTTAATCGATTAAGTTGCATTTCAATTTCGGTAGAGTTATCATAATACGTACATTCTAGTAATATTATAGAGCTATAGGTTATATTATCTAAGATTGTCTGATTTTAGTAAAAATAGTATCGTTGGTTCATACAGACCTAATGATACATATTATGGGTCATGTTTCTAGAGATAACTTTAACAAGTAAATTGACTACACAAATTGATAATATTAAAGAAGTTGCAGCTGGTTATGATTAGTGAACCAATGACCCCCAGCTGTAACATAGAAAAAGTAGCGAAATCACTAAACTTTAAAAACTATAGATCTAATTTAAATTCGAAAATCTGGATTTTTTGGCATGATAACATAGAATGCAACTGTTTACATGATGCTGAACAATTTGTACACCTGTCATGTCGATTAAACAACTCACTTTATTTTCAAATCACTGCGGTATATGCGAAATGCTCAAGATCAAGTCGTAAAGATCTGTGGGAGGGTTTGGAGTCCATAGCTGATCAGAATAACTGTCCTTGGTTAGTACTAGGTGACTTCAATGTGGTACTATCTCCAAATGAGAGAAAAGGATGCTCAAAAAATGATGAAGGTTCAAGCTTAGATTTTAAGAATTGTATCAATAGATGTCAATTAGCGGATGCTGGATTTAGGGGATGTCCATTCACTTGGTCCAGAAAGAAAAGCCATGTGAGATTAGATAGAGCTCTAGTTAACAATGAATGGACTGTCAAATTTGAAAGCTTTAATGTAACTCATCTCAATAGAACATGCTCGGACCATGCGCCTCTCTTCGTGGAATTTTCAAACAAGGTAGGAGCAAGGGGCCGTAAGTTCAGATTTCAGAATATGTGGACAAGGCACCACTCATTCCTCAATTTAGTGGAGTCATCATGGAACGCAGATTGCAACTATAAAGGATTAATTAGATTCCAAATTAAATTACAAAGATTAAGTCACTCTCTAGCTAAGTGGAATAGAGAGGTGTTTGGCAACATACACAAAAAAGTCAAGGAGGCTGAAGAACGTGTTAATGAAATAGAAAAAAAGAATATGCTTGATGGACAGGAAGAATCATATATAAATTTACAGAAAGCGAAAAAGGAACTCGTGGAACTGATTGAACAAGAAGATATTTTTTGGAAGCAAAGAGCCAAAGTGAAGTGGCTGAGAGATGGGGACAAAAACACAAAATACTATCATGCTGTTGTCAAAGAAAGGAGAGCCAAAAATGCAATTACAAAAATAAAGGATAGCAGCGGTTCTTGGATTGTCGGGGAGGACCTCGGTAATTCTGCTGCAAATTTTTTTAAAGACCTGTTATCTAGAGACAGTGAAGTAGAGCCATTTAATTGTCCCAGTTGGGTGTCCAAGATTATTAGTGAGGAGGAAAATAAGAAGCTGGTGTCTGCTCCTACAGTTGAAGAAGTCTCTAAAGTGATAATGGAACTGGAAACTGATTCGGAGCCGGGGCCAGATGGTTTCGGAGGGATGTTCTATAAACACTGCTGGGAGGTCATCGGAAAGGATTTTTACGAAGCAGTAATAGAGTTTTTTGATGGTTTCCCTCTTCCCAGATTTTATACAGCGGCCACCATAGTCTTAATCCCGAAATCAAACACTTCTACTCAATGGAAAGACTTCAGGCCAATCAGCCTTTGTAATACATCATCTAAAATTTTTTCAAAAATCCTTGGCAACAGGCTTAGTGATATCCTTCCTAGAATTATCTCTCCTAATCAATCAGGATTTGTGAAAGGGAGGAACATCCTCGACAACATTCTTCTGGCCCAAGAACTAATGCGTGATTTAAATAGAAGAGTCAGGGGAGGTAACATTATCATGAAACTTGATATGGAAAAGGCATATGATAGGATTGACTGGGTCTTTCTATTTTCTATGCTTGATAGCTTAGGATTTCACTGGAAGTTTACATACATGGTTAAGAGGATTCTGTGCAATAGTTGGTTTTCAGTGCTGGTCAATGGGAAATGTTCTGGTTTCTTTCAATCCACCAGGGGTCTGAGGCAAGGGGATCCCCTTTCTCCCTCAATTTTTATCATTGCTGCAGAATATCTAGCAAGGGGATTAGACTTCCTTTTTAAAAGATTCAGCTCAATAAGATTCAGGACATCATCGCAACAATGGATTTCCCATCTCAGCTTTGCTGATGACTGTATTCTGTTCTTGAATGGTGCATCTCCTGCTGTCACAAAAGTCATAACATTCCTTAAACATTATGAAAGAGTCTCGGGTCAAAAGATCAATATTCAGAAGAGTTCAATTTTAATTCCTGACAAATTTAAATCAGCTAACAAAAGGAAAATCAAAACAATTACCGGGATGAAAATTCAAAATACACCAATGGTATATCTTGGTTGTCCATTGGTGGTCGGTCCCAAAAAACGACATATATTTGACGCCATTTTTGGAAAAGTTTCTAATAAAATTAATCATTGGTCATCCCTGTGGTTATCTGCTGGGGGTAGAATCTGTCTCATAAAAAGTGTACTAACTTCACTCCCTTTATTCCTGTTCCAAGCTATTAAACCCCCCATATGGGCTATTAAAAAATTAGAGAGCATGTTTGCTAGCTTTCTTTGGGGAGACTCGAATGAATCAAAATCGACGCATTGGGCTGCTTGGGGGAAACTATGTCTTCCCACGAGTGAAGGCGGAATAGGAATTAGGTCTATGAGAGAGTTTTCACAGGCCTTGGAAATTAAACTTTGGTGGAAAATAAGGAATGAAACATCTATTTTCACAGAGTTTATCAGCTCCAAATATCTGAAAGGGAAACACCCAAACGAAATGGTGGCTTCAATGGACTCTTCTCCTCTTTGGAAGAGGATTCTAAAGGCCAGGGAGTTAGGTGAGAAATACATTTATCATGGGTTGGGGAAGGGCGAAATAAGTTTTTGGTATGATCAATGGCACCCACGAGGTCATCTATTTCAACTAACACCAGTAACGTACCCAAGGATTTTAGTCAAAGACCTTTGGATTAATAATCAATGGGATAGGGACTTAATAGAAAGGATCCTTCCCAGTGAATACATAGAAGAGATGTTGTCTTTATCCATTATCCCTGGGGCTAAGGACACAGTCATTTGGAAAGAGTCTCCAAATGGTCTTTTTTCAGTCTCCAATTCCTGGAACCTGATAAGAAGGAGAGCAAACGAATCGGTTATCTGCCCTCTCATCTGGAATAAATTTCTCCCAACTAAGATTTCATTCTTCATGTGGAGAGCTGTGAGGTCTTTCATTCCTACGGATGATAAACAATGTGCTTGGGGAAGATCAATGGCTTCTCAATGTGTGAACTGTCTTTCTGAATGTGAGTCTACTACACATGTACTCTTTAAATGTAATTATGCAAAGGAAGTTTGGAACGGCATTGGTAAAATTTTTGGAATCTTACCTTTCCCTAATATTAATCATATAGATGTAATGTTAAAATATTGGAAAAGTAAGACGGGTAATATTTCAAACCACATTAGGACATTTGTGCCATCAATTACAGTGTGGCACATCTGGGGTGAGAGAAATAATCGAAAACACAGAAATTTAAGGAAGAATGCAAAGGTAATTGTTAATGATATTATTAATGATTTGTTAATGTTCGGGAAGGCATGTCCTCTATCTAAGAAACAAATCAAGGATGATGAGTTAATCTTTAAGAATATAACCTATAGTAGAAACAAAGCAATTCGTAAAATTACTACATGGAATGCTCCTCCCCCCAATGTGGTGAAACTCAATGTTGATGGCAGCCTCGCTAATGGTAAAGGGGGGGAGGTGGTATCTTAAGAGACTCCAAAGGTAAATTCTTATGGGGATTCGGATTCAAAACCGAATCTAAGTCTATTGATATTATTGAACTACTTGCTCTTAAAAAAGGTCTAGAGTTATGCAGGAAGTACAATGTAAAGAACATATGCATAGAGACAGACTCCCTGGTTGTGTCCAAATGGCTTTCTTCAGAAGTAACAAGGTGGGATGTCTGGAATGATATTTCATGGGCAAGGAAGATGATCAAGGAAGTCAAGGCACAGGTAACACACATTCTAAGGGAAAAGAATAAGGCAGCGGATTGGATAGCCAAGGATGCTTGGGGGAGGCAAGAGGATTTCACATTACTCCATTTTGAAGGCTTGTCTCCTGATCTGAAAATAATCCTCAATAAAGAATTAGAAGGTATGTAGCATTGTAGTAGTTTTAATGCACAGCTAGTTCTCTCTAGTAACCATTCTCATTGTAAGGGGAGTAGTACTCCCTTGTTTATCTTTTACAAATATATCAATGTAAGGGATGTAGTACATCCTTATTTATATTTTCATGCAGGTCAAATATATAACAAAGAGGTCAGGTATAAGCCTCCCTCTTCATTGTAAATCTTTAATTATTAATAAAATTGGGGCTGGCGACCCCCCTACACCCCCCCGGTAATCGGGTTTTGCCAAAAAAAAAAAAAAAAAAAAACTTTAACAAGTAAATTTGAATTTTAACACAATTATACATATCTAAATAAATATTATCATATTATACATATTTTATGTTATTCAACTCTATTTTACCTAATTTGTCAATATAATTCTATAATATGGGTATCATCTAAATTATAATACCCATATAACATATCTCAATCATTAAAATATCATTAAATATATTAAATATATACTTTTTATCAAATCCGACCAATACATGTGTAGGTAGTTTTTATTGCATTATTTATCATATTTAGCCCATTATTACTAGAAATGGGTACCGATTTGTTATTTAAGTTATTTTACTACATAAATTTGTAATAAATAGCTCAGGTCACTAAATAATTCCTAGAAAATTTCTATAGACTCTTAAAAATACGAAGAATCCAATCATCACTTAGTTTCATGTTATAGATTATATTTGAAATTATGATTTTACCCTTAAATTACACTTAATTACCTAAATATAATTCTTTTTGCACAAAATTATTTTCAACCTATCCTAACATCATTATACTTTACTAGAAATTAGTATAGGTCAATTTCACCATTTAATTTCACAAATCCTATTTATTTCACATTTTCAACCTAATTTTTAAGCCGAAAAATATAATAAATATTAAAAATAATCAAATAAAAAATAAAACTACATAGCAATTGTTATGCCCCGAAGTCATAAAGTCGCAACAGTTTCGCTGTGTAAATCATTCTATGATAATAACTGGCCTTACAATACCTACCATAGACATGATCTACATAAGACGTCGACGACTTCTCGCTTTGAAGTAAACAATCCAATTAAATGTTTAACTACAATTATGGTAAATATCACAAATTTTTAATAAACATATATAATTATATATAAAGTCCACAGAATTTCTCAGGAAATTTTACATAAACATAACGATTCACTAATTTACATAACAACTATCAATCTTTCATCCTTAAACTACAAAGGACACTCTAACTACACATCACTACTAAGTAAATTGATCCTCACACCCTTGGCTTCAAAAGAACTAACATCTAGATAATTGTAAGGTGGCATAATACTTAAAGTATTCAAAAATCAGGACCTGTAAAAAGATCTATAAGAGTATGAGCAACTACAGCTCAATAAGTTGAATTGGAGACTCATGAATGTATACAAACACAAACAAGATTATCAAACAATTATTTTCATGCAATGCAATAATCAAGTGTCATCGTACAACGTAGTTTGATCCGTTGTGAAATCAAAGAAATTTCACCCGCTTTAATCCAAGTTAAGGAGTTTCCATGTTATACAACAACTCACAACCAAACCCAGGCTTGTGCAATAGAGACATCACTCCTCCCACGACTACCTTCGAACCATTGACTTCACCCTCGTCACAACCTCCTCTCCTATCACTTAGTTCAACTAAAGATGAAGAAAGTACCATTATGCAATCCTGCGCTATCCCTTTCGAACGGGTCAATATTTGGTTGGAAAATCCTAATGATCCCCTAACGAGCTGCAATGCATGATATTTTAGGTCATTAAAGTCTAATAAGATTAAATTTCATTTAGGGTTTTCAAACAATTTCACACCAATTCAATCATAACACAAAATCAATCATACTATAAATTTCAACACGAATTCAGATATATCAAACACATGCGTAAACTACTTACAATCACAACCATTTATAATCTTAAGTCTCCGAGTACCATAAAAATAGTACTCTAATACAGTAAGTAATAACCCAACTTACTTGAAATTTCTCAATCGCCCGATCACTTAATTGCAAGCCGATTCGTTTCTGGGTATCCTATAATACAAATAGATCTTTGTAGTACTTATACTTTAAAGATTCATATTCTAAGTTATAATTTAACTCATTTTTTTCCATGTATACCTATTATATACTAATGATTCTTTCTACCCTATTTCGGGATTCGAATCCTAAATTAGATTCTAGTCTTGATTTTGAAGTTTTAAATATGCTCGAATCCTAATATGAAATTAATCACATTAAGTTTAAGTATTCTAATATCCTATTGGGTCTTAATTTAGTATTCTAAACTATTTGGTATACGTTAATCCTAATTGGGGTACCGGATTTATTCCCGATGTGAGAAAATCTTATAATTTTTATATAATTACCTTAAATTAAATTTTGTTTCAAATTTAGTATATTCTGATTTTTATTATAATATTATCTAAATAACCCTAATTTTTCATATTTATTAAATTTTCAATTCCATATATTCCTAATTTCCTACAATTACTACCTAATTCCTAAATTAATTACACTTAATACTTCAAAGGCGAGGATTAGATTTCCACAACAGAAATTAACATGCCTAAACATCTAATTACTATCTAAATCAATAATTAATTACTTAATCACTAAATTAACCCAAAATTACCCAATTTTTCCATTATTTTAGGGCTAAAAATTTCCTTAAAAATTTCAAAAATTAATTTTTAAAAATGGATTCATAGCACTATTCTAAATCACTTAAGCATTCTACAGAAAAAATTTAAGCTCCAAACTACACTCCTTAGCCTATTTATTTCTATTTCTAATTCTAATCTTGCTCGGTTTTGCTTAATTTATTAAGAACCTTATATTTTTAGACGTGATCAAACTTAATCACTATTTTTCCCTAAATCTACATACAATAAAACCTCAGAATAACAAGTTTCATAATTTTCTAGGCAAAATAACTAATTTTAAGAAATTATATAAAACCGGAGCAGATAAGGGACTCACCCGGTTCAATGCCTTTTGGCCGTCCAAGTGTGTCGGCCGGCCTAGATAGTGGGTTTGAAGTGGGGTAGTGGTGGTGGTGTGTGGGTTTGGCTCACTAGCCCTAACTGCACAGTTTCCCTTTCTTTTTTTTTTTCTCTGGTTTTTCTCTTGAATTTCGGTGCTCTCTATTTTTCTCTGATTCCTAACTGTCTAAAGGAGCTTTGTAAATTTTTTCCCTATTTATAGAGCTTTGTGGTAATTAATGTGCATTAAATTAGATAAGACATTATCCAAATCCCTTAGTTTTTGCCTCTTGTGTTGCTTGATTTTGATTAAGCAATTTTTTTCTTCACATTCCTGACTTACCATGGCCGCATCCACCTCATTCCTGATTTCTATGATTTTTTCTTAATTAATTAGTAATTTTCCTTAATTTTTTTCACATATTTTTATCTATACGTAATTACGTGTGGGGTGCATGTGAACATTCCTAATTATTATTTAGGTCATTCTATAGTTTTTGGTATACGTATAATCTATCTCTAGTAATTTATTAGTTATTAGATTACCCTTTTCACCTTTTCGATAATTAACAATTATTATACTTAAAATTTGAAAATTTTATAGTCTTTTATTTTATTACTTATTTTCTTAAATTCAAATTTACGGGGTCATTTGTACTAATTTTTCTATCAATAGTTTATAATTTGGGTTTGATCGGATCCTTTAACCGTTCGCCCTAAACTTTATGTTCTAAGTTCAATCCTATGGTCACTTGACTTAACTTTAAGGCTTACAGCAATTATCTATATATCATGTATATCTTATACAAAAAATTTAAGCTAGAAATAACATCATTTAATATATTTATTTTGAAAGTCAAAATTCAGATGAATAGTGATCTTCTTAAGTAAGTATATTAAATATTCCAAATTTTTCAAAAATAAAAATATCACACAAAAGTATGTGTGAAATAATCTAAATATAAATTTTTTTAGGTGGATTCACTATTTTTTTTTAAATTATTGAAAAATAGAGTAAAAGTTTAACCTTAATGTTCGTGGTTGCTCTGATGGTTGTAGGGTGGTAGGGAGTTGTAAGACGGGCTGGGTGTAAGGTAGACTACTTGGGGACGAGGTTTCACAGTAGGTTCAAATTTTCCCTAAGAATTAGATTAGCTTAGTTCCAACTTGTTTTCTATATAATTTTTCTCTATTTTCTAGAATTTTTTCCTCTCTATTATTCTGGTCTTCCATTTGCTAAACATTGTACATCCAGTGTTCCTCCCTATTTATAATGGTCAAAGTTAGCTAAACCAATTTTTTTTTTTCCTTTTTTCTTTTAATTTATCGAGCATGAGGTGTCTTTACCCTCTTAATTCTCCTTTTGAATCAACTTGTTAGGTCAACAGATATAAGCCATAGTGAAATCCAGTTGGTTTAGCAATTTTGAAGACTTTTGGATAAGTTTTGATGACTATTTTGCTTAAATATTAAAATTATATATATTATATTAGTATTTAGTTATTTTATTAATATACGAGTATATATCATATGTATATATCATGTGTAGTATATAACTATACTCATATAATTATGTTTCTACCATCTCTTTTATTTTTAAGATATATTTCTTAATTATTTTTATGAATTCGACACATTATATATATTTAAGTAATTTAGGGTTAATTTACGAGTATAATTATTACTTATACCAAGTATACTCATAAAAATATGTGTATTTCTATATAATAAATTATACAATATTATCTCATTTTATAGCTTAATTAACTTATCTTTAAATTATTGTAGTATTCTAAGCTCAATTTTAGGGATTTTGAATGATTTGGTACTATATTAAGTAATGATACTTTTAAGGGGGCAAAATTGAGATTTTGAATTGCTATTTTCAAAATCTAACTTCAGTTAATCACTTCAACTAATTTTTTTGTCTTAGTCGTAAAGTTTGGGTTCAATCGGATAACTTTTCCTTGATAGCCCTAAATCTAAGCTCAATTGTCCTAAACATAATTTTACCGACTCATAACCCCTATCCTCTTTGCTATTTGCAACCCCCATGCATCCAACTCTCTCCTTCGTCGCTTGCTCGAACACCCAGTCGCAACATCGCACAAACATATGCCAACAAAAGTCTATTAAAGACCTATTCCTTCTAAAATCACCATCGCACCACCACCTTAAAACACTAGCCGCTACGATGGTGCACCACTAAACACCATTGTTTAACTAAAACTAATGCCATGACTAAGCTTATGGCATCCCTAAACCCCTAACCCAACATTCCTTTTGTCTCCAACAACTACCACCTAACATGCGCATAACCAACCCCTTGCGGCTAAATTCAAAAACTACCAAAAATAACCCCAAACATGCACCCTACACAATGAAAAATTCAACTAGAAACACCCCAAACCGCATCCTTTGCATGCCTCCTCTCTCTTCCTTGTGAAGAGTACGTGTAAGGCATTTGACAAGTTAAACTGATCTAGTTTCCACGTCTAACCTAGTCTAAAGTCCAACCCAAGACCAAAGTCCAACTTGGGCCCGATTGCATCCTTGATTCAGCTCTTTTATAATTCCATTATTGTTGTCTTTGTTTTGTTATTATTAATTTTTTTAATTTATTTTTTATTTTTTCCATAAATGAAGTCTAAATAAAAAATTCCAAAAAAGAAGAAGAAGAAGGAAAGAAAAAAGAAGAAAGAGAAAGGATAGTTTTATTTATTTATTTTTATGCTTAAATCAAAGAAAATAATAAAAATAAAAAAATATGTAGATAATTAAAATTTGTAATTAAATGAGTTTAATAACTTTAAAAAATCTATTTTCCAAACAAATAAAAATAAATCAACCCTTTTCAAAATTAATATATTTTTAGAACTTTCTAAAAATAGAAAAACCCTGATTTAGGACTCTTTTAGAAATTTTCAAAATCTAATGAGAAGGCTAAAAGACATAAACTCAATCAATTTTCAAATTTAACATAAGCCAACATACATAACTTTTCGAGGAATGAACTACAAAAAGTTTAATCTCTAATAGAAGGTATGTCAGTACTTACAGGTGACTTAAAATAAGGAAACTTTTTTATTTTTCCTTTTATAAATATTTTTTATTTATTATTTTTTGTACAAATATAATTGATTTTAACTGTAAGTTTAGAATTAGTTTAAAAAGGATAATTTGAAAAATAAACTTGATTTTGAGAAGATAAAAGTGGTACCCATTAAGGTTTTAATAAGATAGCACTTGGATCCAAAATATTTATTTTTCAAAACCTTTTTCTTAAAATCGATTTTCAATAGACTGGTAGCTAGCTTAAATCGATCCACTCAATCAATTTAACTTTACCTACTCTTTTTCTCGACTTTAGTTAAGTGGCGACTCCAAATAGTTTTTCCAAATAGACTTTTAGTCGAGGATTAGTATTAAATGAGTTAGGATTTAATACTTATCAGGTTAAGGACAATAAATATTAAAAATTGAAAAAAAATCAGGCTCAATAAATGGGGATCTCAATCGTAGTGCTATCTTGGTTCAAAAAGCTTAAAGAGAGAGAGAGAGAGGGGGGGGGGGGGATGGCATATGGAGAGAGAGTTTGTCGAATGGGCTTGTAAGGGGTGTTTGGAAGATTGCTTGATGCTGAAGTCATGTCCTAAAGTCCTTATTTATACTTTCCAAAGCTTAATCAATCGTAGAAATGATCAAACACATTAAATTTGAGAACCACATAAATTGGGCTTTGATTTTCAATTCAATGTGATTTGAAGGAAATTGATAGTCAAAATGAATTTACGAGTGTTCGTACTTGCTCAAAGATACAGTAGAAGCTTCGATTCTTACCCAATTTACTCGAATTTGGTCAATTTCATATGTAGGTGCTTAAGTACCTTTTAATAGAGATCAAACTTTCCTTAGTTCATTTCTGAAAACTTTAATTTATCAATTTCTTTTAACTTTTGAAAAATAATTGATTTTACATTTCTTATCCATTTGGTTTTGTTTGAGAAAAGTTTCTAAAAAGGATCTTAATTTTTTACTGTTTTGTTTTCTAAAAAATTATAAAGAGGCTCTAGTTTTAAAAAATGTTCATTTATTTTTACTTATTTTGAAATAAAATTTTTCTAAGTGATGAAACAAATTTTATTTTTTTTATTTTTATTTTGACCTAAACATAAAAAATAATAATATCAAAACTTTTCTTCCTCTTTGTTCTTTCTTTTTTTTTTCTTTCTTTCTTTCTTTTTTTTTTTATTACAAGACATTAATGACAAGGGAGAGAAAAAAACAAAACAAAACAACAAAGTAAAGTAAAATAAAATAAATAAATAAATAAAAGAACCGAACCAAAGGAATCAATACACTAGCTAGGACGCAAATCAAAAGGTAGGTCTTAGGTTGGCTTGGATTGGGTCCCCTCTGCGAATATCCAAGTCACAATGAAGAAGAAGGAGCAGGGGTCGTGCGAAGCTTCCAACGACACAATCCGATCACTTATTTGAATGGGAAAATGGATTTTCGTGACATTTTGATTGTTAAAAATTCGAATGGTGGTGACGCCTCAATCTATAGTGGTGTTTTTAGTTGTGTTGGAGTTGGAGTGGTGGATGGTAGAGAGAGAAAGTGGTTGCGTGGCTACTTGGGGTATTTGTCGAAGGATGAGCTGGTGTTGGTTGGGTATTCCTGAGCATAGCAAGTGCCATTGTGAGGTTGATTTCGGGTAAGGGTATGGAGGTCATCGGCGATGGAGACAGTGGATAAGGTTTGGACTGTAGGTGGTGGTCAAGTAACTGGAGTACACAATCGAAGTTGGGAGAGGCCACGTTTGAAAGATTAGAGCTCATAGGGTACTTTTATGGTGATGGTTTCTTTGGCCAATCCCTGTAGAGGTCAAATTCATAGAGAGAGAGAGAGAGAGAGAGGAGAGCTTGTATGGTGGATTTTTTAGTATTGATTGATGATTCAGAGTTCTCCTAGAAGTCCTATTTATATTTATTGTAGCTTTACATGGAAAGTTTAGAATCGCAATGAATTCAAAATTTTTCAATCAATGAATATTGATTGAAATCTTGTTGACCGAGGTACAAATTGGTCAAAATGAAATCCTTGCAATAGGTCCTTACTTTATTTAATCAACAAAACATTCAAAACCTTCCTTGAAGTTCAAATTCGTCAGATTAAAGGAAGAGAAAATTTTGGATGCAAAATTTTCCTTGATCTTCAAAGCCTAAGTCGTTCACATAAATTAGTGAATCCAAACATGAAATTGGTACTAATCTACAGTATTCTAAGTAATCTTTGTGAAATCACGAAGGAAAAAATGGTCAAAAATGGCTAAAAAGTGAATGCTCCAAGCTAGCTTTACGTGAGAAAGAAAGGGAAAGGAGAGAAAAAGATGGAAAATGGGGGATGATGTGGCACCACATGCACCAATGAGTACATGCCACGTGTCAAGTCTGGTACATGGTTTAATAATTAAGTGCTACGTGTTTGATGTAGTGAGAAAAGATAAAGGGCTCAAGGTACTTATTGTTGGAGTCGAATCCAAGACCTTCTACTTAATGACATGCTAAGACTCGTTACTTTACCAAATGGGTTGTTAGCCCATGTCCTGTTAAGCTATGCAATTATATTTGAACTATAAACCCCTTTAACTATGCTAAAAAAGCTTATCAAAATAAATACCCCAAAAATAACTTAAGATAAATAATAATAAAATAAAATAAATCATAATTCACCTTTTCTATTTTCTAAAATTTTTTATTTTTTTATGTTTTTCTAAAATTTTGTATTTTTATAAATTTTCTAATTTTTTGTATTTTTTAATTTTTTTCTGAATTAGGACCCTTTTTTTTATTCTAAAAAATTTCTAAAACTAAGGAGGGTAAAAATAAGGTGTTAACAACATCATCCAAATATAAGACCAAAATGAGGGTCCTAAAGATACTGCTCTTTGATGCTTGCAGACCGTAACAGTTTGATTTGCAACTCAATAAGAAAAACATGTCTTGTTAATAGAGTATCAACAATTACATTATTCTTGCCTCATTTGTACTTGATCATAAAGTCTAATTCTTCTAGGAATTCAACTCATAACGCTTGCCTCTTCGACAGCTTAATTTGACTTCTGAGGTATCTCGAGAATTCATGGTCTGTATAAATGACAAATTCTCTTAATAATAGATAGTGCTACTATACTTGAAGTACTCGAATAAGGGTTAGGGGTTCTTTGTCATACACCAAGTAATTTAATTAAGGTCATCTTAACTTTTCACTATAGTAAGCAATTGGTCAACCTTCTTGCACCAAGACACTGCCTATCCCAACGCCTAACGCATCACATTCAAGCTCAAAAATCTTCTCAAAGTTGGACAAAGCTAATACTAATGCAGAAATTAATCTTGTTTTTACTTCAACAAAACTTCTCACCTCTCTCTCACCCTACTTAAATTCAATATTCTTCTTTATCAGCTCAGTAAGAGGTGTAACAATGGTATAGAAGCTTTTGATGAACCTTCGGTAAAAAGATGCAAATTCATGGAAACTTCTTACCTCAGTACAAGTGGTTGGAGTCAGCCACTTAACAATAGCTCAGATCTTCTCATAATCGACTTGTAAGCCTCCTTTACCAACTACATATCCCAAAAAAAACCACTTCCTCCTGATAGAAACAACTTTTTTCTTTTAGATTGCTGAATAATCTCTTGGCTCATAATACATTAAACATGGCATAGAGATGCTTAGAGTGACTCCACAAGTTAGCGTAGTATACCATGATACACTTCTCGATCAAGTTTCTCAATACATGTTTTATCAGTCTCATGAAGGTGCTCGAGGCATTTGACAAGCCAAAGAGCATTATTACTTACTCATAAAAACCATGTCGAGTTTTAAATGCAATTTTCACTTATCTCCCGACCTCATCCAAATCTAATGATAGCTAAACTTCAAATCTATTTTATTGAAAATCCTGGCTCCATTCAATTCATTTAATATATCATCCAACCTAGGGATAAGATACTAATACTTGATCATGATCTTATTCATAGCTTTGCTACTTATACACATACGTCAAGTACCATCCTTTTTTAGTACAAGGAGCGTTGGCACAGCACAAAGGGTAAGACTCTTCCTTACATATCTTTTTTTCCAATAGTGTATTGACTTGTCTTTAGAACTTAGCAACTTATTTGAGGTTCACCCGATAAGTTGGTTTGTTTAGAAGGGCAATACCAAGTATCGAGTAAATGTAATGTTCAATGCCTCAAAAAAGGAGTAATCCCTCGGGCAATTACTCAGAAAACAAATCGTCATATTCATCCAATATTTCCTTGACCTCCAGGGGTAACCTAATCCGCTCCTTCAACTCCAGTAGTCGTCTAATCAACATAAAGGTCAATATGTTGGCCTTAATAACTTCTCAAAGCTTGGCTTTACTTAGAACCAAGGTATTTTTGGATCCTCAAGCAAGCTTAGCTTGCAACTTGCTAACTTGACTTAGTGTCATTGAGTTCAAAGTAATCTTCCTTCCATCTTTCTCGACACATATGTGTTTCAAAACCCATCATGCATGACCCTGCAATTAAAAAGCCATGGTCTACCCAGCAATACATGAGATGCATACATTGGCAACACATAAGAGGCACACATTGACGGCAATACTTGCTAAGTTACGTGTAGTACCCCCTTCTTATTTAGCCAATTTAACTTGTACGGCTTTGGGTGTGAGATAGTTGACAACTTGAGCTTCTTAACCAGGTTGGCAAACGCTACATTAGTGCAACTTCCACAGTCTATAATAAGTGCACATACCTATTCATTTACATTGCATGTGATGTAGAACAAGTTCTTTTTCTACTCCTCTTCATTAGAGGGTTTCATGTTCATCGCACATCAGACAACCAAAGTTAGCTTATCCAAATCCTCAGTAAACACATCTTCCTCAACTAATTCGTCATTAACCTTAACTTCTTCTTCTACTTCTCTTTACTCCTCTTGTTCCTCATTTGTACTACTTACTTCAATTTTCTAGGCATCTCTCTTAATAATCATAGTTCTTTTGTTCAAACATTAAGCAATAATGTGTCCAAATCCTTGGCACTTAAAGCACTCAATCTAACTCATCTTCCTCCCAAATCCTTGTCCCTTCTCATAAGTCCTAAGTGGCACTTTACCATCAGTTAGTCGACCCTTTGTTTAGCTTTGACATCTAGTCTCTTACTCAGCTTGGTACTTTGCTAAGCTCAATAACTTCCTCGAGTGGGTTGGTTTGATTGTACAGGTCGGCTCATTAGAGGTTAACTTGACTTGTTCTTCCTCTGTGTCTACTCATTAGGCTATCCTTATGGCCTCGTCAAATGTAGTAAATTGTTAAAGCTCTATGACATCTCGAATGTTGCCTCTCAATTCAATGAGAAATATGGATACTATTTGGGCTAACAGTTCGTCCACTTTACATTGAATCATGAGCACTTAGAACTCTTGAAGATATTTGTCAACAGTTCGGCATCTCTTGAAGCCAAGCAAAAGTATCTTGCCAATAAGTATTCGACATGAATTTGTTTCTTAATATCCTCTTTATCTCAAGCCAAGTATTTACTTCCTTATATCCTTCTTATCTCCTCATAATTTGAAAGTTCTTCTATGACATCATAGCATAACCTAAGAACTCTACAGTAGTAGTCTTTACTTTCTCGCGGTCCTCATACTGGTAGTAATCAAAAACACATTCAACCTTCTTCTCCCAATCTAAATAGTCATCTACATTCCCAAAACCGTTGAAGCTTAGAATCTAAAGCTTTACATGGTTGGTAGCTTGGGGTACTTAAGCTCATTCCTCTTCCTCATTATATTCTTCCTCTCCTTCTTTATCCAATTCAACTAAGTCAATCCTTTTATGCACACATCCTCCACCTCATCCTTATCGAGTTGGACTCTGTCCTGTTGCAGGCCAAGCAACTTAGGAAGTATTCTACATAGCTTCGGTAAGTCAAAAGGCCAATGCAAGAACTACCCTAGTGAAATTGGCTATAAGGTTAGCCACCTGTACTTCTAGGAGTTCTTTGGGATTATCATTCATGATGGACAACACCACTATTGTCATCTCCAATGGCAACGTTGACACTTGGATCCATCATTCTCTTCAACAAAACTCAGTAACAAACTCGAATTTTAAGAAACAACAGACATGATTCCCTCAAGCCAAACAATCCACACACGCACTTCTCTACATGAATGTTTAACCAATTGGCGAATCTAATAACTACTTCAAAAAACAGTAAACCCAATTGAAATTTGCTCTGTTTTTGTATGCAATAAGTAGAGTATATCACAATTGTAAACTACTATGCCTTCTACTTACTCAAACACTCACGGTTAACCTTAATGCAACTTTAACACACTATGATAACAAATACTACTTCACAAGAAAGCACAAAGAGAATAGACTAGGGCGACAGTATCAGGGCAGGTCCAAACTTGCAGAAAGCTAGAAATAATGGGTGACGAAATGAAAAAATTAGAACAAGTAAAGAAGACAAATAAGCAAAACAACGAACCATTCTGAGGATATAATACACTAAGGAAACAACGCGAACTCACAAAGCTAACTCGATATGATGCATGAGCACTCAATAAAGTTACTCGCCACCTAACCTTACTTAAGGGTTATGATAAAAGTAAAGAGAGGAAAGTAAGCACACTAAGCTCACAAAAGGAAGTATACTTAATATCATATGTATGATGATTATGTGGCTACCTATTATAAAGGATATTTATACTTGAAAACTTAGGGCATTCTACTTAAAATGGAAAAAACAAAAAGGGATATCGTTTAAAAGTAGTAATGTATAAGGAATAATAAATGATATAAATGATAATTCAAAGTAAATTAGTGATTAGTGCAGTAGAATTCTTTCACATGGGACTAGACACATATCATTGGTTCACTAGAGACGCTTTCGACAATAATAAATAAATGGTACGGTTATGATGGATGTTACCTAACAGAGGTGCCGAGTAGACCTGAGGATCCTTCTAAGACATGTAGGTCCAAACATGCTTTGGGGTTCTTAGCACCAATATTGCCAAGCTGCTGATTTGCATGGTCATGGCCAAGCAAATGTGTGAAAAGTACCAAGCTACTAATAGAGCACATTTCAAGTCAACACTTGATTACCAACAAATGTGAAGTTACTTAACTCGGCACATGGAGTCGGTTGGTAGTAAGAATCAGCTCGGCCTTAACAAGAGTTGGCTAGAATAGTAGAACCCTCCTTGTCAATCCCTCAAGACCTCGAGCTTAGGCTCGAGTTAAAGGTTTAGTAATTTGGTTCCTATTGTGATGCTTCAAAGTGGTTAAGTTGGGTTCGCCTTGGTAAACTAAGTTTAAGTTAGTAGCAATGAAGTCGGTTTTTATCTTAGAATAATTTACACAATGATGTTATTGCGACTTCGCCTCTTCGAAGCGTAACACTGAGCCAAACTTTTAAAGGTTCAAGCTTGAATCATTTAAAATTATCGAATTCGAGTTGATTCGAACTTTTACTAAATCTAAAAATTACAAGCTCAAACTCAAGTTCGTTAAGGGATTTGTACCTCGGTTTAGCTCATTTATATCAATGAGCTCGAGCCCGAGCTTGAGTTCGTTTAGATAAACAAATCTAAACAAGCCAAAAGATTAACTTCAAAATTAATTCAAATTTTGAAGATCTACCTTTTTATCATTTTCCAAATGAAATTAAGTTAATATTTTATAATTTTTTTGTTATATTAATCATATCTATTGTAGGCTATAGTGTTTGCTTTCCCATTCTTATATTCTTACTCTTATGTTTTCAATAATTTTGTAATTATACTAGTCTAATTGTTATATTCCGATATTATATTTTTTAATATCATATGGTTTTAATATGATGCATGGTTTACAAGCCTACTCACAAGCCAACTCACGAGCCTAAATAAGAGTTCAAGCTTAGCTCATTTTTAACTAAACTAGTTTCATTTTTAACTTAAGCTTCGGTTGTTTTTTAATAAACTAGTTTTATTTTGAGGTAAGTTTTATTTTAAACACAAGTTTAGCTCATTTATGAAACACCCTTAAGGTAAACCAAGCTTAAAGTATTTCCAGTCGGAGCAGTTTATAAGCAACTCGATTTAGTCATAGCACATAGTAGAGCACAAGATGTGCAATATAAGTGTTGTTGGAGATCAACCCTATAACAATTGTACTTGTTATCAAGTGAGATTTGATATTGGAAATCTTTTATAGGACCATTTTATCACTATATTATTGACATTATTTTAGCTTTAGATTTTAATTTTGGGGATTTTTGGTCAAGTATTCAATTTTAAATCTAGTATGAAAAGGTATAATGCTGGTGAAACAAATCACTAACAATTGTTCTAGAAGTTCCTAACTAGTATTAGTTTATATTTACTATCATCATAAGGGAAATTCTACAATGTAATTACTCAAAAGTAATTGTGTGATATAATCGCACCAAGATTTATAGTAAATAAAGTCTATTAATAATAAAAATAAATTGTCAACAGGCTCGTAAAAACTATCAATAGCTCCTATAAAAACTTGTCTACAATCCCATTTTACTATCATTAGTTCCATTTTTACTCTTAATTGCTCTTATTTACTATAAATAAAGGTGATCTATTAAAGTTAAAATGACCATAATGAATAATCACTTTGAAGTATCTGCACCGTAAAAAGCCAATCATTGTAGTTTATGGGTTCCACAATATACCCTTTCCCTGGTGAGAGCTGCACCTTGCGAAAGCATCCCCCCGTCAGAACTCCTTACCATCATTTGAGTGTCCTTTAGTTAAATGTCATTCAAGGACTACTGCTAGTTTTCATCCGGTTTGTCCCTAGAGCGTACATCTATTGATAAAAGGTCAACTATGATACACTCTAAGCCCGAGAATTGGTACTATTAAAGACAACTAATGGAACTTAATATCCACATCTATCGAAAAATTACTTCTAACATGGACCTAATATTCACAACTTTGAGCATATAGATTACTATTGATAATCCTCCATAGTTCATATAAAACTTATAATCACCATTCTCCACTTAGTGGGCTTAAAGGCTTTTTCACATTTCGTCTCTTATATGAAGACAAGTTTATTGTGCAAAAAGTATTACATCTTCAAGGAGACGCGCATAAAGCAGATAGGATTAACATAATTAAGTGGTAGCACAGATTTAAATACATAGGTTGTTAGCTTCTCTCTCTACTCTATTTTTCTTACTTGTACTATTTATTTACTTATAATTGGCTTTGGTCAATAGTTTTGTTTGATAGATAAGCATTTAGCTTGAGATATAGGGTTTGTTTAGATAACATCCTAAAATACAACTTGATGTTTCATTTTCATTTTCTCGTCAAGTTTTTTGTGAAAATAAGAAACATATTAGAGATAATAAGAAACAAATAAAGTAAAGAAGTTTAAGGGACCAGAAATAATATTTGCTTGATTTCATAAATTAAAATTCCATGAAATTCAATTGCCTTTTTACTTATTAAAAGCTTATAAGGATGCAAGTTCTAAGATAAGATAAAGAGAAGTGATTTGGTTTCTTTCAATTCTTTGAAATCTTAACAATTAACTAGATGGGAAGTCCATTTTCAAGAAATGTAGCGATGAAAAATAATTTTTTTAACATGATTTTCTTCACGTCATCATCAGAGTCTCTTTAATACGATAATGGGTTGTTGAAGTATTATTCTATGAAATCAAACAAAAAGTGTAACAATAATACTCCAAAGGGAATTAACGACCTCAATTATCATGTTTCTTTGAAATTAGCAATTGATATTGATTAACACATTACATGTGTAGATAAATAGTTGGATGGTTGGAGGACCACCCACTTATTGTTGGCAAAGTTTAATTGTATGGTTGAAAAAAAGTTTAATTTATATCAATTAGCATTTATTGTAAGTTTCACCTTAAAAAAAAGTTTAATTATATTATTAAAAAAACAATGGAATCTATTTATATATTTGAGTTTTTCATATACAAACCCACTTATATGTCAAAAATTTAATAGAAGAAAGACTACTCAACTTCTTATCACTTGTTTGATACATAAATTTTGAAATGAAACAAACATTCCACAGCTAACTCACGTGACTCTTCTATTAATTCACTCTTCAATGGTTAATTTTAATCAGTTCGCTGGATGCATCAACCATTCAGAATTTAATTTTCAAAAAAAATAAATAAATTAGGCACACGATTTTGTGAGGCATATTAGCCAAATCTCCACAGGGTAATGAAGTTGAAGCTGAAGAACATTGTTGAGACATATTTAGGGAGTTGAGAGCAGGGCAAAGTTAAAGGACGGAATAGAAGGCGTATGTCAACGTGTTCTTAAAAGAAAACGTATAGTTTTACGTTAACACCAGTTGATTACCTTAGGACTTCTTGCGAGTGATGAAGGGATTAATTAAGGTGGATGAGTACTAAGTTAATGACTTACTACATGAGATTTATTCAAAACTTCAGTAGAATTGCAACACCTATAATTAAATGCCTGAAGACAGGAACATTTTCATTGCAAAGATGAACAGGTCATGAGATTCGCATCATAGAAGGAAAGATTGAGGAGCACAACACCAATGTTGGCACCTTCTAGCTTCAAAAAGTTGCTTAAGGTTGCATGAGACACCAACACCGTGGGGAATTGGGACGATGTTGTCTCAGGAAAATACGACCAACTGCACTCTTCAGTGAAAAATGTCCAAAGGCTTGGAATCATCACCTTATTGGTGAGGAGTTTGATCTATCCTTGGGTCATGAAGCTTTGAAGTACTTTGGAAGTCGGAAACGGCTTAGCAATGACATGCATGCAGGATGGTCATAGTACTTGGAGAAATTTCCTTTGAGACTGAAGCACAACTCGAAGGTTCATAACAAAGTGGCCTGACATCCCGAGTTGCAGGGCAAATTTACCAGTAATCCTTTCTTATGAAAATTGTAGGTTTTAATGACCTTAAGAGGATATATGTCATAGACAATGAGTTTCGAGAGATACGGGTGGGAGATTTATTCTCGAAGACAACTTATTCATCGATTCTACATTCGTGAGGATTCCTGACAGAGAACAATTAGTTATGCCTTCCTGTGATGTGATATCACTGAGACTGAGAGAGAAGTGGATTAGGGACTCGCATGATGGAGAGTTAGGAGGTCATCTTGGGCGAGACAAGATTTTAGTTAAAACTGCGAATAGACTAGAGTATAGGCTTCCTTGTTTAAAAGATGTCCTTGGAAAGTTGAGATTGTGTAGTCATGAATAAAAATACCTGACTATATTTTATTTTAACCTCTTTCGTTTCCCGTGTGATGATGATCTGACAAACTGGATGACATATACTTGCAATGTGTAGCCTGTGATTTGCTCATTTGAGCCAATAAGAAAAAGAAAGTCGTGAGGTTATGTGCAGGAGTTCACTAGTAAATAAATGACACTATTTTCACAGCTTCATAAAGCGATTGCTTGGGGTTTTGAATTTCGCATAATCCTGGATCCAAAAAGACAAAACAAGCAAAGTACATCCATACTTCAATCTCAAATCTAGAAATGAGAAACTTAAATTATAAGGGGAAATTACAAATACATTACTAAAACCGTCAGCTAGATGCAGATAGACTTGCTAAATTCATGAAGGAGCCTTCTCCTCTTTCAAACATTGGAAAATATGTATATACTTTCCAAACCGTCATTATAGTACTGTCCATATTTATGGATCTCTTAGTTACATATTTAATTGGAAATTTTGGCAATGTCTTGTGAGATGTGTTCATTTATCTCTAAAAAATTATGGGGACTGAAGGCACCTCCAGGAGTTTGGTGAGTCTATCCGCGCATTACCAATAATTTGAGAAATGGATTTACAATCATCCCAAAATATAAAAGATGTCATGTGTGATTTTCCTGAGCTTTCTTGTAGCCTTCAGCCAGAGCACAGAGTTCTTCACAGGTCTTCACAGAATCTACACAAAACTTCTCCAAGGCCTCAAATGTGCGCTTAAAACATGACTGCATACTTGTTTCACAGGAAACATCAAAGGAACCAACAACCCTGCCCCGCAAAATTAAACCAGAATCCCGCGTATCAGAAACTAAAACCAGTTTTTTATCCCTAACTTGCACAAATTTCTGCATCTGTTGCTCTTTCTTCTCAAACATCTTTAACTTTCTCTCCATTTCCTTGTCTGCAATTGCCTTTTCCTGCCAACTCATATAATGCCTCAGGAGTATTTGATTCAAATTCCTCGAAATTTCCTTCATCACGGTGATCACATCTTTCTCTGTGATACTCCCTAAGGCCTGTGTCCAGTGGTTACATATGACAAAAACGGGAGGAGCACCAATTTCGCTAGGCGAAAACCGAGCTGCCTTATCGTCTGAGGTTACATGCTCTGGTTTTTGTGGAAGGCATCTCATAAGCCAGTGATTCAATGCTCTGACACAACCCTTTTGTGTGTTGATCCAGTTGGAGAAGCATAATGTCCAACTCTGGAGCTCTAGTTTGAGTTGCATTAGCTCTTCCAGATGAGCATCATCAAGTTTCAAGTTGGTAATAAGTGTGTCTAAGTTTATGGCTTCTGTAATGGCTTGATGTTGGCACTTGTGGCACTCTTCCATTGCCTTCCACATGTCAAGCAACCTTAAATACGTAACTAGCTTGTTATTTTTCAGCCAAAGCGAACTTCAATCATACACATTTGGGCTCCTGCTATGACATCTTTTATGAATAAAAATGCATTGGCATTCTTCATTTTCCGCAATCAACTCCTAATACGGTACATGATGCTAATGATGTATTTTAATATTTTCCTCGTCACGTAGCGCTGACCAAGTATGCTAGTAAAACTTTACAAAAACAGTAATATTTTATTAAATACTTATTATTTTTGAAATTATAAGACTTGATCGCATAGTTTAGAAAAACATTTTAAAACTCAATTATTAAAATAAAAAAGTATTAGGACTCAGATTGTAAGATTCCATAAAGTTTTAGGATTTTATCGCCGAAACTAAGAGTTTTTAGGACTGCATTTAGATGCATTTCCCCTTTCGGAATCATCTCTAGTTGTTGAAGATACTGAAATAGCAGAATAAATAGCCATTTCAAGAAAACTTTAGCACTGCACGATTATACAACCTTGATTGAGCAAATACGTGTTTGAACTACGGGTGGTTAAACTCACTAGTGAGCGATTCAAGTTCAATTCGATACTCAGGTCGATCCCATAATTGTATAAATCATGCTGGAATTTGAACTACCCAAGTTATCGAGTTAAGACTGAATTTTACAATATTTAGCTTAATTTAGCTTGTCAACTTAATTTTACTTGATTTAAGATTAAGTGTTATTGAATTTAAGTTGAGTTTAGATGTGTTTTTCTCTTTAATTTGATAAATGATAAATTTAAAATAAAAATTAAAACAACTTTAATCAAATCAAATCCAAACTTTAGAATTTCAATTTAAACTTGAATTCAAACTTCATACTATATTAACTCAACTCAACTTGTCTACCTAATCCAAAACTATATTCAATTTTTACTGTAGTCTTATTTGGTAGCTGACCATTCCATTCCACGAAGCATACATGTTCGTGCCAGACTGCCAATGAGCTGTCTAGTGGTCCTATTATGCTTAATAGTGTCCACGTGGGTACTGCGTAGGTATCTTAGCCTCGTCATTGGGAACTCGACCCCATAGCTTCCTGTTTTGTGACTTTTAATTGCGTAAAGTTGTTCTTTTATTTTCCCCCTTTTATACATTAGAGATTGGGGCTTTTTTAGATGTTATATACATGCTGTTAGTCGTCTTACCGAGTGTACGAGAAAGTAGAAAATCCTAATACTTCCTAGAGGAAAGGAAAACTAGTCCTTTGAGATTTTGAATAAATTATTGTACTATAGCTATTGGTACTGTAATGAATTGGTAACCTTTTTCAGAGTTTTTTTATCTCTATTCTTCTAAGGTTTTACTTGAATTATATATCTTTCTTTCTCTCTTTATTTAATATTTTCTTTACTATTGCGTGTGACTGGTAATTTAAAACGTAAATTAAGACAACACCACTTGAAATCTATTAAAATTATAAAAAAATCTTGAATTTTAAAAATAATGTATTTTCACCCCTTGAAAAATGTTAACACTAGAAATTTTCTTTTTATAGTATGGTGGAGCAAGTCAATTTCTAAAACCAAATGATAAAAGGCCAAAAGTAATTATAGATATATTCTTATGTGAATGTCTAGTGGTATTATATTTAAGGAAAAAAAATTTGGTGTCAATATCTTTTATAAGTGTATCAATTAAAAAATCCGGGATTTTATTATAAATTTGACGGTTTTTAAAGGGTATCATTGCCATTCACAATTCACATTAACTTGAAATCTAGATTGGGTCCCATGAAATTAATTTAAGAAATTACACAACCGATAAAACGAATATGAGCTATCATAAATGACGGAATATAAGAAATGAAATTGAGTAGAGAAAAATCAGTTACCGGGAGACCATATGGTGGATGCATTGCCACAGTTCGTCGTCTCTCAATTTGTTTATCGAGGCGGATATTTTGTCAATGACTTGAAAGGCTATCTTCATTCTAATAGATAAGGCATTCAGCATACTTAGAGTGGAATCGATTTTAGTAGCATCACCTTCCTTCTCGTTCAAATATTTCAACTCCTTACACTTCTTCCCATATACCATACGCATCTTCTCCTCCTCCTACAAAATATGAAGTACACCGTGCCAATTCATTTTTACATCATGATTAGAGAAAATAAAGAAAAATAATTTTCCTTTTAAAAATAAAAATTAATTTTCCTGTTTTCTATTGATATTTCTATTATATTTAATAACTAATATTAAATTAACTATTAGCTGCCACTTTTACCTTTCACCATTAACTACCATTAAAAGTTATTAATGTTTATAACTTTTCGACATTACTAGCATGATATTCGACATTTCTAAAACTTCCACTAATAAATATTGACAAATGTTAAAAAAAAAAAAAAAAAAAAGGGATTTTCTCTTGAGACAAATAGATACATAATTTTACCAATACATTGGGAACGTTAGTTACTACTATATGGTGAGTTTTGCCATAAATGTGAATATTGTAGTAAGGCAACAAAAATTGTTATCATCGACAGGATCTCGGCAGTACATAAGTGAACGTTTTCCAATTGATCGTCAACTTCTATAGAAACAAATTTAAATAAAAGGACAGTGTATGATACCAATATTTGAAATGTTTCATCACGAGATACTAGAGAATAGATTAAAGCTGTCGCGGGGGTGGGGTGGGGTTGGGTGGTGCGGATTATAACTCTGAAAAAGAAACCAAAATCGCACCTGCACATATTATTCAAATAAATGTAGATATATACATACATACATATATATATATATATATATATATAAATCACAGACATGACTTTGCATTGACAGGACAAAAACCGTACCCATCATGTAGGGCAAAATGTAAAAAGGAAAAGCAAAAAAAAAAAAAAAAGTGAATCCTACAGATAAAGTAAAGATATTTATATGCTCTGACAAAAAAACAAAAAAGTTCCCTACGTAAATCATTATGGATGATCTTATACAGTACCTGAGATTATTGACAATTTTTAGTTAGGCAATAATGAAAGATAACGTGGCGATTATCAAGCTATAATGGTAATCTAGTTTGGAAAATATTATGAAAATGCGAAAAATTACTTTTTCACTTTTTGAGGATAAAAATCATTGTCCTTATTTTTTATTTATATTTTCCATAATAATTCACTAACGCTAAAGGAAAAAAATCTATAATCGACTACGGTACTTTATATCTTAAGATCTGCATGAACAAGTGCTAAAAAATCTACATGATTCAAACATTCGGTCTATAAATTAGATTTATCCCAAAATAATTCCTACTGAAGGTTGATAGCTGTTAATATTTGCCTTCGACCCTTATCTATTAATAAAAATCATTTATTATCATAATTTCTTGCAGTTAATAGAGCAGTTATTAACAGCTGCAAATATTATTAGATTATGACAAATAAGGAGAAATATTTGGTTTTTCATTCAAAATAACATCTTAAGGCATATTTTTTTTTTAAAAAAAAAAAGGTATTTTCTAAATCATATGGATAAGAAATGCATTTTTAAATGAAATATAATACATAAATATTAATGGCCATCCATCATCGACTATTACAATTATATATCATCACTCATGTTACCCGTCGATCTTAGTTAACACCATGTGCTAATATATTTATTTGTATTATAAAATATTTGATTGGCAAATTAAAAATGTATTCCCAAATAAACTCGGCTTAAATATACTATTAGTTCATAGAGGGGGAGAAAAAGAAAAAGAAACAGAAAAAAAAAAAAGGTGCAGAATCCTCTAACCTTGACTTCATTGTAGAGTTTCTTCTCCCACATGCATAACATCTCTAGTATAGATGAAAATTTCCCCGAGGCTAAAGACGAAGTCATCTTGGAAATATCTGCTAAAAAATTTTAAACTTTCGTAACAACATTTCCATAATTAATTGTGACATTAAAATAATAATTGCAATTTCACGGTAAAAAATTGTGACTGCCTGTGAATACTCTAAACTCTAAATTTTCTCTCATAATTTTTTTTTTTAAAATACACAAATAACTTCAAACTGCTGTTAGAAAACCAAAACCATACTAAAACTACAGCAACAGTTTTTAGTATTTAGATGTTAAGAATGAAATCATATTTCGAGAATTGAGGGAATATTTTCACCCGAGGGCTTCGAAAAATCTAAATGCATATACCATCTTCGCGGTGATAATGTCGTGACTTTGCGATATCGAGCAATTCCAAAACGCCATGTCCCGATTCAGAAGCTTTTTCAAACAGACAACGTAATTCACTCATAGTCTCCCCGACACTTTTCGTTCTCACATCAACTCCATGCTCCGCGACATTGCATTTTTGTCTCTTCTTATCCTTCGGTTTTTCCGACACTTCCTTCGCACTCGCACTCTTTTTCTTCTCCTCTGCTTTCTCATCCTTCTTTTCGCAATTTTCGCGAAATTTATCATTTCTACTGATATTTTCCGAACAATATTTAACATCGTAAGGATCGAAGAAATTCAAAAAATCCCACGTGGAGCTGTTGGGTTGTGGTGGAGACGGGGTGGAGGTGTAATTCCGAAAGTTATCATAAACAGGACTTGTAACGATAAATTGACCCGACGAAGCATGAGAAGAAGCAGCATTTTCCTTAATGTTGTTGTCTTCTTCAGAATCGGTGTCGAATTGGATGTGAGAATCCAAGGTTGCCGTGGAGGAGGAAGAGGAGGTGCGCTCTGGTGAAGCGGCGACCACAGCGGGAAGTTTCGGTTTCTGAAAATTGATTTGGTTTTCGGACATTTGGTCGAAGAATCGATGGAGAGAGAGGCCGAAGTGCTTGAGAGAGTTCATGTATTCGGTGTGCGCATTGGCTAGGGCATAGCTATGGTTGAGGCATTGGTCAAGATACTGACAGCGGTCACGGCAGAGGGTTACCGCTGGAACGCTATCGAGTTTCGAGTTATTGCAACCCATGAATTCTATGCAATTTTTGGATTTTGAATTTGTTGGGGATGATAAGTTACTGTAATGGTGTTGCAATGATAGAGGAATTGATATGGTAGTGATGATTGAGATGTAGAGACATTTGTGGCTTTTAATGCCTTTGGCTTTGGAAAGATTTGTATGTACTACCAAAAGAAAATAATTGCAAGAGTGGATTAATGGGTATAATCCACCCATAGCCTAGGGGGCAGAATCTGAAAGCTCAAAAAGTGGCGGGATAGGCACAACGTCTCTTTTGTTTACAATAAATGTTTGCTTATTTAGCGTTTAATTTCCTTTTACACAGGTTTCGTGCTTGTGACTGTTAAATGCCAAAAAACGAAATTCGTACATTTTTTTCTTACACTTATATATCGAAAAGAAATGAAAAAAAACATGGAATGAAACAAATTGAAATGTAATAAGAATCGGAATAAAAAATCCTTTTTATGTTTAAAAACTCATACATAATGGAATTAAATTAAATGAAATGATATTAAATGCACCGTCAAAAATGCCTTTAAATATTACATGATATGATTTGTTTAAAGTTTAAATAAGTAATTTTAATTAATTATATTTAATGAAGGAGGAATGGAATTGTGAAGGTGAAATCGAATTTCTCCATACAGTTGATATCACTAATTCCACATAATCGCAATTTTGCCTTCTAAATATACTTTCAAATATGAAAAAAATGAATTAAGCCTAGAATCAAGATTTTATTTCGATCCATTCCTGCATATCAAATGTGATATAACATTTTCATAAGTACTTTCACTATTGAAAATAACTAAAGGAAAAAAAAATAATTATTTGAGGTCTGTTAAGTGAGAGTATAAGTAAACCAAACCAATTCGCAAACTACTCAAGTTAGGCTCTAATTTTATTCTAATATGGTTTAACGTGAGTTGACTCGAGCTCAAGCTTAGGTAACATGAATAGCAAATAACGTCGAGATCAAGCTTTAGAATTCTAAACTCACCAAACTCATGGGCCTAATCAAGCTTAATTAAGTTTGGTACGATTTTTAATTTATTTTTTAAATATAAATGGGTGTGAGATTATTTAGGGAAATTTTATAAAAAAATTCAAACTTGATCAAGCCAATCAAATTGAACTCGAGCTTACCATATATATGTAATACCCAAGAAATTTTACAACAAAATGTTTTCAAATAGAAGGACATGATGGTCATTCCTACCTATAAATCCTCTTATTCTTAACCTTCTTATAGCTACCATATCTTTTCCTCTTAAATCCTAAGCCTTCATGTAGCTACTAACCCCTCTCCTTTTCCACTCCCCTAAATCCCCTCTAAAACCCTAGTTGTACAAGATACTTAAACCTCCATTCTTAAGGAAAATTTGTACAAAATCAATCTTAACATAAGATTAAGTGTCTAGACTTCATTTCTTAGCTTATTTCCTTGAAAATCATCCATTTCAATAGGTTTTTCTTGACTAATCTCTTGAAATCTGAATTTATGTACTTGAGTTTTCAAATTTAGCTTGCTTTTGGATTCCAAGCTCATGTTCTCAAATTTCAAGTAAATTCTCTTCATCATTACTCTTATTCTTTAGATTAAAGTTGGTTTCTTGAAGTTTGCTAGTAGCTTTGGGGTTTTCAATTAGTGTTTGATTTGAAATTTATAGTTTGGATTTTATAAAAATGTGTTATGTTGATGGATTGATGAGTAATCAAAGTGTATTTAAAGTTGGTTTGAAGAAAAGTTTGGATTTGAGTTAGTTTAGAAAGCAAATTCGGAGGTTTGTTAATGTTTTTAGTCTAAACAGTAAGGCTGGTTCCAGTGGAATCATAAGACTAGTTGTGACCAGTCTTTTTTCTTATCACAAAAGGCTAGTAAAGACCAACTAGTCGATTCCCTAAATCGTGTGTTTGGTTCACATCAGAAGGTTGAACCAAATTTTCTTCTATTCCTTGTTATTAAACCAACTTCTTCATGTTTTAACCTATTTCCTAAGGTATATTTTACACTCTAAAACCATTTTTGAGCATCTTCAATATTATAACTCGTTTATAAACATGTTTTACAAAAATATCAAATTCTATTTTAAAACTTTCTTTCTTAAACCTCCAAATCCTCATCCTAAGTGTTTTAATGATTCATTTTCCTAAGCCAAAGTCTAATCTTACCCTCTTGTTTAGCATGGTTACTTTTAGAATCCTAAAATAAGATAAGAGTTTAAGAATCCTTTAGGGAGTGTTATCCAAAGACGGTTTAGGTTACTTGAGATGTTTGAATTAGATTCTTTAGAATGAAAGGCTATAATAAGTTTATGGTTTTAAATATTAGATTGTTAGATTCAATTTTTGTAGTTGATTTGGGCTTTATAATTGGTTTGGATTTGGCTTCATAATTGGTTTAGATTCGGCTTCCTAAGTACGTAGTGCTTGATTGTTTGTTTATGTTTGTTAGGAAAGCAAATTGGCTAACTTATATTTAGCCTAATTAAACTTGACTGCCAAGTTATGCTTGACTCACTTACTCTAGGAGCTTACAGTGGTAGATTCCTAGAAGAGTAACCGCTGATCATATGCAAAAATTTCTTAGTATACTTTTATATAGAACGACAAAGATAAAATTGTAAGATTTATGGTCTCTAGACTCTAAATTCTAAACTCTAAACTCAGGTGTTAATGATTTAAAGAAAAATGTATATTTATACCTATCATATATATAGATAAAGATCAAGGTGTGGTGAGCTCGTCAGTACCTCTTTATTGGTTGCTAGCTTAAATTAAAGTAATTAAATTGTTTTTTGCTTTATGTGTATGACTTGGCTTGGCATCCGTGTATCCTTGTGCATTACATACTAGATTTAACTCATTTTTTCATTTTTACACCTACAAGTATTAAGGTGAAGTTATTACTTACATTTTGATCGGAACTTCTTCTAGTAGATCGAGTTTGAAAAACATTTATAATTCTATATCGATGACTTATAGATGATTTGTGGAGCTAAATGATAGTATATGGTTTGATCTACTATTAGGCTCTATTTTTACATAAGATGAGAATATTATTTTTAGGGTATAATTATTATAGAGATAACTCGCTTGTGTATTGTTTAGGCTATTGTGATATATCTAAATTTTGGAAATTTATTTTGTTGTGTAGATAACAATTATTACAAATGATTTTGGAGATTATAGTTAATTTTAGAGCTTTAATGAGTTGCTAGAAAACTAGAAATATATAGCAAGATATGAATCCCTTAGGTTCCAAAGCGTTATATATCTTCAAGTTAAGTTTAAATTCAAAATTTAAAACTTAATCGAATTCGAGTTAAGTTTCAACTTCGAGTTTTTAAGTTAAGCTCAAGTTTAAGCCCAATACTGTCCGGTAGTGCTTTGAGACTAAGGATGCTGGTTAATATGATACTTTGCAAAATTATCATAATATATACATTAAAAACATTTAAGTCATTTAATAGAATAATTTTATAAAAGGCTAAGTATAGTAAAAATCTTCCACATTTGTGCTAAAAAGTTCAATCGACTCTTTGGTTTAAATCTTTTATAGTTACGTTATAATTTAACTAAATCTTATATGTTACAATTTTACTTCTTCCTTTTCTTTTTTCTTTTTTTTTTTTCCTTTTTGGGGCCAGAATGTCCTTTGCAATTTTTTATTGCTCCAACTAAGTCCTATATACTAGGGTCACAGGCTCACAAATAATAAGAAATACTAATTAAGGGGCGTGGTTGGAGAAAAACATAAATATAAAAACTTAAATAACTAACTTAGAAGCAACAAATTAATTGGATTTCCACATAACAAAATAATAATAAATGGATCGTTCAAAAATATAGACAACTTCACTAAATTTGCGTCCACGCGTAAATAAAAGCCTCTTAGTGTATGGCCAATAACACCACGACTTTTATCATTATGTTTTCTGCCATTTATCAAATAAGGAAGAAATATCAAGCCATTCTCTAACCCGCTGTTAAAGGATGGGCAATTCTAATTCTATGGGGTTAAATAAAAATTATTTAATCGATAATTTTCTGATTCAATTGGGAAATTTTTATGAGTTATTTTCAATCTAATTGAATTAAATATGAACCTAATGGGTTTTTACGAGGATGAAAGATGAAAGGAAAAAAAATGATTGGGAAAAAATTATAAACTTCCTTGTTGTGATAAAAAATGAATTGGAAAGAAGAGTAATTTTTTACTTTAGTTTCCTCGTCACTGACCGTGCTCGTTTCTGTTACAATCTTTTCGTTTTTATTTTCATTAATATCTGTGTAGGCCAATTAGAACTAGAAGTCAAAAGAGCCATTTACTGTTCTACCATAAAGAATAAAATAGAAGCCAACTCCACTGAATAAATGCTTAGAAAAAATCCACAACGTTAGTTTCTCCACAAAAGAAGAAAAGACGGGGGCCTTAAGTAGAAAATACGGGGACAATGTAGTCCGTTAACTATGCAAATAGCCCAAAAATGTATAACAATTGGGAAGCATGGATTTTGACAATAATTCGACATAAAATTTTTATACTTTTATAGCAAAAACTTTTCTATATATATGACATCCCTTATGAATGCTAGTAATAGGGATGGATCCAAAACCATACAACTAGAGTGCCTTAAATATAATTTTGAAAGAAAAAAAAAAAGAAAGAAAAGAATACATAGTATCATTATAGATAAGTAATAGATTTAAAATTATTCAAATACCTTTAGAACCTAGTCCTAAATCATAATCACGACCTCAAAACCACCCAACCCAATCTTTAAGCTAACCTATTAGCCAATTAACCAATAGACTCTAATCTTAACCCTTAGGCCAGCAACTAAACCTAGGTCACAGAACTTAAGCAAAACTATAGTTCAGTTAAGTGAGTTAGGCCAAGTTCAAATGTTGCATCATGATGTGATCCAATGGAAACCAATCTAAATTATAATCAATATCTAGGTAGATGTTACTATTTTTAGTATTTTTTTGTAATTACAACTAAAAGATATAAGTCTCCTCCTCATAAGGATATGACTTGTCGAATAAGAACAAAAAGCTTAGGAACTAGCCATATTCAATATGACTTATGAATACAACTAAATCTCATGTTCACCACAATTCAAATAAGTATAAGAACAATATTGAAGATTTAACTCCACAATAACGTTAAAATGGTGTAATTGTTCAGAGTTCAAAATAAAATTAGCCTAAATATGGAGAAGTTCGAATTAGGGGTAAATCCGTGAAAATACATAAAATGTGGAAATAAAGTTATAGGAAATTTTAAGTTATTATCCCAATAGGGTCGCTACTGATGTCCAAATAAGGATGCATAGCATTGGATCATATACTGTTTGATTATTAGGCTTCTACTAGTCTAATGCTAGTATTCCCATTTGAATGCTCATTCCCTACCTTTTAAATAGAGACAATGAGAATTTTGTTGACCACCATAAATGGCCTTCTCCAACTTATTGTTGGTAATTTTGGGACTATAATAACAATTTACAAAATAAAGCACATTTAGCTATGGCGAATGTTAAGGCTGTTTAGCTTAGATACCCTGATACCTAAGCTAGAGATCTATGGTTGAGGTGTTTAAGTAAACAATGAGTTAGGAGTGTATAAAGACCTTAATTGTTATCTTCTTCAGATATTTATAGGGTGAGTTGGGTAATTTAATCAAGTAGTAATTAAACTACCTAAGACTTATGGTGTTCTATTATTTAGAGCATATGCTAAATGTGGGCTTTAAGGCAATTAAGCAGTTATTTCATGTAATAACTATCAAACTACTCATGTTGTTGCCTTATATTAAATGACCAAACTCATGGGTTGAGCTTTAGTGAATTAGCCTAAGGGTCTAGGCCATAAAGAGGCGATTCTAAGCTGTTTTGTGTTATTTTAGATAGGTCGTATTATTTTTGGTTTAACCTAGGCACTTAAGATTAACTATTTGTAAGAGCAGTTATCTTGATCATAGAAGGTTGGAATATAAGATGATTTATCCTAACTCATAGCTTAAAGCAAGTCGGATCCTTGCTTAATGACCATTAGGCAAAAACCTACTATCAACACCACTATTTCGATGGTAAACTCTAAAGCATCTTCTTTTTAGCCTACCATCCTGATGGCATAAGGCTACCATTTAATGATATTTGCAGAATCTACATATTAGCTTTTGATTATATCATCTCTCTCATCCTAATAATTCACACGTCTCCATAGGTCTCTAACTTCAAGTTAATTACTTGTAGACATCCTAATCCTTTGAATTTAAGGGGATACAAATATAATATATTATGAGTAGGTTTCAAGCTCCAAACATGGAATCAGCTTATCTAGGCACCACTTACCCATAGGTTGTAACTAGAACTATGGAAGAAAAATTTTCGCTACATAAGTTTCACTAGATATGGAGGAAAACAAATTCCTATGATTTGTCGAGTTACTCATTATAAGATTAAGAATGAAGATAAATGACATATATGATAGGCAATAAGTTTGTACATAAATATTCTTTAGGGTAAAATTTACATATTATTTTTTAAAACTTTAGCACAGATTACTAACTTTTTCAAAACCCAGCACCTAATCCCTTAAAAATCTAGCATAACAACCTATATGTAAATTTCATTCAGCGTAGACGCTTACGTGACAATTAACTAATGTAAAAAATTATTAGAAATGCAAAAATTAAAAGAAGAAGAAGAAGAAGAAAGAAAAATGCAAAAAAAAATAAAAAGAAACTATGTATGGTCGTTGCTAGCCACCTCCTCCATTTAAGTGGCAAATAATGATAACAGATGATTAGTAAGTTATAATCTCCTTAGGGAGTTGAGCAACCTTCTTAAGGTGGTGGATGGTCACTACTATCCCTAAATTTAGAAGAGAAAAAGAGAAAAGAGAAAAAAAAAAGGAAAAAAAGTTTTAAAAACTTGTCAAGTCATTAACTCAATTGCAATACAATCGACTTTTTAAGCTTTTCTTTCTCTTTTTAATTTTTTACATTTAAGGATGGTGGATAGCCAGCCACCACCATAGGTAGGCAGCACTACCCACTAATTATATGTAGTTGTTGCTAGTCACCCTTGGCCCTTTGGTGGTTAGTGAGGGCTACACATGATTTCATTTTTTTTTCCTTGTATGTTCTTTTTTTTTTTATTTATATACATTTCTTTACTATTTTTCATATTAGTTACATAAATATACTTAATTAATTACTATATTGATATTTTTAAGGGATAATTGTTGACTTTTGAAAAACCGGATGCCTATACAATTTACCATATTCTTTTACACTGTACCATTTAGTTATTAGATTATGCCATTTTAAGATGAAAAAATCCTATCATTTTACTTCTCAATATTAAGGGAAACCAACCCAATGCACATCTTCATTTATTTTGGGATGAGCGGTTAAAGAAACACAAATTGTAATGCTATTAGCTTTCAAAGTTTTAATATTCTAATCTCATTTTCTCTAGCATCAAATTGAGAAGTTCAATCTAGACCATATTTGGTATATTGTGATTTTGTAAAAAGTTACAAAGTAGAGAATGAATGTTTACAATCAATTCAATTAAAGGGTAAAATTTTTATTGGTTTAGATAAAGAATGAAATTTTTTAGTAATTTAGATAGATGATGAATATTTTGCAAAGTAGAATAAATGCATGAGTTTCTTTTTGTGATGTAACATATTAAATTTAAGATGAAAATTTATTGTTTATTTAATATTTTGCAAAGTTAGATTTTTGTGATTTAACATATTAAATAAAATTATGTAATGACATAATCCTCTACTTCCACAAATTTGCATTATTATGTGATCTTCTATTCAAACCACTAAGAAGTTTCATTGCTTATTTAAACTTGATCTCGAATCTTAATCTTTAGTGTATAATTTTCCCTTTTAATGTACTAGTCAATTAGAAGTGGGAAAGAATTGAGAAATTCCTATTTTCTTTTTCAATAATACTCACCCTAAGACAATGAGATTGTAATCCATAAAATTTCACCTAAATATATAAGTAGTGGATTCACATCCGGTATCTCGATTTCACTATTACAATTGTGTGCAAGCCAATTATGATCAAGCATTTAGCAATTGAGATAACAATACTCATATTTAGTTGTTTAATTTGCTCAGCTATAAAGTCATAATTGGCAAAGTTGCAATTTTTTTTTTTTTTTTGGGCCAAAGGTAAAGTTGCAATTGAGGCACCAACATTGGGACAATAAATTTCTACTAACTATGTTATTGTTGAATACAATTTTAAAAGAATTACCATCATTTCTTTTCTTTTTTTTTTTCCTGGACGTTCGAATACATTATAAGGCTAAAAAAAGAAAGAAAAGTAAGTCTGTATTGTATCAGCCCTAAACTAAGATAGGCATTCATGGGTTAAGCGACATCATAAAATGGGAAAATTAATGGTTTTCAAAACAGCAATGATACAAATGAAAGCTAATCATATTGTAATAAAGTTATGGCTTCTTGCATTTAGGGAAGATGGGGACAATTTCACTCTAACCGTTATGATAGAGCGAGATGGATCTAAAAAGAGGAATGAGTGATCATAACAACCAGAATAAAGGAAGTCAAATCAGTAATGATAACAAACAAAAGATGAGAGGTAATTTTACACTTTTCCTTTTTTTTTTTTTTAATTTTGAATTACACTTTTCTTCAAACTAAAATCTACATAGCATTAACACTTAAATTTGTAACAAAATCTTATCTGAATCCAATTTGAGGGAATGCAATTGATTGATCATAAGAAAAAAAAAATTTTCACTTTTCAATAGACAAAACAATTCTCTTATTTTTCTATAGGAATAATTTTAAATATATTAGATTATAACACAAAGCTACTAAATAGCGTAACCAAGTGAAATCATTCATGTAATATCTTATATCTATATTGTAGATATTAAGATAAAAATAATATTTTTTAAGGAATTTATAAGCGACCATAGTCCTAAAGCGTAACCCAAATCCAAAATTATATCAATAATATGAACTAATTAGAATATATTTTACATGTAATTCTCACAAAACTTATCTTTTTCTTGCCAAAAATAAAATAAAATCTTATATTTTCTTAATTTCAATTAATTTATCCCATTTAAGTGATGTTATATAAGGGGGATATTTATAGCGTTAAAAAAAATTTAAAAAAAAAAAAAAAAAAAAGCAAAGCGAACACAAAAGACTCGTCACTCGCGTACGGTGAAATTGCCTGTGTAATGCCTAATTGCCCACCAGGACAACGTAAGACAAAAGCTAAACTTTCCTCGTGTTGTAAATTTGAATCGACGTGAGTTCCGTTAATCAGAACTTTTGAGTGGAGTTCCAACTGAAATTCCTGTCTACGTTGTTTCTTCTTGTTTCTTTCCACAGTGAAAGAGTAGAGAGAGATAGGGAAAAAATAAATAAATAAACCTATGACTGTACATGAAAAGGCAATCTACTTTTTGTCAAATCTTGCAGGTCCATTCCATCTTATTTAGGGACTTTACGTTGCCCGTGTAGCTTATTTGTAATTCTAAGTTTCTAAAGAAAACGATAATAATCGAAATTAATCAAGTTAGAATCCAAGCTTATCAAGTAGTATGTGAGTTGGGCTCAAATTTAAATTTGGTATTATGCTATTTTAATTTATTTACACCTTTAATCCGTATTCGAAGAAAAAAAATTAATTCAATATAAATGAAAAATACTCCTTATAAGCTATAAAATTGATACAGCAAGTAATAATTGAATATATGTGCATTGATTTTTTATAATATGATTTTTTTCATTTTAGAAAATTATCGCACATACTATAATTTTGAAAAGGAGCAAGCCAAACTTAATACTCTATTATCTAAAACTAATATTTATACTATTATATTATATTGGTTTTGACAAATTATTGCATTGTAGATAAATCGTATGTATAATGTATTTTACATGCTAAGCTTAATATTGATCACATATAATGGCTAAAAATTATTAATTATTTTACTTTCTATTGACTTTATTGAATATAATTCATAACTATTCATTAGGGATGGAATAAGATTAAAAAAAATTACTTTGTTGTTCAATTTGACTTAGAAACTTCTTAATATAATACTAATATACTAGAAATGATTATTGAAATATCCTTAAAAATATATAAATGTATACAATTTTAAGTGAGGGGTACTTTAGTAATTTTTTCCTTAAAGCAATAATATATGTAATAGCCTCCTCATTAGTATTGGAAATGGTTTAGTGGCTACTTCCCATCGTATTAGCACTAGTCTTTTTGAAACCCTAAACTTCAATAATATAAATGCGGTAAAGAGAACATTAATAGTCTAAACTTACAATTGTCATTAAAGGAGGTAAGTAAGATCTCTTAATCTCTTCTCTTCAAAGTTTAATTTTTAGTGGGAGATGAGATTTCTAATAGTTTTTATCCACTAATTAGGGGAAACTAAAAGATTAAATCATACATCTTGAATTTAGGAGATTAACACATGGAGTAATTGGTTGATTAAGTGTTATTTGCTCTATATTCAAGGTTTGAGATGCCACTAAAGTTTAATCATAAGTTTCAAACTTAATAGACAATCTTTCTTAGTAAAGTGGTAAAAGTTATTGGTATTATAACATTTTTGAGAAATGGCCTATGCATGAAAAATTGATGGGATTAAGGTATTAAATCCATATGTTATTATGGGTTAAATTATATTATTTATGATCAATATATAGTATCAATCCTTGGTTAAAAGAATGGATCTTGCTTTAGGAAAGAAGTAAGATTTTCAAGAATGTGTTAATTTTGAAATCGCACATTTAATAGGGGGCATCAACCAATGGTGTAGTCGGTAAACTAAGTTGATACAGAATCTTTGATCTATGATTGAAATGTGAACTTAGAGATCGATTCTTGTTGGAACTAAGGAAGGAGGACAAACCAAAAAAATTCTACTTATTAAATAGTGCTTGTTGCATTAGATGCTACTTGTTATGCATATGATTGTACTAATAGTTTGACTCACATGGACATATTTTTTGTATTCTATACTAGGTTTCGACTCACCCGATAATATATTTCAAGTGCAAGTACTCGAATAGAATTTGTCGATTTAAATACTGTAAGCAAGATTACTAAGATGAGGAGTGGTGACTAGAACTTCTGTTAGGAGAATAAATTTTGAGTTAAGATAATTTAAATTTATTTTACAATTAGTAAATTCTTCTTTAAAATTTGTGAAATTTACTTTGTAGTTATTTTGAATTCTTTGAAGAATTAAATTCATTTAAACTTATTTGGAGATTTCAATAGGTAATTTTGGTGATTGTAGTAAATGTTTACGCTTGACGTACTAATAAATGATAGGGATACATGACAAGTTGGAACACTCTAGGCTTTAGGATATTACAATTATGTTGCTAATAGTGTTTTTCCTCCCTAAATGTTTACTACCTAACTTGCGTAATAACAGGTTAGTCGTGGCATATTAGAATAATCACCATTAATCCAACCACCATCAGCGTGCTTCTCTCCATCTTAGGATGCAAGAAGAAGCAAGTTTGGGTATGGAAAGTAAAGGTGGTGTTGGTGCAAACCAATGGTCAAAGTAAATAGTAAGTTAAGTGTAAGCTTGGCATGCTTCATGTGTAGGTATGGTGCGAATGGTGTTTTCATTATGGTGGCGTTTAGTTGCCGATACTGAACAAGATAAGAAGAATAAAACAATACAAGTATAAAAAATATAGAATAGTACAATATTACTGTACCATGTTTAGTTTACATAGTAATTGATAAAAAAATTTATGGTGCACTTTATTTGAAATATATAAGTACTTAACTTAATTTTTTTTTTACACATTGATACCCTCGATTATCTAACATTTCTTCAATAATATTTTTATATCATTTTAAAAGTACAAATTTAAATATCATCTAATATTATACCCTCGATAATATCTAATGTTTATGTAATTACATTTATATCACCGATACTTATATTTTTCCCCAATGAAGTCAATTTTTGTATCATATTCTAGATGAGATAAAATTTGAATATTTTATCCAGTTCTACGCACTCTTTTTTATCTAGTAATAAATTGGACAAAATATTTTATTTAATATAGTCTTATAAATTTTACGCAACCAAACGATATTTAATAGTCAAATAGTGTAGCTCTAGTACAAGTCAACGGTATTCTCCTGTAAGTGGAGTGATCTGTTTGTTGCAAATGAATTCATAATATTTTATTATCAATACATTGTTTAATTAATTTATGTAGTCATTCTTTATTCAATCTTGATGCATCATTATGTTTTCTTTATTATCTTTCTAACAAAAAGTATTGACTTAGTAATTTAATTTTAATAACTTATTGTTTAATTTTAATAACTTATTGTTGCCAAGGGATTAGATCCTAAAATACTAGTGGGATGAAGAACAAGAACTCATGGCAAAACTTTCGGGTTCTGATTTTGCGATCTTCTATCTATGTTTATTTGGTTGTTACTAAGATATCCTCTATGTATATTCCCAAAGGCACTACCAAGGACGATACATTTATGGCACAATAGACTTCATATTTGGCAATGTGGTAGTTATACTGAAAAATTGCATGATCTCCACAAAAAAGGCTCATGACTTTTCAATGGAACATAATCACAACCTATGGTTGAATTGAACCAGACCAAAGCACTGGTGTTTCAATCCATAACTCATGTATAATGACCATTCCAGGCCTTGGTCTTAAATTCATTTGAGACATTATTTGGCTATCCATTTAAAGAATACTCTAGGACTGTTTATATGAAATGTTATTTGGTTGACAAAGCCAATACACTTAAATGGATGGTGATTTTGCTTTAAACACTCTGTATTTTAATGAGTATATATTGGCCTACGTGCCTCCACTATAAACCATGTCAACTAGAGAGGTTATGGGGTTAGAACTAGCTCCACTAAAGCTTCCCAATTCACTATTATCAACTTCATTGTTAGTTGAGGATAGCCCAACCACTAGCATCTCATTTACCCTTGAGCTTTGAAGATAGATATGAGTCAACCAACAGTCTAAGAAAATATCATTGCAAATATATATATATATATATATATATATCTTTTCAAATAAAACTTACATAACAAAAGATTCTTAATGCATGGATAGTTTTATAACTTTTATATTTACTTTATCTAGCCCCATTTCTCTTTTTAGTTTGGCTCAAGTTAATACCAAGGCCCCTTTTTTCAAGGTTCGACTAAGTTGGGATTGCATGACCTTTACCTGCTTGGCAGTCATGAGACTCAATTTTATCCTTCTTCCTCCATGCTATACAGAACATGTATTCCTCTTGCTATCATACATAACTGCTCGATGAAACATCCATAGTTGTCCAAGTAGAATGTAAGACGCATTCATAGGCAACATATCACAAAGCACTCCATCTCGATATTTTCCAATGCAGATCGACATGGACACCTATTTGTTCACTTGTAGGGCTCCCTTATCACTAACCTAATGAAGCTTATAAGGTCTTAAGTGGGGCACAGTTGGCAATTTTAGCTGTTGGACCATAAATGCAAAGGCTGCATTGGTGTAGCTTCCACTATCAACTATCAAGGTGTACAGCGACTTATTCACTTTACACCCAATATGAAAGAGATTTTCCTTTTGTTAGTGTTCGGGTGCAAGGTTGATGCTCATCGTCGTCCTCAATACTAAAGTGATCGGAAAAAGTTGTCTTTCTCTTCGTAGATAACTTCCTCCTCGAATAGTTTAGTCTGTTCATCCTCTTTTAACTCCTCAACTTCGTCATCAGTGCTGTTGACCTCAACAGTCGGCACCTCGCCTTGGATTACCATAGTTTACCCGTTAGGACATTAGGTGCCATGTGTCTAAATCCTTGGTATTTGAAACACTTAATCTCACTCGTCTTTCTCCTTAAACTCTGACCCTTCTCAAACTTCCTCAAGGGTTCTTTCTCCTCGGCTCGAGTAGCCAAAACAAGTCGGGTATCAATAACTTTTCTTTGTTTTATTCGTACAGGTATACTTGGAACAGTTCGGATGATACCCGATCAGCTAATAAGTGGTCAGAATCTTCTTATTCGACACCTTTTGATCCTCTAGGCAGCTTAAATTGCATCATCAAGCATTCTAACATCCAGGGTTTCTAGAACGTCCCTGATGTCATTTTTTAATCCACCAATGAATCAAGTTACGGTTTAATCCTCTAACTCTATAACTTCACATCAAATCATTAACATTTGGAATTCCTTAACAAAAGTATCCACATTCGATCCTCCTTGTCTTAGTTCTTTTAGTCTTTTAAAAGCATCCTGCAAATAATAACTCAAGACAAACCTCCTCTACATAACTCTCTTCATTCCATCCCAACGCCTAATCTCTCGTTCTCGTTCTCGTTCTCCTTCCCTTCTTCTAGTAGCTTGCAAGTTCTTCCACTACAAGACGGCATAACTAGTGAACTCCAACACAGCAAGTCTAAACTTTGCATTATCGAGTACTTCGTGGCATTCAAACTGCTTTTTAATCTTATCTATCCAATCTAGGTAGTCCTCAACATCACTACTTTTAGAAAAACTTGGAATACGCATTCTCAATCCTTCGACTTTAGGGATTTGTACATTTCTTTCCTTAGGCTCATAGTACTCCTCTACCTTATCGTCTCCTTCCACTTCCTCCTCAATCTCTTTAAGCGCTAGCCTTCATCTAGCATCCTACCAACTCCTTCAGCTCAAAGAGGTCGAGTTGGGGCATTAACTCGGCCAAACTATCCATTACCTTACCCTTGCTGTTCATGTTCCCTAGTAGGGCTATTTCTTGCTCGCTGTCTGTCTTCTTGGATAATAGTCACCAAACTAGCCATCTAGTCGGTAAGCCTATCTAAGCGGTTACCCACTAACTAAGGTATAAAGTTTTCTTCCTGTCCTTAGCCATGTGAAGTACCACTTTCTTGGTTTCCTAAAATTCCTTGAACACTTGATTTTGACATTGATGGATTCTTCAAATGACAATTACATAATAAACGAATAGTTAATCATACTTTATTTTTACGTGTCGAAAACAGGGGAAAATAGAGTACAAGACAATTCTCAATTACTACACTCTAAAGTTAACAATAAAATCATTATCATACGAGAGTAGTAACAATCCACTCTAAGGACACAGAAACAGAATCTGGCTTTGAACGTAGCTAAGCTTTAATACCAAGATGATATGAATTTGTGGATGAACACACAAACTTAATATCATGCGTAACCAAAAGGATGGATCCGAGCTGTAAGATGGCTCGAAAAGTAAATGAAAATTAAAGATTGAGCAGGAGTTCTTGTGCACTGATGATGGATATGATGTACAAACGCCTTACACAAGCTCCGATCATACCTAATATGAAGCACAAGTATGGCCGAAAGTCACTCGCTACTAATTCATACTCAATGGGCTAGATAAGAGTAACTCAAGAGTAAGAAGAACACTTAACTCAAGAGAGTAAAAGTTTAGTATTTGTTCAGTATGGTATGTGGCTATTACATTATGCGAATATTTATAGTACTTAGTTAAGGTAAGTCCTAAATAACAAAAAATTACATAAATGGATCCTTAATTACTAAGAAAAGGAAAATAATTTACAAGGAAAACACGTAATTGTACAAAAGAATATTCACTATTAGAAAAGGACAGTATGGATGTTAGAAAGGATAGTGCACATGCATTTTAATTAGTCTACACTTTTGACAACACTATGAGCCGAGTAGGGGTAGGTTCCAATTAAGTCAGTTTGATCTCAGCATTTAAGTAGCTAGGACAATCGAGACTAGATTGAGGTTGGTTCATGGGCAACTCATGTTCGAGTTTAGCCTCGAAGGGTCAGTTCCTGTATACTGTTATCTCGGCATCAGCACTATTTAGATTGCTGTATTCAAATTTGATGCTTAGACTAATGCATAACAAAGGGTTTGGTTCAGCACATCGGCTGGTTGCCTCAACATCACCATAGATTGCTTAGAGAGCAAAGTAGCTCAATAGATCAGACTGAGCTAAACACTGCTCTTTGGTGCTTAACTCACCTCGAACAGCTCGACGAACCACTTGAGAAAGCCCTTAAGCTCGGGAATGCGTAATCGATCCTTAATCCTTATTACGTAAGTTTCCTCCACCAACTACATAGTTTAGGAACACTACTTCCTCCTAACAGAAGTAACATTTCTTTAGATTTCTAAATAACTTCTCGACTCAAAGGATATCTAATATGGTATAAAGATGTTCACAATGACTCAACATATTGGTACTGTACACTAGAATGTTGTTAGAGTACACTACAACACATTAGATTTCTTAGCACATAGTTCATCAGTCGCATGAAAGTGCTTAGGGCATTTGACAAGCTAAATGGCATGACCATCTACTCATAAAGTCCATGCTGAGTTTTGAATGCAGTCTTCCACTCATCACCTAACCTCATGTGAATTTGATGATAGCCAGATTTTAGACCTATCTTGCTGAAGACCTTAGCTCCGCTCAATTCATCTAGCATGTCATCTAATATAGGGATAAGATACTTATATTTGATCGTAATTTTGTTTACAAATCGACTGTAAACACACATCCACCAGGTGCCATCCTTTTTCGGCACTAGGAGTGCTAAAATAGCATAAGGGCCGAGACTCTCCATTATGTAACCTTTTTCCTAGCCTCATGTGATAAGCCGATTGTTTGGCAAGATGGAATTAGGTATCAAGTCAATGCAATGTTTTATACCTCGGACAAGGTATAACCCCTTAGGCAACTATTTAGGAAACAAATCGGCATATTCATTCAACAACTCTCTTACATCCAGGGGTAATTCACCTCGCTCCCTCAACTCTAATAATCGCTTGACTAACATGAAAGTCGACACGTTCGCTTTTATTACCTTTCAGAGCTCGACTCTACTCATTATTAGAGTCTTCTTTAATCCTTAAGCAAGTTTTACTTATAATTTGCTAACTTAACTTAGTGCATAGGGTTTAGTGTAATCTTCCTCCCATCTTTCTTGAATACATAGGTGTTCCTGTATCTATCATGGATAACTCTTTAATCATAAAGCCATGGTCATCTTAATAATAGATGTGATGCGTACATAAGCAGTACGTTGCAAAGAATCTCATCGAAGTAATTTCCAATTGATATCGATAATAATACTTGTCGAGTAACATGTAGCGCTCCTTTCTCGCTCAGCCAATGCAATTTATATGGCTTTGGATGCGCGATAGTCAATAGCTTCAACTTCGTAATTAGATCGGCTAATGCCACATTGGTGCAACTACCACCATCCACAATTAATGCGCACAATTGGTCATTCACCTTACAAGTGATATGAAACTAATTATCCCTCTACTTCTCTTGTATGAGGGTTCCAAACTCATTACACGTCAGATAACTAGGATCAAACACATCCTCTTTAATCAATTCCTTCTCCTGAGTATGAGGAGGAATATAAGCCAATGTGTGAATAGCTTGAGTCAAATCTACAAGGAGGTTAGCTACCTTATCAAGTCTCTCATCTGTACTTCTTCGAGTTCCTTAAGATTGTCAGTCATGATAGATAACACTACCGTTGTCATCCCTAACACAAGCATTAACACTTGAGTTTGTCATTTTCTCCAAAAAATTCAAATCTCAAACTCCTCGATTCGATGCTACAGTTGACACTATTTCTTGAAATCACACAATGAACACTCCCTTCAAACAAAAAGCTTAATAACCAGCAAACACAATAGCTAAATTAACATAGAAAATTACTTTATTTTATACACCTAAAAATAGAGTATAAATAGGGAACTTCGAGAACAAACTACTACAATCCAAACAAAACCTCCACTCTAATACTTAGATGATGCACACCGTAGCTAAGAACAGATAAGGCTAATCGTAGGGATGGGTCCAAGCTTGCTAAAAGCTTAAAAAAAGGTGATAAGGAAACACATGAAGGAATAGAAATAAATGAAAAGTAAGCAAAACCTGTAGGCAGTTTCAAAGGATGTGACACACTAATGAAACTTTCGAGAATTTACAATACAGTTCGATATGACACATAAGTTGGTTCGGTGAGGTTACTCACCACCTAACCTTATTTAAGAGTTAGGATAAGAGTGAAATAAGAGTAAACAAACAATGTTTACGAAAGGATAATATTCAATATATTAATGATAATCTGATTTATCTACGACTACATGTACAGTGAGTATTTATACTCAAGAATTTAGGACAACTTGCCTAAAAATGGAAAAGACAAAAAAGGTTATTGTCTTAAAAAAGTAATGTACAAATAATACAAAAGGTAAAAATAAATATTCAAGAAAAATAATAATTAGTGTGATAGATTCTTCATATGGCCTTAGACACATGGCAGCGATGCATTAGTGACGTCATTAAAAGGTACAGAGAAAACAGTATGATTTGGTTGGGTAGTCGAGGAAAGGTACCATGCAGGCATGGACTCGTTCGAATAAGAGTAGCTGAAGATTTGTGTAGGATAGGTCTCTCAACCACTTAGCAGTAATAATGTCGAATAAGTGCTTAGTTCGGACAAGACTGAGTAGGAGTGTTGAGTTTGGCTGTTGTCAAGGCATTCTTCTAGTCGGTACATAATTTTCAAAAGATGTATAGTCGCTCGACACGGCGTAGGGAGTTGATCAAAAGTAAGGAGAAATTTGGTATTAGCAGGAGTTAGTTGAAGCAAAAAGATTCACTTTATTAGTCTCTCTAGTCCTCGAGCTTGACTGTAAGTTAAAAGCCCAGTATTTTGACTCCTATCAACCTCTCTACCTTTATAATTTGTACCTATAAACATGTGCTTAACTTAAAGGAGGTATTTTACGAAAAACCAATTCGCCACTTTATTTTTTTTTATATAGTTGGCCATATAGCCAATATGTCAAACGCCATAGTTAAATAAAAGAAATGGTTGGGTATGAAATAATTAAATAAAAATGAAAAATCTTTGTTTAAACCATTCCTTTATAATGTAGAGAGATGCTTTAGATGAAGAGATGCTTACAATATGGACGTGGCATTCTAAGCACCCATTTTAAGAACTCCTTTATAAATATGCTTTTATATAAGAGTGCTTTAAGTAAAGATTCTTTACTTTTATTTAATTAGTTCATGGGTACTAACCATTACTTTTTTTAAAACATTGTGGAAAAAAGTTTATAAAAAGCAACCACTTTAATTAAAAAAAAATTATGGCACTTAACCCATTTGTGACACAACCAACTATATCAAAAAAAGTAAAGTGGATAATTGGTTCCTCGTGGAGCACCTCTTTCAATTCAAGCACCTATTTACATATGCAAATTATAAAGGGGGAGAGGTGCTTAGTATGGGTATTTGTGCCAAATACCATTTTACAAACATACCATAATGAAGTTAATAGAAGTCCCTTTTTCAAAATTAAAGATATTGATGACTCAAACAAAAAAAAAATGATGTTATAGACTCTAGTAGGATATTAAGTAAATATTGATGATTAAAATTCGGATTTTTCCCTAAATTCTTTTGCTAGTAATAGATATGGATCATCTTTATTTACTTTTCTCGATTTTCTTTAACTTGCCATCTTAATAAATTATTATGTATAGGGTTATATATGAGCCAAGTTTAGCTTTTAAAGGCTTAAACTCAGCTTATTTAAAAATTATTGAGTTTGAGCTGAGTCGAGCCGAGCCGAGTTTTTACCAAGCTTAAAAATTAGGAGATCATTAAAAATTTTGAAGCTCGAGTTCAATCTAGCTTGTTTAGGTAAACGAGCTCAAACTTATATATCTAAACAATCCTGTAAATAAGCTTAAGCTCGTATATTTAAATAAGTCCAAACATAAATTTGTTTATCTAAACAAGCCAAAACTTTGGCTCATTTAGATTAACGAGCTTAAACTTAAGCTCTAACTCAACTTATTTATATAAATTAGCATAAATGTGTCCAAGCTCAAATTAAAACTCGAAATTTATGCAAAATTTAAAAATCTACCTTTTATCTTTTCTTTGTAATGAAATTATTTCAAAATTTTATGATTTGAAGCACAAATTTGTGAAGTAACAATAAGGTTTACATCAATACAAAATCACATTGTAATTGACCAATAATGTAACATCATGATTATAAATAAGCTAAATGTAGCTATTTTTCTCACATGAAATCATGAAACAAAATATACCAATCAAAACACATTTTGCATTTCATAATTAGTCATTATTATTGACTTTTGCTTATCCATTTATAATATGCATGTGTTATATGAAACTTTAATTTACGCACTATCAAACAAATTATAAACATAAATTATAAAGTGTAAAACTATTACACAATGATATATAGGTATAAAATTAGTATAATTAGAAGATTATTAAAATGTATAAATTAAAAATATATGAATTGGAAAAACATTCACTATAGAATGAAATAAAGACTATTAAAATATAATTAATATAACTAAAAATAAAAACGATTATATTAATATAATGTAAACTTATGAGCTTACTCACGAGCTTGCTTATAAGCCTGTTTACGAGCCAGTTTGTTAATAATATAAACGAGCTTGCTTATAAACTTGCTGATGAGTTGGCTTATTAATAATATCATTGAATCTACTCATAAGCCTAAATGCCTAAGTGTGGCTTGTTAACTAAATGAGCTTTATTTTGAGTTCAAATTTGATTTGTTTACTAATCGAGTTCAAATAAAGACGAGTTCAATTCAAGTGGCTCGCGAGTAGTTTGACTCATTTACAACATTAGTCTTATGAATTTAATAGTTAAGATTATAAGAAAGATTGATGTCATAATGACATCACAAGATATTTTAAAATTTTAAATAATCTTAATTTTTTATTTGTATAATTAAAAGAATGTAAATTAAGAGAATTCAAATATGCTAGTAATATATTCAAAAGAGATATAAGGAGGTAATTCTAGACTATGATGGTGATTATTTTAATCTGAGAATGCTAACAATGACATTTAATAAAATAACAAAAAAAAAAAAGAAAGATTCATTTCTTCATGCATTTAATTTTCGGAAAATCACAAAACAACACCTGTTTTCGAGCTTTTGCATATAAATGACCCCTTTTTTTTTGTGTGTTATTTGATAAACACGTAGCTTATATTTCATCATTGTAACATTGTTCGTTAATACTAACTAGAGGACATTATGTAGGCTTATGATTAGTCCAAAATAACTAATTTAATAAAATGATTTATTAAATATATTTATTAAAAGTAAAATAGTAAAAAGTGAAAAGAAGAGAAAAAACCTAGACTTACACTCATGTGACCATTTTTGAGCTAAACGACCAAAATCTTTGGTAGGTCATGTCCCACCTAAAAACTACTAAAAGAAAAATAAAAAAAATGCAATCATGAACCCAACATGTCAATGTCGGGTCGTTTCTTTTTAATTTATGGGTTACCAGGCAATCACCACAATTAGAGTTATTCAAACAGAGGAGCAGAGTGTATACAAAAAATTATGGATTAGACATAAAAGTTTTGATATATTTAAAATGCGAGCTTTATAGTACATACCATACCATCTAACTCGTTGGTTAAAGCAAGCGAACTAGCTATAGGTTGGATTAGCCCGCTTATTCACAAAAATTAAAAAGAAAAGGAAAAATTAGTTATGTTATGCTGTGCTCTATACCCTTTACTCAACTGATTAGTCAGTACTTTTGCTGAATAAATAGTAAGAAAATAAGTAAGTAACATTAAAAGTTTTAAATATTGAATTTTGAAAGTTTGAAATAAACTATAAAGGTTTTTTAAGTTATTTGCAAATTTTAGTACAAAACAGTAGTACCTTGTAGCAAATTAATTCCAAAGTTCAATCATTCTATTTTAATCTATATTTCTCCTTATTAGGTGGAATTGTTGCATGCTATATAACTAATTAAAACTATTTGCTTATCAAGACATCTCTATATTGCTATTCCCCCACCCCTACCCCTACCCCCTTATATTACTACTTGAGCAAGGAAGAAATTGAGCTTACTTTATTTTATTAAAAGACGAGCGTTCATACTGTAAAGTAAATTTGTAATATTCCTTACATGCTAAGAAAAGAAACTTTAATTCTCAAGAGATTTTTAGTACAGCGGCTTGAAGTACGTCAAAACTTCAAAATTAAGTATGCTTAAATTAGGTTAATTTTTTGATCAATGACCTCTTGAGAAGCTATCATACCTGAGGACAAAATCGTGTAGCGTCCTATGTTAAAGCGAACAACATCTTGACGAAAGGAGTTTCAGTTAAGAGGGCTGCCTAGTAGTGGTTCTAGATCTATATAATGAAACTGACGAAAACATTAGTTCCGTAAGAAGAGTAAATTATAATATCCTTTATATGTTAAGAAAAAAAACTTTATTCATCAAAATAACTTTTGGTGTAGTAACTTAAAGCATATTAAATCTTCAAAATTAAGTGTAGATAACTTTCTAAAAAACCGTTATACCAAGATAAAATTGTGCAATGTTTTACGCTAAAATAGATATTATGTCGATGAAAAGAGTTCCAACTAGACTGTTACACAAATAACCTTCATTGCTACACCATTATTGATTATCATTCAAGTTCACGTATAAACCTTAATGCTTGTGATCCATGACGCTTAGTCATGTCAAACATGAAAATGCCCGTATCCATCACCATCTTCTAAGGTATATTGATTATGATTCTTATTTTTATCTTACGCAATCACTATGAAGTACTAAAGAAAATCGCGTACATTGTAGGTATGCATTAATTTTGACATAATACGGGATATTCTATGTAATCATATTATATTATATTAAAGCGGAACGTAAGAGAACGGGAATGTAAGATTTTGTCGAATCAATCGTAGATACAAATCTATTTGTAATCCCATATATTATATATCTTTAGTCTTACGCAAATATCTCATATAATATCATTTTTTATCCTTAAATAATATCACCTATTCATATCCCCTTTTATACATTTACTCTTATCTAATCAGTTCATATAAGATTAGATCTTTATTAATATATATTTTATATCTATTATTATATAGGTTTCTATTATTTATCACCTTATTCTTTTTTTAATGTAACTTCACAATCTCTCAAATAATTATAACTTTTATTAGAAAATATATTGTAATATATAATGGCCAAAGTTTTACATTAATAATGTTTCATTTCTATGGTTTGAAAGATCATGGTTATTTCTAATAATGTATCATTTCATGAGGAAAAAAAAAAGCATAAAAAGACCGTGATATATAAAATAATAATAGTATTTTCACTATATGTATAATAATTTATAAGTATTTGTTGATATTAATTGAGATAATATGTTTGGTAATTTGATAATTTTTACTAAAGTTATATTTTTAACTTTTATCTTTAATTTATATAATTTCACTAATTTTATCTAAAAGACGCATTCTTCTCATACAAGTGATACAATTTTATGTCCTATATTAATACATATTTTAACATATATCCCATATTAATTTGATATTCACATGTTTTAACATATTATATCTTTTAGATAATTAGACAATATCTTATATTAATATATGTGCATATATTTGTATATATACTTAACATGTTAATTGTGATCATTTCTTAAATAAATTTATTAACTTCACCAATAAGTATCTTAAATAATATCATTCTTAAAAACAATTAAGAGAATTTGGCAATGATGAATACAGATGGGGCTATGACATCATTGAATGATGACTTCTGGGCATTTCGCTCAACTTCATTTTATATTTTTGCCATTCCTTTTGAAAATTATCACTATGTAATTTGCTACTTTTAAAATACATTTATATTTTTATTTTCATGTTTGTTTTATTTTCTACTTATGTTATTCTTATCATTGTATGTATCTATGGTGGGTGTGTGCGTAGAGAGAGAGAGACATTGTATGTGTGTTTTAACAAATCATATATAATGAATTATTTATTGTCGAGAACTTATATTACTTAAATACTTTTTTATATAAGATAAAAACATTATATTATATTTAAAATTTCTTTTAAAAATTATAATCATTACTCAAACTTTTATTCATGCATTAAATAAATTCTTTAACTAGTAATATATAATTTAGTAGTTGTTGCATTTTATATTCTATTTTCTATCCATTGCTCTAATCATCAATTTTTATTAGATTAATTTCGGAAGCTCTTAAGTTTATATTTCATTTTTTCATTCATAACTTTGGCCAATAGCATCGTTAGTTTTGATTAGTTAATTTGCCATTATTTTTTTTTAAATTGATATGATGTTGTAACTCTTGCCTCTTATACTATTTTCTATCTATTATTTTTGTTTATAGCACCAATAATTTTTATTAATAACATTTACCATTAATTTTTTTTATCAAATGCACGATTAATTATTTAATCTATATATAAGAAATGGATTGGTAGCGTTTTTGTTATTCCATTTCTATGGAGTGGCATATTTTCTTTGAGATGCACTTTTCTTTCTATGAATTCCTTCTCATTTCTATAGGTACCACAACGAAAATTTATATTCATATTATATTGTTAAGGATTAGTTATTTCATTTTCATAAAAGGAGTTATTTAATGAGAATTATTAATTAATGTGAATTAAGAAAATAATTTTATAAAAGATGTTACTTGTAACAATACAATGACTAACAATATCAATTAATGGCATAATTTAGGATTGATTCAACTGGACGATTATTAATGGTAATGTATACTAGTTGGTGTTAAATAATGGTATAATTTATATAGAAGGTGTTAATTATTGGCAATTATTTTCTTATTTGAATAGATAATACCTTTTGAAATTTGTTAATTTTTTAGTGTTTAGTGAAAAGAAATGAGGATGGAACTATAAAGCTAATGATAACTAGTCTTTACTTCACCAAACCCTCAGTGTAATTTTTATCTTATGTATATTTGTTGTTTTCTAAAAAAAAAATGTTATACCATCAAATTTCAAATATTTATCTTTGTACTAAACTAATTCAACCTATTTATATTATTTATAGTCAAATTTTAAATTAGTGGCATATAATTTGATAATTATAATTATATTGAAGACATATTCTCATATTAGTTACACTTTAGGTAGACTCATTTGCAAAATATTCAAACATGTTGAATTCTCATTTTAATGATGCTATTGAGTGCATTTTGATTTATATTTTCTTATGCAGTTTTTTTTTTCATATTTAAACACATAAAAACATCTTAATAAGATAGAGTAGTGGCTTTGGCCTAGTAGGTTAAGTTAAAAATTCTAGCAGGTTAAAATGAATTAACCTATTTAACTTAATAGGTAGGTGAATAAACTCATTTAGCTCACTTCCATAACTCTACCTACAATTGTAGATGGGTCACACAACGCATGGGAGATGTAGGTTATAATCTAACCAATAAGGTTTGAGGTAGGCAAAAACAACCATAGGGTTTAATCAAGGATTTTATTATTTTCTATTCTTTATTTTTTATTTTTAATCAAGTATATCTAATAATATTATTTTATTAAATTAATTATTTACAACCAAAAGTCTGCACATATTAACATTAATAAAATATTAAGATACAAATTACATGTTTTTCAAAATGGTTACATGTTATTTATTTATAAAAGTATAAAAACACTAATCATATTTTTTATTAATTTCCTTGAATTTTTTTTTATAAAGTATACGTTCAATATTAAAATAAAAAATTATTTTTTAAAATCTTTTCTTCTTCTTTTCCCCTCTTTTTTATCACTGGTTTTGCTCTTGCCCCCGTCAGATAGACATCGACCCAAAATGAACTACTTTCAACCCGACGGGCCCTAGAGAAGCCCAGCCCAAGCCCGACATAAAAAAGTGAAGCAAAAGCTGTAAAAGCCAGCTAATAATTTCGTGGCAGCTCCTACTTTTGCCACGTGATTAGTATAGACACGTGTAATCCAACTCCAAATCTATAAAATCCCCCCTGAAAACTACGGCTGTCTGGTGAAATTTCGTCCCAAAAGTAATGCAATCACATCAAGACAAGGAAAAACAACAAAGCCATGGAGGAGTTGAAGGAGAGACAGAGGAAGAAAGACAGGAGCACCACCGAGGCACCGCATATCCCACCAATGAAGCCGCTGACGCACGACGCCTACGGAGGTGGCATGTATGGCACGGATGACGTCCCTGCCAAAGATTCTACAAAGCCACCGGCTAGTGAGACCCAAAGTGCAGATGGGGAGGCTGGACCAGCCAATGAGCCCAAACACAAGCCGCCACCGTCGACTGGCGATCGTGACCTCGATATCACCGGCCAATCTTATATTCAGTAGTGACTAGCAATGCAGTAGCTAATATATCATATTTCCATGTCAATGCATATTCAAGTTTCTGGCTTTTTACAAATAAACAATCAACGTTGTTATTCTGTTTCATCCGTCGTACATATTCAGTAAGATATACACAAAAGCCTATTTGTGGGATTTATGATTATTATCTAGTGCACAAAGATTTTAATAGGAGTATTAAAAAACGTATCAATACCATTTAAATTTTTGTTTCATCTAAATATTATTGATTTTTACCTATATCATTTATCAAAATATGTGATATAATGTGATATTATTGATAAATTTAGTATATCTAAACAATTATAATGATACATCTAGCCAATTATAATGATACATGTTAGTTTGTTTCCAATTGTTCAAAATCTTGGTGTAGTTTCGTATCAGCACAGTAACATGATAGATCCCGCTTGCAACCATTGTGGCCAAATGTAACATATGGATCTCATGATACAATAATCTAGACCGATCTAATCATCATCTTGTGGCAAACCCAAGGTTGCACATTTCCACAATAGAAGGTGCATCCCAGTTATCACTACGCTTTTTGAAGATTTCGAAGTCGTTAACACATTCGTCAAATTCCAAGTTCGAAATCTTCTTCCTCCCCTTAGCAAGTTCTTTTCCCACCATGTTATCGAAGATTTCCCTCCATCCTTTTTCCCACTTTCTGCTCGCATCGCATAACTTAACAGTCCCTTTCCTATATTCCGTCCAACTCCACCATCTGCCTAACCTGGACATCGCACTTGCGACGCACTTCCCCTGGCATGCCACCCGACAAGGCCGGCATTTCGCACCGCTGAGTGGTCCTGCGCTCGACATCGCTGCAACCGGGACCCCGTAGCGCCTGGGAGGAAAGGCATATCTGGTAGAATATCAAAATCAAAGAGGACAATAAGTGAATGTTTAGAAGAGGTATGTTTGTTCAGTTGATAACTTGATAGCAAGCAGGATGATAAGATTCAAATATAATATTTAAATCCTTATGTGGATCATACCCTGGAATTACTACCTACATAAAGGAACAAATGTTTTGGCACCGTATCGTTTAGAACAAAGTTTGTTACTGCTAATGTGATATGTGTAATGTGTATAGATAAATGACGTAATTTTTTGCAATAGTAGCAATAAAATGCTATTTGTTTTACTAAAACAGTCATATATCAAAACCTTATTTGTATTTGTATTATAATTTAATATTATTGATTAAACAAATTTTATGACAATGTCAAGGTCTGTCCTATTTATGCTTCACTAAAACAGACATATATCAAAACCTTTTTTGAATTTATATGTTACTAATCCAACCAGGATTTAATATTATTAATTAAACATATTTTTTTGACAATGTCATGTTCTGTCCTATTATTCAATAAAAGATTAGGCCCAATTAAAAGGTTCATTGCAGTGTAGTCTATTTACACTATCAAGGAAGCAAACCGAACCTAATAGCACTTCAATTAATGTTAAACCTCTGAATACTTATTAAACTAAAAAAGCTTTAAAAGTCTAATACGTCTGGATACAATTTTAGATTAACACTTCCGACATACCTACGATCACTCACGATGCAAAATGGAAGGTACTTCTTGAGGTAGGGAACCCTTTGGGTGGTGAGTTGGGCTTTCACAGCTGCTTCGGAGTTGAGATGACGGAAGCCAGCTTTGTCGAGTCGAGGGATGAGTGAGAGGCGAGAAAGAGCTACTACGGAAGCATCGAAAGTGCCAACGCCGAACCTGTCATTGAGTCCACCATATGAAGAGCCAGAAGGGACGACGTAGCGAGCAGGGACGAAGTTTTCCGGGGCAAGCGGGGCATTCCAGTAGCTATCTACACGGGTTCGGATGATCCAATCGTATGTGAAATTGTTTTCGTGTTGGTAGGATTTGATCATGGTCAAGCAACCTTCGACTAGGTTGAAGTACTGCAAAAGGCCCTGCAAAGTCATTGCAGCAATGAGCTGAGCATAATCACTTCAATGACGCTGGGAGCGGACCAGGAGAGTGGCCCGACCCCACGCGGTCAGCCAGTCACCCAAACCAAACTTTAAAATGTTGGAAAGAATTTCTCTTAAAAAGTTATTAAAGAAATTATAAACTTATATATTTTTTATGGTTTCACTCCTCCTGTAGTGGCTTTGTATTCCCGAGAGTTTATGTGTATATATATATATATATGCCAATTCAATCTTCAAATAGGAGGTTTCAAACTCGATCTCAAAAGCTTTAGTATAATAACAGTTATATGAAAAACTTGTTAATGTAAGCGCTCTCTAATACTTACTTTTACTTTTATATGTTCTGCATTAGAAATAGTTTTTCGTTCACCAGTTAGATGATTTTATTTAGAAGTGATCATGATGCATCATGCGAGTACGCTTGAATCTATTCAGCAACCCACCCGCCAAAATATATATATATATATATATATATATATTTATATAGATCGTGTCTTATTAAGACCGAATAAAACATCATCCTGAAGTGTTCATGCATATAGCACGTGTTAAGCAGTTTACAATAGAACAGGTTCTTACGAACATGGGTTATATATGAGTTACAAACTAAGTTTGATATAATAGCAGAAATAAATCAACCTCATCAATTTCGCCGAATTGTTCAATAAATTTTGATAAATATATATGCAGAGAGAAATATATAGGAGAAACCATAACAAACATATAGATTGAGAAACAACGAACCTGAATTCCCCTTGGCGAGTTACCCTTTGTGAGGACTCTACGCTGCGCCTCAGTTTCGGGCATGCTTTGTGGAATAAAAATCCGGACCGAAGCAATTCTGGGTGCACTTTTCAGGAGGAGAAACTTGAAGGAATTTTTATCAAATGGACCGTGCAAAAAGAGGTCAGCATTTGGGTAGACTTTAAGAACCCTCTCTATGATGGATGGCCCGGTTAGCTCAAACCTCCTGGCTTCACCAACCAAGCACACCGCGATTCTCGACCTATCCAGCTTGTCCTTCCACCCTGTGGAAGTCTCCGCTGAACCACCGGATGGAGAGTAAGCAGATCTTATGGTGGTGATGGAAATGAATGTGGTGGTAGTGATGCTGGAGAAAGACCTAAGAGTGACACCTTGAGGAGATAATGAGAGTAACAAAAGAAAAGATAGAGGGACGGTGATTGAGATTAGGAGGCGACGACTGATTATAGATCGCCGCCTGCTGATATACATGGTTGTATGTGCATGATGATTGACAAGTGTGCAAAAACTATATAATTGTGCTAGCCAAGTCCAATCGCAATGAATTTAATAAATTCGAGAAAACAAACGTGAAAAAAGAAGAAAAATTCAAGCAGAAAGACAATTTTTGAAATCGAATTAAGTTTTCTAATATATAGATTATTGGTGGATGAATATGGAAAGAAATTGCTGGAGATGGAGGTTGGAACCTTGGGGAAGTTTTACTCTGTTATGCTAGTAGGGTGTCAGGAAGGTGCATTTTTGGTTTCATTTGGTCAGGAAAGAACATAGGGCAAAGGAGATATCTCTTGTGGCGTGGTTATGACGGTATTGAAAAGATTGGTTTTGTTTTGGGTTGACTTCTTTCGTTTCGTGCACGATGGATTGGTCAAGATCTTTGAGATTTTGTTATCAAGGGTCATAATTGTCCGGCACTAATTTAGGGAGTAATAGATAAGCAGATAAGGGTATTTATTTTTAGCATATCCTCAATTGAAAGCGTGACCGTACCATCTAATACAATATAGGGTAAAAAGAGTAGAATTAGTCATAGTGGAAAAATCACTATAAGTAATTTTTTTTAATTACTATTATTATTAATGAAGAATGTTGTGCTTTCATTAAGTTTTCATTGATAAACATCATTAAAAGTTTGGTTTTGTAAGGAAAAATAGCTCCATAGGTCATGGAATTTTCAGAGTAATTGCAATAAGATCTTAAACTTTTCATTATCAATCAAAATTCTGTAACTTTCAACTTACAGCAATTAAATCCTTTTTTCTTCAAGGGAATTACCAAGGCGTAGTATGATATTAAGGTACTATATTTTAATTTTCTTGGAACCTGGCATGCTAGATCATTTCAAGAATTAAAAAAAATAAAAAAAGAGAAAAAATAAAAAAAGATATGAGGAGTGAGGCAACCATCCTACAGGTGGCATTACCAAGTTGCTATCTACATTGACCAACCCATAAGTGGCAACCCTAACTTACTATCCACCTGAGGGTCGATCATCACTACCCATACAAGGGAGCAGTTGGCAAAGCCAACCCAAAGTGAAGTTCGTCAAAATCTCTAAATAGGAGACTGAGAGCCTCCACAGGTTGGCAGTCATTTATAGCTGGTCAAGTAACCTATGTCCTTATTTCTTCCGTAGGTGACAATGTCATCCAATCCATGGAAAATTTCTTGTGAAGTCTTAAATTCATGGATTTATGAGATTTACATGATATTAAAGACATAGATCATTTAGTGAATGATGGCAACCTGGGGCCTGGGGGCTAACTTTGCCATATTCAACTACCGTCTTAGGCAGTGGATATTAGCCACCATGTCGTGCATTCCATATATATATATATATATACACAAATATATTATAATATAAACAATCTCCGTTTTTTATGCAAATTTTTTTCCCAAAAATGAAAAATGCTCAAAGGTCATGACAACATATATATTTAATTGTGACACCACCAGGTGGGTGGTGATGACATGAGTCGCTTGACTTTCATGTGCATTGAGATTCTTACATCGAATGGCAAAACCAAGGATGCTTCCATGACTCCCTATGAGGGTAGTGCAAGATACCACCTTTTAGGGGAAAAGGGAAAAAATGTAAAAAAAAAAAAAAATTTAAATATCTTTCTTGAGAAAATATTTCCAAAAATATGACACCTAAGATTACTTCTTGAATTAAACCAAAATCGTCAGCGATTTTGTATTGAAATGCAAAATCGCCAAAAAGCTATTTTGGTTCAATCCAAATTTGCCTTTTCTTGGCTCAACCTAAAATCATTTTTAAATCAAATAGTATAATTCAAATCAAATTTTATCCGATTTTACGTTAGTGAAATCATCAGTTTTCTCCTCTTTCTCTATCTTATAAGTATGCTATTTAAATCAATAGAAAACCTTTTGTTCTATATTTATATGAATCGATATTACATTAACAATTAAACTGCTCTAAATTTGGCTTAATCTAAAATCACCAATTCCAACGCAAATTCGTCTCCCCCAGAGACGATTTTAAACATGAAAATACATTGTAATTTTTAACACAGTTGAAGCACTTGAATTTAGAATGATATATTCAATTATAACAATATAAAAGCGTTATGAAAACTCTAATACAATTTTCAAATATATAGAAACTAAGGATAAAATACAATCTCAAATGTGAAATATATAAATCTAATGTTGTCGACGTGTAAGTAAACAAATATCTTGAGGATCTACATTAGCCTAAGGTTACACCATTTGGTCTACATCCAGTTGAGTGATCTGTGCCCTATCCTAACTGTAAGCACCTAAGTATGATGCATGCATGGGGACTAGAGTAAGGTACACCTGTGTAACTCCTTCGCCCATGTCATTTTGATGATCTCTAACTAGCCTCCTTAATGGTGTAAGAGGAGTACGAAACTTATTACTAAAGGTCTCTTCGATGACGAAAGTGTGGAATATCTGACCATTTGAGCTTTCCTCGACGAAAGGTGTGTAAAACTCAAATCCTAACAGTCTAAGAGATGCTGACAGTAAGTAGTGTAGAGGAGACACATCATCTTAAATCCATATGCCGACTTGTTTACATCTTCGACCTCTCTTTCGATGACGACTACATCCCTGAGCACCTCTTTCCTGCTATGGCTTGTCCGATAGGGAATCGTCTTCATCTACATTCAAACCAAGTGTGAGTGGGTCGCCTAGGTAGACTCCAATAATCCCCTAAATGAGGTCATCAACCTCATGCTGCTCTGATATAATGTCCTAGTACAACATTTGCAACAGCCTTTGTATGAAATCTACCTGCAAGCTAAACATAACAATTTGATTAGCATTTAACTAAAGAAATGAATGGGTACTAGCAATAGCAATGGCAATGGTAAGTACCGTATACATCCGAGAAGCCCCCAACTTACTGATATATTTGTAACTAAATTGCTAGTACTAAGGACGTAGTTAGGATGTACACTAGGTAGTAACCGAATCTATACAATCCTGTTTCATAGTTCCTTTCAATGCACTATTCATGCTGCATGCCTAGTTGCTCAATTGATCTCGGTCTGGCCCTTCAAGTCTATTTTATGTAGCTCCCGTTTACTATCAGAGTGAGTTGAGATCTCCTGCGTCTCACCTACCTAGCAAGTTACGCGATAAGGATATTGCATCTTAATGATGTAGAAGCATATTAGTGAGACCTAGGCTAGTTACACATCACTCCCATCCCGACAACAAGCAAGGAGTCTGGCCATGTCTTCATGTGTGTAGAGTATCCAAACAACCTAAAGAAACATCAATCATGATTTTAAAATAAGTAACACTTCGGAAAACTATAAGTAATCGAGTTTGTTAGATACATACCTACTTCGAATGTTGTCGATCGAACGCATCTTTGTACTGACCAACTACATGCATAGGTAACTCTATAACATCAAACTCTACTCCCATTGACTCTTAAGTGGCTAATCATCGACCATTGATATAATCCAGTAGTGTAAAGGGGAGATGTATAAGAAATGCTTCCATGTCTACACCTGAAGAATCATTAGTGACTCACTAATCTCTCCAGCCTCCATCCTAGAACTCAAATATAACTTATAGTATAGCTATGCTAAACATGCTACTCCCTAAGCGTAGTACCTGGTCATAGTAAGGTCTGATACGAGAGGGAGAAACATGAGGTGGACCACGTTGTTGGACTTATCCGAGAACAGCATACCCTCGATCAAATGCATGATATGTGCCCTGGTATAGTGTTATACGTAACACCGTTCACATCAAATGGCAAATCAGTGAAATTTTCCTTTAACTAAGACAATTTCAATTACTTACCCTCATGGCACTCTTTAGTAGGCATAGTCTTAGTAGGGGTTAGCATAACTTACCTTAATCAATATATACTGTCATGTTTGTAATTGCATCACCATCACTAGGGAGACCAAGGAGCAAAAGATATATCCTATAACATTACCGTCATCTTACCGGTATGGACGTAAAATGTATGTGTCTCTTCCATCCATCGCTCCACCAAAGCAGTAATCAAGTGCTAGTCCATCTATATGAAGGGAACTTGCATACCCAATTACTCCAGATATGGGATCATAGAAGGATCTATCGAGATCTCCTAACCATTTCAATGTCTAGATATCGCCTCATACCTACGACACTTAAGCCAATAGTTCTCTTATGATCAAGGAAGAACAGCTAATTGATACGAGGCAAGCGCACCTATCAATTTTAATATAGTCGGATATGAGTCCGAGTCGATCCCTCAGAGATTTTGAGTACTAATATTAACTTTAGCTTTATTATCTAACCGGAAAATTATGATGAGTTGAATGAATTAAAAATACTGAAATTAACAACTAAACTACTTATGAGACTTAATTACGCAAATTAGAAAACAAGAAACTATTAACGACTTCAAGTATGCAATAATGTATTTAGGAATTATTTCTCCTAGTGTTTAACATGTTACCTTTTAAAATATATTCAATTCAATTTCTATAATTCTTGATCGGAGGGATTCACAATTAAAGCTAATATCTTTCTCAAGCATATTAACCCTAATTCTAAATTATTTACCGGAATCTCTTCACTTAGCAATATAACTTAGAATCGCATTAATGTATAATGAATTCCCACACAAACAATCAACTTTCCGAAAGAACCATGTATCTTATCTCTAAGTATACATGTAATTCTCTTCAATTATGTTAAGATCTAATTACACATGCAATTTCTCAATTAACATGCATAATATCATATATTGATACTCTAGAATTATCAATCCACAATTAACGACATAATTGAATCAAGAAAAGATAGAAACTTTCTTGAAATTATAAGATACATGGTTACACGAAACCCTAGGTTCCATAATCCTAAATACTTGAATTCTAAGCTATCATAACGAATCTAAAAACGAGTTCCATCAAAAACATAAAATAAAGCATGAAAACCCCTCTTGATTTGATGAACAATCTCTAATCTTGAAATCGATGTCGTTATCGCTTCTTGATGTTGTTTCTCCTTAAGTCTCTTCTCGTCTCTTGTGTCTTTCCGTTTCTGTAATGTCTCCCTTCCTTTTGAACCCTAAGATCCCCTTTTATATGTGTATTTCAAGGATTTTATTTTCGTCACCAGACACGGGCTGGGACATGGCCGTGTCCCCAGGCCGTGTAACTTTCTGCAAAAAGGCAAAATTTCTGCACAATTTCAAAATTTCATAACTTCTTCGTTTGAACTCGGAATTGAGTGAAACTTGATTCCTTTTCTTCGTTTTTGAGCCTAGAACGCGTTTAAACCCTGAAATCAACATTTTACTCAATTAAGTATCAATTTCTTTAAATAAAACCAAAAATGTACGGGAAATGCTATAAAATCACCATATAAAATATGTTTAAAATTAAAGTTATCACTAATCTTAAAGGCATTACACGAAATGAACATATATTAAGTGTGTTATCAATTTGCTATTTCTTACTTAACCACCCCATATTAGCTTAAACCTATGGGATGGCTGCAAGTGAAACAATGACTTATCAACGAATCATGGATCCATCTACCCCTATAAATCTAAAAAGAAAATAGTAAGCTAACTAGTATATTCATCAATGAAAAGCAAAGCATGAGCAAAGCGAAAATTTCTCATATATATTTGAATATATATTATCAATCAATGTTAACATGGCTTTTCAAATAACTAAGGTGTGTACCAGTGGATCAACTCGAAGTTGATTGTATCCCTTACTGTAGACATCTTCTCCTATTATGTCTATCTCCACTGCATAGTCCATAGGTATAAGTCAATGGCCCCTCCTGAATGTCAATCTTATTTTGGAATTGTTTCTCCCATGGCCTCTCTAAATTCCTAACCCCATCTGAAGTTTAAATTGGATGCCATACAAGCCTGTAATGTATGAAGGTCTCAATAGACAGTTTGAATGTGCATAAGACTCTCTCGAAGAACATATGCCCAGTAATATCACTGTCTCGCCATTTCCACTCAACCATAGTACCGAGATTAGCTTCTTGAATGGCATTTAGTAGATGTGGGAACATTGCATATGATTCCTCTTACTTTCCATAAACTTATTCAATTGCTTTACGCTTTACGCTTTACTTTCTTAATTCTTTTTATGTGCACACTATAACCATATTGTTTACAAATGGTCACCTGTAGGTGTTTTACCTTAATGATCGGTGACTCTTGTACATTTTTTATTAGAAAGTAAGATAAGGTATTTGAATCCAATTTCAGGTAGTCCTAGCTTATAGTAGGATTAAGGTACATATGTAGACCCACAAACCTGATTATCACAAAACATCTAGCATGCTTCTTCTTACAAGCTTTGAGTCTCTACCTGCATCCCTTTTTCCAATCAACACATTTGATAGACTAAAATGTAGGTTCAAACTCCTTCATGATGAAGTCGTGGTGGTTCATAACATGATGCATCTTCATAACTATTTATAGATGTTTTTTATTTTCAAACCACATGCCTACCTTCAATTCTTCACTGAAACTCTACTCACCATCATTTATACTCTCCTTAAACGGCACCAGTCCATCTCCAACACTTGCCGTATAGAAAGACATGAGTTTTGACATTCCGATCGTGTCTACATTTGTGGCTAACCCCTACCTCCAATCGTTTCTTCCACGTGACCCTTATGGTTCTTCTACTTTTTATAACCAACATTTAATTAGACTAATGTCAGCATTAGAATCTGTACCATCAAAATCTTCATCAATGTCCCTACAAGCCAGTTCATTCTCTACATTAGTATATCTATTGGACTCACTAGTAACTAATACATTAGGTTCATAAGACATGCTACTACTTTCGGTATATGACTAGGTGGGATCGATTGAGATTTGAATACCCGAGATTCAACTTATACTTACCCGTACTCTAATGTCACTATTGTGCCCTTCAACATCATACTCAGCTACTAGGAGGGGAATATTGGTGGTGGGTTCACTTCATAAATTTCAATATATAACTTCATTGAACCACTGACTCTACCATGTCTTATTGAAGAAGCCATTAGTTGTTGGATATCATAATCATCACTAATAGGGACAGCACAGAACATGTCCTTAGTCTCGCCTACAAAAGGGTATTTATAAATCAACTCAACCTAGTGGGTCGTCATGTCAATCCGAAGTTGATCACTTATCAATCCAACCAATTGGTCATACATGACCTTAATTGGAACTTTAACTACTGTTTTCAAGCACCTATTATACCGTATCCCATCCTCACCTTCCATGTTATTTCCACTAATATAACAAATCAACCTCGTATTATCTATTTTACACCCGTTTGCTACATCAACTTCAACGTTTGAAAAAAAAATCATTAGCTTATACTAATAAGCACACTCTATTGGATTTTACAAACACATCACCTAAATTGAGTTCACTATCATATTCCCTTAACGATACTAAATTCATTACTTACTCCAATTGAAAAAAATAAAAAACTTATACCACCTTGTCTACATGTCTCAACAATGATTATTTGTGCATATATTACCTAATATATATGTGTACATAAAATACAATAACGAAAACAAATTTACACAAAGAAAAATTATATATACGTATATATAAAATATACTAACTAACGAATACAAATTTATAAAAAAAATATACACATATATATATAAAATATATTAACAAACACAAATTTATAAAAAAAAAAAATTAAACTTATTGACAATAGAGTATAAAAAAAAATTCAATGTACGTATATATTAGAAAAAACACGAATGATTCGTCTCATTTAAAAAATGGTAGTAAACAACAATATATTAAGCAAAAACACTAATTCTTCAAATTACATGTGCATAAAATGGATTAAAATATCAAAAAATGATACTTTTTCAATATAATTGTTTAAAGAGAGAAAGTGAGGAGATCGCGCGGATTACTTCCTTGTTTCGAAAAATCTTCTCATAAATGTAATCTATGCTATGTTACTACTTCAAATTTGCGATTGATTCGCAAAAAAAAAAAAAAAAAAAGAAAAAGGATCAAAATAATGAATTTGGTGAAGGAAATCTTGGAACGTTTTAAAGAGAGGAAGTGATATGTTTGTTTGGAAATGGACATAATGAGGCTACACAAGGGAGAAAGGGGATATATGCTGGTATTAGCGATTTCTAATGTGGAAATTTTGAGAATAATTTTTTAGGAGTTATATTTTTTTTACTTTTTTTTTCCCTTTTCTCCCTCTTTAGGATGGTTGATTAACCTTTCATGTATGCATAGGAGTTACTTCTTTTCCAATTTATTGTTTTTAATTTTTTTATGGATTCAATCTATGTGACATGCCATGAGGTAAAAATAAAATTATGGAGCAGTTAATTGTTACATGATAGGTGTAATATTTACAACTTTTAGATTTTCTTTTTTTCTTTCAGTAATTTTATGACTTCATTGTTGCAATTAAAAATTTTTAAACATTATTTGCATTTATCCTGAACTTTTTATGCTAAGCCTATCTACTTTTGCTCAAATTATCTTAAGATACAAGTTTGGTGACATAACTAATCGTGGAATACCAAACTTACGCTCACATGGATTATGAGTCGTGAAGATTTAATTGGGATAGCTTAAAAAGAGATGGTTTTTTTGGAAAACTACCGATTATTATTACATATTCTGATTTTTATTTTTGACTATCCATCACTAATTAGCTCAATAAACATATGAGTCTCACTCTCAGCTAGGATCGAAATTATGGTTATTGAAAAACAAAAAGAATTGAGGTGGTTTTTTTTTGGAAAACTACTTACTATTATTACATATTCTGATTTTTATTTTTATGTATCTACCACTAATTAGCTCAATAGACATATGAGTCTCGCTTCAAACCAATAGAGAAGATATCGACTAGGATTGAAATTATGGTTATTGAAAAATATAAAGAAAAATTCAAGTAAGGATGCAGTTGATTGGCAAAAAAAAAAAGAGTAAGGTTGTCGTTGGGATTAACACTGACACGGTCCAATGAGCAAAACTATCTAAATCTAATTGATATAGTTGACTTCATAAATATGGAGTAAAATAGTTATTCTTTACCTAATTATCAATTCCTATTCTAACTAGCAAGGTAACTATTTTATGAAATTAGGATTGCTGAAAAATTATGAATAGCTATTTTTTAATAAATTACAATTTCATCCCTATTTTATTTCATTTTATAAACAAAATGTGTTATAAAAGATTTTTTTCCTCTCAAAAATCTAAGAGAAATGCAGAAATAAAAAATCAAAGAGAAATATGTGGAAATTGATAAAAATGAAACATACATACAATTTAATATTTACAATTATATTCAATCATTCATCATCAAATATAAATCTTGTTTTTGCTTTTTCACCTACTCTTTTATATATCGTTTCTATTTCTACTTATTTGTCTTCCTTTTCGCCCACAGTTTGTCATTTGCTCGTGTGTCATAACCAAACAGAACCGATCACCCGCTAGGCTCTAACGGCAGATTCACCACCTCAGAAAGAAGCTTAAACTAACAACCCTTAAGAAGCCGGAACAACCGGTTAACCCACTTAGCTCGAAATTCACCATTCCGTGATCGCGCCTCAATGCAGGGAGCATCTTCAGGAATCGGCTACGGTCTGAAGTACCAGGTATTGAACTCACTAAAACTCTAATTTCTCTTCCTTCAATTCCATTTATTCAGTTTCGAAACCCTAACTTCACAATTCCTCGGTCTTCGTGCATTTTTTCTCCAGGCTAGATGTATCGCCGACGTAAAAGCAGACACGGATCACACTAGCTTTCTCACCGGAACTCTCAGTCTCAAAGAAGAAAATGAGGTTTGTTTAATCTTGCTATTTCGAAATTGAGTGATGTTTTTTAGTTCTTGATCTGAAGTTGGGTCCTGATTAGGAATTGAACTTTGGATCGATTGGAAATCAGGTACATTTGATTAGGCTGACGTCAGGCGGAACTGAATTGATTTGCGAAGGGCTTTTCTCACATCCGGATGAGATATGGGATCTCGCGTCGTGTCCATTTGACCAGCGTATATTTTCAAGTGTCTTTTCTACTGGTACTTGATTTTTATTGTTCAGTTCTACTTGCGTCGAGGTCTTGTCACGGTCTTGTCTCAGTTACTTAAAGATGTCAGGAATTTCGTGTAGGACGTGCTCGTAGTTCATATTCAGTATTGATCGCATCTGAACGTCAAATTCTTCAATGTTTAGATTTTGCAATTGAGTGCTCGGGCACTTCTTTAGTATATCTGATGAAGAAGTTTGCAATTTCCATTGGAATTGTCTACCTTGTGATATGTGTATGAAGAACTTGCGTGGCACTTGCTAGTAAAACCAGTTGTATTTTGTTCTTCCTTGTAGGATGAACATGTATTTTTCCTAACTATTGGTAACTTTCAAATTGTTGGCTTATTGTACTTTTTTAGCTGGTTTGTAGTCCAATCATTTCACCACTTATAGAGGCAAAAATGTATGCCAAGAAGAGATATCAATAGTCTGCAACTTACAGGTCCTTACAAGGCATGTTCTCAATTGTGGTTTGGTGGAGCTGTTGATACTTAAAAATATAATCACAATTGCAGGAGCTTTATGTTAGTTTACATGTCAATAGAATCTGTAGTTTGTTTCAGGGATTGTTTCTCTAGGAGAATGATTTTCGTATTTTTTCAATTATTAGTAGAGCACAGAATACCTAATTTCAAAAAAAAAAACTCCTTACTATCACCTCTGCTGCCTCCAGCTATTCCCTAACCACCATGGATCATTTAGTTTTATGAAATACTGTATTTGCCTAGGCAGGTTAGACTTATTTCAGGTCATTTTATGTGCCTCTTTTGGTCCTTTCTAGTATTACTGAATGAAATTTGCCACCTTCCTATTCTGTTTCCCCCTTCAGACAAGTAGTTAAGTTGTCTTAACCCAGCTTGTGCTGGGAGAAGCGCTCAATCCCATCTTTTTGTTGCCTAAGTCCGTTGCTTCTTCCCTCCTCTTTTTCCTTTCTGGCCTTTATCACTATCTTTGATCATAACCACCAATAACTTGTTTGAATAAGATGATCCTGGAAAAAAACTTGTTTTGGATAATCTGAAAGAGTTGTTCATGAATTGTTTTTAGGAGGAATTTTCCAAAGAAAAGATCTTCCAAACAGGAAAATATTGAAGAGTGAAAATAAGCCATCCTTAAACTATCTTCATTGAGCTACTTGTTAAGTTTGATGTAGATGATTCTTGTGTTTTTGCTCATCCAGATTTTGGATGTGTCGCTATCATGTGCACTACTTACTAAAAGAGAAAATAGAAATATTAATTTGTCACTTAATTCTTTGAAGTGGTTCCTGAAACTTTATTTCTAGAAAGTTAAACTATCTTCATTGAGCTACTTGTTAAGTTTGATGTAGATGATTCTTGTGTTTTTGCTCATCCAGATTCTGGACGTGTTGCTATCATGTGCACTACTTATTAAAAAAGAAAATAGAAATATTAATTTGTCACTTAATTCTTTGAAGTGGTTCCTGAAACTTTATTTCTAGAAAGATCTTCACCTTGTGTTTATTGATAAAACACATCTATAGAAGATCTGTGATCACTTGATTCTGGGCTGTTTGTGCTTCTCTGATTTTGACTATTTGATTAATTATTAAAATCTGATGAAATTGTGTGCCTTCTTATCCTTTACAATATATTACTACGAATACCTGTGTGTTTCTCTTAGGGTTCATTGTTTCTTTAACGGTCATTCACCTTTTCCTTGACAAGTAATTGGCAGAGTTGCTTACAATTTACATGCTATTCCTTGTGATTGAAGGTGAATCTTATGGAGCAGCAATATGGCAGATTCCTGAGTTATATGGACAACAGAATTCACCACAGTTGGAAAAAATTGCCTCTCTTGATGCACACTCTCACAAGATTAACTGGTGAGTCTTTTATAATCTAGATCTTTTTCCTTTCTTGAAGTGTGCGCAATTTACTTGCTTTCTCATGTGGCTCTCTAGCTGTATGGGCAGGATCATTACACTATATAGTAAAATACCATGGTAGCCAATGTGGGCAATAACGAACTAACTCTATAGATAGTTAACCAAACGATAGATTCAGAGATGTTATTTCATTTTTGTGATCTTTAGGCATGTCCAAAGAAGTTAGAAAACTTACGTATGGAATCTCCGAGTATAATTGATTACTGAGATAAAAAAAAAAAACCTTTTGGGGTTTTACTTTAGTTTACAGAGTTTGTTAATGCTTTCAACAGCGCACTTTGGTTCCCATCTGGAAGGCATGACAAGTTAATTAGCATTGATGAAGAAAACATATTCTTGTGGAACCTGGACTGTTCAAGAAAAGCAGCTCAGGTAGATTCCTCCTGAGTATATTTGTTGGTTATTTTAGTTAAGACTGCTATTTCTCGAGTCTATCTTTTCATCTTTCCCTGCATTTGGCTTGACTAGTTGTTTAGCAATCTTTTCTTATGGCTGTGTGGAATTACTTTTTATTCAACGTGCACTTTATTAAGTACTGCATCCTCCTTAATTTCAAGATTCTGTGGTTCCTTGGTTTCTAGGGATGTAAATTCTTTATATCTTTTTGAAATGAGTCAGTTTTCAAAATGTGTTCTCTTTATGATGGTTCATACTAGAGACTCTGTTTCATCTAAGACACTATTTGGCCATCTCAATCTGAGTGGTTTGTTTATGTTCTTCACTATCATGCCATCCCACGATATGCTTAGTTACAAAAGCAGAACTCTTTGCATATTTACCAATTTATGTGGGATTTCTAAAGATTTGTGTTATAGAATCATCTGAGATCTATGTGATGTTGAATACCAAAAAGAAAGGAATGTCCTTGTTTTCTGCTGATGACCTATTAGCTCTTTCTATAAGACCTGGTTCATGGCCATCTTTTGAAAGTGTTTAAAGATCAAATATGATAGAAAGCATTGGAGAATGACTATAGTTCTCAACAACTGCAGTTGCATCAACGTTTCGTCAATGTCTTTTATGGAATCCTTGCAATCAAGAATATTCTGGATGCATCTGTCTTTTATCCCCTAATACATGTATTTTTCAGTTTTACATGCTGTATGGGCAGGTACATTTCTCTATTTCTTTTATGCGTATTGCTTTACTGGTTACACAAGCTTTTCTTCATCTTGGTTATCCAATGTTGTTAAGTTCTTCTTCTGATCCTTATTCAGGTTCTCTTTCAAAATATAGGTCCAATCACAAGAATCTGCTGGCATGCTTCACTACTTGACTGGTGGGGCATGGGATCCCCATGATATAAATTCTGTTGCAGCTACATGTGATTCATCTGTTCAACTTTGGGATCTAAGGACAATGAAGTATGTTATTACGTTTCTTAATCACATTGTATATATGCTTTCTCAACCTTAACTGACAAAATAGACCGACCCTAAGACTTCAACAGTGATGATGAACTTACAGTATCCATCTTATGTTTACTGGATTTTTTGGCTCAGTGTTTTGTGTTTTACATCATTTTTTGTCCCTTCCTTTATAGCTACACCTTGGCTGTTCCTGCAGTAGAATAAAAACATCAGCTGAATGCTGATTTACAAAAAACGTTAATGCAAAGGAAAAGCTGTTTACATTAATTATGATGTCTGGGACAATGTTCTTGTATTATTGCATATTCATGGCACATTATAGCACCGTAGGGAAGCAACTTTTTCTGCAAATCATGCCTTCTTCGCACCTCATATTTTCTCTAGGTTTGTGGAGGTTAACAGAACTTATATAATCACAGGAAGTCAAGTTCAATTGAATGCGCTCATGTTCGTGATCTGGACTATAACACAGGGAAGAAGCATTTGCTTGTAAGAATTCATCCCTTTTAGTCCTTAATGTGCTATATCTGCCTGTTTTCAGAACAGCAGTTCTTTTATTTTAGTTTTTGGAACATCTTACAGAAATCTAATGAAGGATGAGATGGTTTCAGTTTAGCTTGTATTCATGAAAAATGTGTCCACCAAGTGAGCACAAATTATATGTGTAGTCTCTGTGAGTGATTTAATGATAGTGATATCAGTTGACAATATCAGATGTGGACTGATGAAGTGAATTAAGGAATCGAAAATGGCATAATAAAGATACTTTTGGTCAGTTTGTGCTTTTCTGTTCAAAATTAATGCAAAGGCCTGGTTGATCTGATTTGGTTTCTTCTCATATGACAATGACTTTCTTTTGGCCAGATATCACAATGACTTTGGTGTTATTAACATGTGCAACTAATTAGCAAACGTCATCCTGTTGAACCCACATATAACTTGTAGATCATTTTTAAAAAGAAAAAATAAATAAACCATCCTTGTCATGGAATATTGTTTTATGTCTTGAACTTCAACTACACCAACCAAATATAATAATAAGTGACTGACACGCCAGCCCATTTTCAGTTCAACATGCATAACTAATTGGTCCATAACATGATTGATGCTTCCATGTATGGTATATCTAGTTCAGATTTCAGTGTCAACCCTTTTTTTTTTTCTTGATGAATAAATAATTTTATTAATGAAAAGGGATGTACTACTGCTAAAAGCAGGAAGGGAAGACCCAAAAGAGGGCTGTACAAAAGGAGACTAAATCAAAACCACCCAAAAATGGAAAACTAACTGGATACATCAATATAGTTCAAAATCTGTCTCACAATAGAGGCAACGCTAGGTAAATTCTTTCCTAATCTGACATTGTTCCTAACTCTCCAAATACAATAGATGGAAGTAGCAAGTGCAGCAGCCCAAGAGGGAGGGAAACCAGAATTTGCCCTCAAAAAGGTGCGGGATATCACTCCTTGCCAAGAATATGGAGAGGGGGTGGTCATGCAAAGCATAGGGTACAGAGATTTAAGCTTCCTTTGAGAAGTTGCAATTAAGAAAAGCATGCTTGTGGTCCTTTGGAGGGTTGCAAAGATAGCAAGTAGAGTGTGATGTTATTCCCCATTTGCAAAGCTTGTTGAGGGTGTATGGTTTACAGTTCCATGCTAGCCAAAGGATGAAGGAATGTCTAGGCATAGACTTATTACTCCGAACCACTTTCCACTACTGGACTTTGCTTGCATGTGATCTAAGGCCATGGGAAGAGCTGTTGATAGTGAAGCCTTTAAGGTTTGCAGGAAGCCAGCAAGGACTATCCTATTGGAAGGGTTAGGGGCTACGGCATTAGGAATAGAGGAGTCCCAGAAATTTCCATTTGGTAGCTGCCATGTATTCCTCTCAATGATAGAACATAGTTTTGCATTTGATGGCAGCCCAGAACTAGCAATTACACGATTGCTCATTGTTGCATCTAGAGGTTCAGTTGGCAACCAAAAATCAGACCAAAGAGATATGGAAAGACCGTTACCCACTCGCCAACGCAACCACAGCCTTGCTAAGATCCGGATTTTTAGGAGTTTCCTCTAAGTCCAAGAACAAACAGTGGGTGTTTTTACATTCGAAAAACTCCTTCCTCTCAAGAAGGTCGAATAGACTCAATTTACCCAAAGGCTCATACCATTCCCTGCAAATAAGTTCCATATATGCTTAAGTTGTGCGGCTTTATTCCAAACTTCCAGGGTAGCTATACCAAGACCACCCTTTTCCTTAGGTTGGCACATAAGCTCCCATTTTACCTTAGCTTTAGTAGAAATATTGGGACTGCCACTTCACAAGAAATTCCTCATAAGTTGCTCAATTTTTTTGATGAAGTTCTTGGGAAGGATAAAAATGGATGCCCGATATGCTTGCATGGAGAATGTAACAGATCTATTGAGTTGTAAATGGCCCGCATAAGAAAGATACTTGTCCAAGAATCAAGGCGTGAGGTGATCTTTGATACCAAAACATCACAATCTGCTTTCCTCAATTTAGAGGATATAAGAGGGACTCCAAGGTATCTAATAGGGAGCGCATCTTCATGGAAATGGATGGCATCTAGTATAGCGTTTTTAACAGAGGGATTGACATTGTAAAAGAAAATGGAGCTTTTCATGGAATTTGCTGCTAACCCAAGTAGGTATTTGAAACCATTAAGGGCTTCTTGGACAAGTTGTATGGAACTCAAGTTTACTTTACAAAATATCATGAGGTTGTCTGCAAAGCAAAGATGAGAAATTCTATTCTCTTTAGCATGCCAATGGAAAGAAAAACCAGGAGATTTTTGGTGTAACAAAGCTGAGAGAACTTCCATAGCAAGCACAAATAAATAAGGGGATATAAGATCTCCTTGCCGCAAACCCTTGAACTCGAGAAAAAAATGCACTTGCTTGCCATTTACATTAATAGAAAATCTTGGGGGTAGAATTGTGAGATAAGGCGGTGGAAATGATGTGGAAATCCCATAATTAGAAGAACTTGTTCTAAGAAACACCAATCAAGAGTATCATATGCTCTTGAGATGTCAACCTTTAAAGAACACCTGGGTGGTCCTCTGTTTAAATGGTAGCCATGAATTAATTCTTAGGTGATGAAATATTATCCGTTATGTAGCACCCTGCAATAAAAGCAGATTGTTCCGGACCAACTAAGAAGTGTAAAACTTCCTTTAATCTTGAGGCTAGCAACTTTGAGATGGCCTTGTATAGGATGCTGCAGCAAGAAATGGGCCTAAAGTCACCCATTTTAGAGGGATTTGGGATATTTGGCACTAAGGTAATGATGGTGTTGTTGATCTCTTTGAGGAGGAAATCCAAAGATAGGAATTCCTTTACTGCACGGATGAGCCTGGAGTTTTACCAGAAGCTTGGGAGAAGAAAGTTAGCTTGATATCCTTCTCACTAAAAGGGGCTTTAAGGAAGCGAATTTGCTCATCATTAAGTCTCCTCAAATCCAAGTTCTGAAGAACAGCATGCACCTTTTGAGAATCTGCAAAACAGAAACTGGTTAGAAGCTTTTCCAAATAGTAGGTTGTCTCAAGTTTTACTTCATCCTCTCCACAGGCAAGGGACTCATTTTCTTTTTCCAAGACATAGAAAGAGTTTTTATTTTGCCTTTGTAATACTGATTTGTGGAAGAAAGAATTGTTCTTGTCCCCCAAGTTTTAACCATTTCACCCTTGAGTTTTGTTTGTAGAAACTCTCCTTGGCTCCTCTTAAGAGATAGTACTTTTTGAAAGCCCAATTTCTCATCACAGACAAGGTTAGTATCACCTCTTGCTATAGATTCTTGAATAGAGGATAAATGCTCCTTTGCAAGGGCAACAAGAGTGGAGAAATGGGAGAAATGTTTCTTATTAAGCTTTTTGAGCTCCATTTTTAAGATCTTCAATTTAGATACCACTTGGAAGCATTTCGACCCCATTAATTTCCCGCTGCCATATATCAGTAACGATGGGTAAGAAATTCTCACAATTGGCCCAAAAATCAAAGAATTTGAATGGGGTTTTCCTTGCTGCAACAGAAAAGTTCATCTTCACTAGAGCAATCTGATAGGAGGGAGGGAGAGAAAATGCCAATTGCTCTAGGGAATGATTGCATCCACTCTTGATTTACCAAAATATGACCAAACTTCTTGAGAATTGGATTGCTTTCTTGTTTGTTGGACCAAGTAAAGAGGTTGCCCAGAAAATGCATATCCTCAAGTTCTGCTTCATCCAAAAAAGTTTTGAACTCTTCCATATCTGGAGTAACTTTTGTATTCCCTCCCTTACGCTCTATCAATTGGTGTCGTCTCGGACTTGAACTCACTGCTGCTTGCTTTCTTCGCTGGATCCACATCTGATTTACGAGTTATATTGTTTTGTGAAGTTTCAATAGATAAAGATAGCCAAACATACGGCAGAATCTATTAACTTGAGTGACCTCTGATCGATTTGTTATATTGCCAGATAGGTTTGGAGCGCAATAAGATGTAGTCCACTGTGTTTTCAGATTAAACTACCTAATCCTGAACAATTCAGGGATGTGGTGAGGGGTTGCTGAAGGAGCAATAGGTGATTGGTACACAAGTTATATTGTCTTGTGAAGGTCATTTCTTGAAAAGTAAACATTTGGAAATGTCAAGAAGGATGCTTGATGATATCCAAAAATGTAGGACTGGTTGCTAACATATATTGATATTTTAGATAAGAAGGAAATGAAAGGGGAGATGGTGGGAGTCAAAACCCTTATAGTTTAATGGTATGGGTACCAATCTTCCAATGGAATGGAGTAATTTCAAGTCCTCCCTCCCCCATTGCACTCACCGAAAAAAACAAAAATAAAAAGAAGATAGTGGGAAGGACAACATGAGAGATATTTGAGAGAAAGGGGGAGAGAGAGAGAGAGAGTATGCTTAATTTGTTTCATGTGAAAGAAATATCTTTATTATGTGAACTGAAAAGCTTTATGTCTTCAATAGGAGGTTTGAGATATTGTAGAACCAACAATATTTATAGATGTGCAACTTTGTGGATAAAATTTGCATTTATTGGAGGAGGCAGAAGAGTTGAGCAGAGCAAATTGAAATTTTTGTGAACCCTTTTACAGAATGGAGAGTTTGAGGCCTGTGCATAAGAGCTGTTGGTAAAATGAGGTGACAACTGGGGTTGCCCACTCTAGTCTTTAAATAGACTGGCTAAGTTTTGTTGAAGTTACCTGATGGAGAAAAAATATTTATGTAGGTTCATATTCTCTATTAAAAAAAAAAAAAGGAACAAAATAATTATGTAGGTTATTGTGGAAAGGGCAGAAGAGTTGAGCAGAGCGAGTGAAGTTTTCGCAAAACCTTTTACAGATTGTAGAGATTGAGGCCTGTGCATAAGAGCTCTTCATAAATGAAGGGTACAAGTGAGGCTTGAGTACTTTAGTCTTTAAACTGGCTAAGTTTAGTTGAATTTACCTCATGGAGAGTACATATTTATAAAGGTTATTGTGGAAAGGGTTAAGGCATGCATTTACCTATTGGAGACAATATGAACAAAGATCTTCACACTATCAACCTTCATAAGAGGTGCTTTTACTTGTTGGTGCATGCTATCTTTATTATGAGGTAAACAAAACAGCAATCCTTATATTCTTATCTGCTAGGAGGCTTCTCAATAACGTCAATGACTTAGACTTTGGACTCAAGGTATGACAGAGTATGCAGGGTAAGTGAGTGATGAGTTAGGTTTATGCTCTTTCTTATAGGAGAGGCATGCTATTTACTGATAACATGGTGGATTCTGCTACACTCTTATTTCTACAGCAAAGCAAATCTCCTTTTGTATGATTCAATCTGTTCATACAAATGAAAATCTGCGTTTGAATCTACTAAAAAGCTTATCATTCTATCCTCGTCTCTTTGCTCATGCAGCAAAGATAATTGCATGAGAAGTATTCTGACAGCTTGATTCACATATTGTTTTGTGAGGTGTACTCACGGATATTGAAATGCAAGTTTCAAATGCTAGAGTTTTCTTGTTATTTTGATGGAAGTCATGCGATAAGAGTTTTAGGAAAAGAATATCTAAAAAGCAAGTCTATTAGATCAGCTAGATAAATTCTTTGAGTGATAAATAACCCTAGTGAATTTGTATTGAAGTTTCAGATGAGTGGTGCTGCATATTTTATGTTTATAGAGCAATTATTGAGCTGTTCAGTGCACTTGTTGTGTGATAAAGTAAATCCTCTTTGACAGGTCACGGCAGAGGATGAATCTGGGATGCATATATGGGATCTTAGAATGCCAAAAGATCCTGTTCAGGAGCTGGCTGGACATGCACACTGGTTTATGGCATTCTTTATTATTTCCATCCTAACATTTATTGCTGCCTTTTCATTAAGTAATAAAATTTGGTGACATCATTACAATGCTTTCAGGACATGGGCTGTCAGGTGTAATCCAGATTATGAGGGGCTGATTCTGGTTCGTGCCACCTCGCTCACTCTTACGCTGTTTATGGGCTCACTGTTCATGCTTCATAGTAGGCATATTTAAGTGCTAACCACTTTGCATAACAAGTATATTTCTTGATTTTATCTGCATATGGTCTAAATCCTTGAGCAATGTCTATTGCCAGTGCAAGATGATCTGGTTATGTTATTCAAAATTGCTTAGCTTTGACATAAATAAGAGGAGTGCATGACAGTGGCATGGGGTTTTCAGATGTTGCTAGCTTTAAGGTTTTGGAAAATTATTTTGCTGACCTAATGTTAGTCTTTATGATTGATCTTGGACCAATGTTTTATTTGTTGCAGAGTGCTGGTACAGACTCCACTGTCAATTTGTGGTTGTCCTCATCAGGCATCGATGAGCGATCTAAGAGGTTTTTTCGTATTTTATTTTGATATTATTTGAATGGCTTTTTCTGTCTGGACAGTCTTCTAACTTTTGGCCAAAAGTGTATCTGGCAGAGGGGTTGATTCTCCTAGTAAGCAGTCCGATCCATTGTTGAACTCATATGCTGACTATGAAGACAGTGTATACGGTAGTCACTTTGGCAAGCAAGTCTAGTTTTTGCATGAACTTCCCTAAGATGTACTTTTAACTTATGTTATTAATTTTACAGGCCTAGCTTGGAGTTCTCGAGAACCATGGATGTTTGCATCATTATCATATGATGGGAGGGTAAGACTCTTGAATTATGACAACTGAGAAGTCAATTTTCCTTGAGAAGTTAATTGTTATTTTGCTTTGGTTGATGATTTTATAATGCTTCTTTGATCCTACAATGTGATTGGATTCTAGAGTCTTCTCATATATTGGTATGAAGGTTAGTGTACCTATTGTGCAGTAGTATAGTTTTTTGCGAAACGAATGTCATTCTCACGAAGACTATGATTACTAATATCGATTAGTTCTTTATTATCTATACGGTAAACTTGAATTCACGAAACTAAAAGAACTTAACTAAATTGCAGCAATTAATTAATCTAACAACTATTTAAGACTCAACTAAAGAAAATAAACAAAAAAGTAATCAACTTAGAATTTAACTCAAGATTTGATGTTGTACCTAGATTTTGTTTCTCCTAAAATTAGACATGCAGCTTTCATTAAAGATAATCTAACTCAATCCATAATTATTTTGATTGGGAGAATTCTCTGTTAATACTAATAATTTTCTCAAGTTTATTAATTCTAATTTTTAGATTAGTTATTAGAATTTTTTCTTAATAGCATAATTTAAGACTGCATTAAAAAATAACGAATTCTCTTAAAGATAACCATAAAAATACAGAAAGAATTTGTAATTTATTTCTAAACTTGCAAGAATCTTTATTAATTTTGCTTAGATTTAATCATATAAGAAATCTTTCAATTCTTTTCCACAATATTAGATTTTAAACCAACATCCTATGAAATATTAATCTAAATAATCAAACACACGTAATTGAATTAAGAAAATTAAATATTTTCATTAAATCTAAGAAAATGCAACGTCACATGATAATTATAGGTTTCACAAGACCTAAATATAATAGATCTAAGCGCTAGTCATGATAAAGCAGTAATTTTTAACAAAATCTAAAGAAATTATAAGAGAAAACACCATGACATTAATGGAAATTCTTAAATCTTAGAGTATTGAAGTATTTTGCTCTCTTTGAGTGTTCCACTTCTTAGAGTCTCTCAAAATCATCTAAAAAGTTTTCCAAAAAATCCTTAAAGAAGCTTTTATATAGGAGATAAAAACCTAGAACTTTGTGGCTAACGACACAACTGAATCACTTGGTCGTGTCTTTGAAATACACCAAATTTTTTTGAATCTTTGTTAAATTTGGGAATGATACGACTTGAGACATGGTTGTGTCTCTTGATTGTGTCCTTCACTAATCTTGCCACATTGTTGCTTAAAATCTTCATTGGAAATGATATCGTTTGGTCATGTTAACTTCATAACTTTCTTATTTTAACTTTGATTTGAGTAGAACTTATTTTTATTTTCTTATTTTCTTCTAAAGATCACTATAAAACTTAGAAAACAAAATTTTACTTAATTAAGTATTGTAAACTCAAATTTTAAAGAAAAATCAATATATAAAATATAGGCATTTGAGTGCTTATCACATATTCATATTCCTAAAAGGTGATCTAAGCATATAGTTTATATACATGAAGGTTTAGGCTTGAGGCTGGTTTCCTCAGTAAGTAACTGTGTCTTCTTCTTTTGATGTGAAACAGGTAGTTGTTGAATCAGTAAGGTCTTATGTATCTGCATAATGAATTCATGACTGTTGGCTAAAGGTTATTCTCAAGCCCCCTTATTATGTTCTTGCAGTTTATATTGCAGGTGCAGCGTATAAACCCGTGCTTTTGGTACTGCTAGAGTTTGCATTTCTATACTAATCTTCTGTCTGCTCTTTCTCACTTTTGATTTTCAGGAATAGAGTTTACCATGCAAAACAGGCTTTACGTAACTTGAGCCAATGGATCGTACAGTAATTTACAAGCAAAGAGAGGTTCTACTTCTGCATTCTTTCAAACAGTTTTCCTCCAGCACATCAGCACATTTTCATCAATTATGTTAGTGTTAGTTAAAGTGCCAACAAACATCAAAAGAAAAAACTTTAAATGCAGCAGACACATATCTTATGATCCCTATTTGCACCAATACACCGGAGAACATGAGCATGCAAATTATCTGTCCTGACAGTGTTTAAACTTTTAAAGATGAAGACCCTATGACTTTGTTGTATGTCGCTGCAATTTTATTTTTTTTATTCCCTCATTTAGGGAGGGTGGCTGCGTTGCTTCTTTCTTCATTCTGAGGGCAGTTTGCTGTGTAATTGAACTTTTGTCTTACTGTGGTGTGTAGAAAGAGACAATTGTGGATGATGATGTTCGGTTGGATACACTGTTGCCTCTTATGGTCAGTTAAGGATTCGTAGCGAATATCGTTTTTACGTTCCAGATATGATCTGGTAACGATGATGGGATGATTGTCTGCTTTGATTGGGTCAATGATTTCCATCTAATCAATGTTAAAGTGATATATAATCTAGAAAAGTACGTACAGTCTTTTCATTGCCTTAAATATACTGACACATGAAGACATATGCTGGATAAAACTTGGCGGGTTGGCATTGGTGCTTGGAAAATGGTGTGTTTATTGCGTGCTTCTTGTCAAGGATGTCTTAGGAAAATGTATCAGCCAACAGATCAATTGTTATCATAGGCCAGTCCTGTTCCATCTTATAGAATAGTTAGTTTTCGTGGTTAGAAAGCTTTAACGGGTGCTCTAGGACATATTAAATAAAGAAAATTTTTATCTCTTTATAAATATATATCAATTTAATTTGTAAACGTATAATCAATATAAATGATTGAAAAATTTCTTCGTTTGATCTTTAACGTGTATATCTGTTGATGATGTCCATTATAAAAATTTAATTCTCTGGACTGCCGAAATTTTCGCTACTTAATCATGTTTCTTGTAATCTAAAATATGCTTCCAGAAGGAAAAGAATTCAAAATATTTATGCATATAACTAGGTCCTCGGCTCGGCCACACTGTAAGTTCAAAGCCTACCTTACAAATGGAGAACTCTGTGAATGGACTGAACAAAGTGTATTGGTCTTCTCGGTTCTCACGTGCCTTATTAGCTTATACAATCCACAATGTGAGTGGCCTTTTTGGAAAGACTCACAATACGAATGGACGTCAAGCTTATCCAAAATCTTGGACACATGAGTCAGATGTTTGATTTTGTTTCCCCGTCCAAGACCAATGGCCCACTGAGTCTCTCCACTAGTTCTGTCTAGTTTACACGTGGCATCCCATTTACCGAGTATTCCATGCCACGTTCTGGTTGACACGTAAGCCCTGATTTATATTATCTTTATCCACAAAAGAAGCCCGTCAACAGTTGATTTGCCCTCGTGGATTCGTGACACGTGGTAAGCACCAGGCGAAAGAACCAAAGGCGAAAATGTCTATCCTAGTCAGAGACAGGGTACCAGTTGGATAAGCTTTGTGGTTGCTACTTCCAACAGGATTCAGGGTACAAAACTTATGATTCCATGTCAACGTCAAGGTATGAGGATCCGCCAAATCATTACATCCGGCGTGCATTTCATTCGGAAAACGTGGCAGATTTTCCTGGCTTGAAAGGTGCTGGTGCTGAGTCGGAAGATGCGCGAAAACGGAGGGGGAAAAAAATCGAAAGAAAGTGTGGATTTTTCCCATTTATGAAAGAAAAGAGGAAAAATATCGAGGAATAGACAACCGATTCATTTATGTTATAATTTGATTCATTTAGATCTTTTATATTTATGCTATAATCGTAGCCATGATGATAAAGAATGAGGAATCTAAGGATAGGCATTAAAAAAAAAAGCAAAAGAGAGTAGTTAAACTATTGCTAGTAGTTTTGGCAAAAAATATATATATATATTGCTAGTTGTTTGTGCTTATAGGGTTGGAAATAAACTTAACTAACAACTATTCGATTATTAAATTGTTTATGTTATTTCTGCTTTGCCGTATTGAGACCTGCAAATGACAATCCCAACTTTGGTTTTGCTGCCTTAGAAGGAACGATTTTTTTGGAATCATGCAATAGCAAGACACTTAGACTATGATCATGACTCAATAGTAGTCCGTATAAAAGAATCACGATTGGTCTGTACCAATGAGCAAAGAGGACATTGCAACAAGACGAGCAAAAGGTATTGGACGTTGGTTTAGAAGTTGTATATGGACTGCCTCCTAATGGCATGATAGTTGGTAGTGACCTCGAGATGAGACTAATTGTGTCGTTGTTAGTGGTGTAGATTCATATTATTCCCCACATTTATTGTGATTTCAATTCTTTTAGGTTTTGTCTAGTGTAGTGTAATGGGAACTCATAAGCTACTTTATGTTGTGGAACACTAGGATTATACTACGTGTTTTATATTTGTTTTTGCATTAGATTTTGATATATGCATGCGATTCATGGTAATTAATATTTGTATGTGTTTGATGCACTATGGTTATGTATGGAGCATTTTTGGAAAATTATTTTTCAACAGTCAAAATATGAAATAAAGGAGTTGGAGAATGTAACATATGAGCCTTGTATACTCTTATTCAAATGGGAATGTACGGTAGATTAACCATATTCGTTGAATTTAAGGCATAACCATTAACCAAATATAGGAATGCTCTATCCTATGAAATAGCCATTTTATAGAATAAGGTGGAAATTGGCATTTCATCAACAAAGCATAATGTAAAGTATTAAGAAAATAGTACAAGTGAATTATGTTGATAAGATCATCATTTGGTTAGCCACATCTAATATGAGTAATGTTGTCACACGATCTCCATCAAGAACTTAGAGTAAGATAGTGATATACAAAACAATAAACATAAGGCTAAGAGACTGTCGAGCTATTCTGCATGCTCACTTTAATGCTTAAGTTGATAACGAGAAAGTGTTTAAGTAAGGGAAGAAAGTATTTAAGTAAGGTGCATGTAAATAATAAAGTGACAAAGAAAATTTCCCATAGAACTTGATTAGTTATTTATAAGCAAGGCTTTGTAACCATTTAGGTATGATAGTTCAGTTGTTGGCATGTGTTCTATTCATTGTTTAGACCACATCTTAATTTTAAGAGAATGGGGCGACTAATAATTACTTGGTGTAATAACCACTATTGATAGCCAAAATAGGTTTGGACCTTAGAGCCCAAAAAGAAGACCAAAAGCCTTGAGACAATCTAAGCCTAAAGCAAAAAAGAGCCCTTCAAGACGACTAAGAAACTCAACCCTTAAGCGCGTTGTCCCTAACAGTGCCTGTACCTAATGAGGCTTCGTAAAATAAGAAAGGATTGACAAGATGTCATCAAGATTAACAGCAGGCCAATCACATTTGATACACACCCTACCTGACGTGACGCACTAGGCCATAGCTTAACTGTCAAAGCTAAGATTGGACTTCATCAAACCTACAACTATAAAAAGCCCATTAACATACTTAACAAGGCTCTATAATTGTTTAGGTTTTACGGTTCAATTGTTTGCATGTGTTCCATTAACTGTTTAGACCACGTGATGCGTCTCCAAGGTCGTACACAGGGAGAAGCACCACAACGAATGAACCGAAAAGAACAAAGAAAAGCTAGCAAGGTCCAAGTAGATACTGAATAGATATGACACACCACTCAATCTTACTCAACTTACAATCCGCCGAATATGATACACCAGTTCGAATTAAAGGATTACTCGCCATTACTCCTTACTAAAGGAAATAAATAAGAGTTGAGAGTTAACAAGAACGCTAAGGTTGCTTAAAGAGAATAATTATGTATTGAAAGTTAAATGATCGTCCGCGTACAAGGAAAGTGAGGGTTTATATACTTGCCTGTTAGGGTTGTTTTACACGTATAAAAAGACAAAATGGTATTTTACAATTATGTTACATTAATCATACTAAAAAGGGGTAAAAAAGACAAAGAATATCCAATATGGAAAAAAAAAAAGAATTATTCTGGAACGTTAAGTCAAAAGGTACGTGTCACTTGATGGTTGTATGTCAGGGGTATGATATATATGCAAAAATAGAAAGTGTTGTAGTCAAGGGCCAACTTGATCTAGATTGGGTCAGGAGTTAATCAGCCTAGCAAAAAGGTTAGTTTTCTTAAAGTCAGACGTCAGTAGGTCAGGTCGGTAGCTCGACTTAGCTAGTTCGGGGCTATCTGTTGAATTAAGACTTCGCTGTTAGGTAAGAGCATGTTGGACACATGTGAAGATTTGAGAGATAGGTCGACAAGAGGTCAGATTGGGATGGGAGTTCCCATTTCGGCTGTAGCTTAAAGTTAGTATTTTCCGTGCGAACCCTTAAAGTCCTCTAACTTGGCTTCTTGTGGTCGGTTCTAGGGGTTGATTCCTATCATTTATCTGGGGGTCCAAGAGATTTGTCCTCAAATCTGAAGTGATTTCTGCCTGTTCTTCTGAGGCGCTCACAGCGTTTTCTTCGGATAGTTGGTGAGGAATCAGATCAGACACATTGAAGGTAGAGGATACACTATAATCGTCAGGCAACTCGATTTGGTAGGTGTTGTGGTTGATCTTCTTTAGGACCTTGAATGAGCCGTTAGCTTTACAAGATAGTTTGCTTTGTTTTAAATGCAGGAATCGCTATCGGCTGAGGTGAATCCATACTAAGTCTCCTGGCTAGAAAGAAATAGTTTGGTAGCCTCGGCTGCCAATCTCTTATTGTCTCTGATTGAACTTGGCGATCTTCCTTGTGACAGATTGGTGTAGCTCATGTAATTCTTGGGCTCGATCCATTCTGAACTGACTTTCTTCAGTAGTTACTAAGGTATTGATCATAGGGGAATGGTAAGGTTAAAGCTATAGACGACCTCGAATATGGTCTTCCTAGTAGTGCTATAGACAGTTCAGTTGTATATGAACTCTACAACTGGTAGGCACAAATCCAAATCCCAATCCTCCAGGTTCTTTCCTATGACAGCTCTGAGTAGATTACCTAGCATCCTGTTTACTACTTTAGTCTGGCCATTAGTTTGAGGGTAGCTATTGGAACTGAATACGAGTTTAGTCCCAAGTCTTCTCTAAAAAGTTTTCCAAAAGTAACCTAAGAATTTTGTATCCTGATTTGAGACAATCATCTTCAATACTCCGTGTAGTTGGATAATCTCCTACAAAAACAAATCAGCAATATATATAGTATCATTAGTTCGATGACATGGAATGGAGTGCACCATCTTGCTAAAGCGATCAAGTACAACAAGGATAAAATCTTTTCCTTTGGATGTCCAGGGCAATCCTAAGTCGAAGTTCATGCTGAGGTCGGCCCATAGTAAGGCAAGCATTGATAGAGGCATGTACTCTCCATGAGGTTCTCTCTTCCCTTTAGCGTGCTTACACACTTCACAACGACCAACTACCTTATGGATATCTTTGGCCAAGCTTGGCCAGTAAAAATTCTCCTTTAATAGATTGACTGTTTTGACCTCTTCAAAATGGCTTGAAAGTCTACCACTGTAAGCTTCCTGGACCAATAGTTCTTGTGTGGAGCAATTTGGAATATATAGCCTACAATCTTTAAACAGATAGCTATCCTTAAGATAATATACTCCAACAACTACCTTTGCTCGACACTGTTTAACAATGGGGCCAAAGTGAGGGTTAGTAGCATACTATTCCGTAATGAGTGAGAATCCTAATAATTTTGTTTACAAAGTGGTCAGCAAAGTTTACTGTCGTGACAGAGCATCGTGACCATATTTGCACTCCCGTTCTTGTCCTAAATGATGTATAAGAACCCTTCCATGAATTTTAACTATTTAGCTTACCTCTTCAAAGCTCGTTTTGACTCTCTAGATGTCTCAATGATTTGTAGTCAATGTAAATAACAAACTCTCATGATAGCAGGTAGTGTTGCCAAATAGTGAGGGCTCGGAAAAGGGAATACAACTCCTTCTCGTACACAGAATAGTTCAGGGCTGGGCCACTTAGTTTCTCACTATGGTAAGCGACAGGCCGTTGTTCTTGCATCAAGACAGCACCAATTCCAACTCCCAATGCATCGCACTCCAGTTCGAAGGGTTTATCAAAATCTGGTAGTGATAGAATAGGGGCCAAAGTGAGCTTCTCCTTGATCTCCCTAAAGCTTCACTTAGCTTGATCGCTCCACCTAAATTCTTCATTCTTTTTTGTTAGCTCGATCAATGGGGTGGCTATTATACTGAATTCCTTAATAAATCGCCTATAGAAAAAAGTTAGGCCATAGAAACTTCGAACCTCAGTGACATTCTATGGCATCGGTCATTCCAAAACAACTTAGATCTTTTCCACATCTTCTCAAATTTCTTCCTTTAATACTACAAACCTTAGGAATATCACTTTTCTCTAGCAGAACATGCATTTCTTTATATTCCCATACAACTTCTTAGCTCGTAAAATGTCAAATACTTTATGAAGATATTGAACATAGTTGTTCAGGTCAGCACTATATACCAGTATGTCAACAAAATATAAAACCACACATCTTTCAATCAGAAGGCGCATCACATGATTCATTAACTTCATGATTGTGCTTGGCGCTTTAGTAAATCCAAACAGTATAACCAATCATTCGTAGAGTTCGTACCTAGTCTTAGAGGCAGTCTTCCACTCATCCCCCAGTCTCATACGAATTTGATGATAGCCACTTCGCAGATTAATCTTTGAAAATATCCTTGCACCATAAAGCTTATCTAACATATCATCAAGCCTCGGTATCAAGTATCTGTACTTGACAGTAATCGTATTGATTGCTCGACTGTTGATGCATATGCGCCATGATCCATCCTTCTTCGGGATGAGCAAACCTAGCACAACACAAGGGCTCATGCTCTTCTTTACATATCTTCACTCAACAAGTTCGTTCACCTGTCTTTTCAGCTCGGTAGCTTGCTTAGGGTTCATCTTGTATGCAGGTTGGTTCGACAGGGCGACGCCTAGCTACAGATCGATACGATGCTCTATGCCTCGGACTGATGGTAGTCCTTTGGGCAGTTCTTCTAGAAACAAGTCAGAAAACTCATTTAGTAAGCTTTAGATCTCTTCTGGAACATTCTGTAACTCTCTCATCTCCATCAATCTTCTAATCAACAGGAATATCGGTTCATCAGCTTTCTCAACAAATCAGAGTTCTCTTCGGCTTATTACTAGCGCTTTCTTCTTACTAGCTTGAGTGAGTTAGTTATGAGCCTCATTCACTTGTGATGAGATGAGGGGTTACAACATAATCTTCCTTCCATCCTTGACAAAGGCATAGGTGTTCTTATATCCGTCGTGAGTAATACATATGTTGAATAACCAAGGTTGTCCAAGCAGTAGATGTGAAGCTCCTATAGGGACGATATCGCACACTACTTCATCCTTGTACATGTTCCTAATACTGAACGGTACGGTCATTTGTTCAGTTACATGTAAAGCACTTTTATCATGAAGGCAGTATAGCTTGTAGTGTCGGGATGCTTTGAGCTCAGCAAACCCAACCTCTATACAAAGGAATATGCAACGACATTAATACAACTTCCTCCATCCACGATGCTTGTGCATAGTTGGCCTCTGATGGTACACTTAGTATGGAATAGGTTCTCTCTTTGGTTCTCCTCAAAATTCGATAGGGAACACAAGATTCGCCTCAAAACTAGGGCCATTACTTCTCCTTAGTCAGCATAAACACAGGTTTCCTCTTCCTCTTCTACCTTGGGTTCTCCAACATTCTCTTCTTCCTTGAGGTTGCTCTCATCGGTATTATCCATCCCATCTCCTTAGAGTACCACGACACGCCGGTTCGAACACTCAGCGGCTATGTGTCCAAAGCCTAAGCATTTAAAACACTTCACTTCGCTGGTCTTCCATCTAGATGGTTGGCCTTTCTCATAGGTTCTCAAGGTCGGCCTAGCTTCAGGTCAACTCGACTGTCCTACTTAGCCCTACTGGTTTGTTTGGTGTTTCTCAGGTCGATCATTCCTTTCCTTGGCTCGATATGGCCTCCTCGAGTCTACTTGAACAAGTCAGCGTAATACGAGAGCTCGGGAGAATGTTTGTCCAAGTTGGCTCAGAACATTTCTCCTCTGCTTTTAGAACCTCTATGCTATCTTGATGATCTCATCTAAGGTATAAAATCTCTGTACTTCCACGATATTGTGAATTTCAAATCTGAGTCCAAAAATAAACCTTGATACGGTACGTGCTTTTGGCTCTTCTACATCAGCTTGGATCATAAGCATCTGGAATTCCTTGACATATTTATTAATAGATCGGCTCCTTTAGTGAAGCTCTTGGAATTTTACAAACGTATCTTGCAAGTAGGTTTCAGGCACAAATCTACCTCTTAACAATCTTTTCATCTTATCCCAAGTTTTGATACCTCATCTCCCATCTCTAGCTTTGGCGACATTCAGATTCTTCCACCATACGATGGAATATTCAGTAAATTCCAAAGCAACAAGTTAGACCTTGACTGCATCCTCATACCCATAATACTCAAATCCTTTCTTGACCTTCTTTTGCTACTCCAAGTATTCATCTGCATCTCTACCTCCACCAAAGGGCAAGATTTGCACTTTAACATTGTCTAGCCCTCGAGGAACTCGGCATTCTCGTCCCTGTGTTTGGTAATAATCAACTTCTTCTTCACCAAACTCTTCGACATTAATCTCCTCATCATCTTGCCCAATCTCCCCTAACTCCAATCTTCATCTAGTAGCCCTATCTGCCACTCCTCTAGTTCGTAGTGGTTGAATTGGGTGATTGGTTTGATTGCCTTGGTCATAGTATCTCTCAAGGGCGCCATCTTACAGGTTTTGTTGTTGAACACTTTGGGGTTGTTCCCTATTAACTTGCATTACGGTGACTAGACTTTTAATAAGGTTTGTAAGTTTATCAAATTTATCATCAATGGACCCTAAGGTGTTACTACCATTATGACTACGACTAGGTTGAGCACCACTACCCTAATCACCAATAACTCCCTGAACACTTAAATCTAACATAGCGTCATACCTTTTCGAACATATTAACAAATTACTAACAAACTTGCTCTGTTATTACAATGGAAAACAGAGTAAAACAAAGTATCAAAGAAACCATACTTATGAACACTCAAACACATTGTGGTAGCTATGGAAGAAACATAGTAGCTACTAACAGTAAATCAAATTGAAACTTTACTTCAACTTCATACACTCCCTTGCGGAACTGTACTCCAATACCAGTGAAGCTAATGCATTTCCGGGGTCATATACATAGAGAAGCACCACAACGAATGAACCGAAAAGAACAAAGAAAAGCTAGCAAAGTCCGGGTAGCTACCGAATGGATACGATACACCATTCGATTCTACTTGGCCTACAATCCGCCAGATATGATATATCGATTCGAATTGAAGAATTACTCGCCATTACTCCTTACTAAAGGGAATAGATAAAAGTTGAGAGTTAACGATAATGCTAAGGTTGCTTAAAGAGAATAATTATGTATTGAAAGTTAGATGATTGTCTGCGTACAAGGAAAGTAGAGGTTTATATACTTGCCCATTAAGGTTATTTTACACGTATAAAAAGACAAAAGGGTATTTTACAATTACATTACATTAATCATACTAAAAAGAGGTAAAAAAGACAAAGAATATCCAGTATGAAAAAGAAAGAATTATTTTGGAACGTTATGTCACAAGGTACATGTTATTTGATGGCTGTACGTTAGGAGTATGATACACAGGCAAAAGCAGAAAGTGCTGTAGTTAGGGGTCGACCTGATCTAGATCGAGTCAAGAGTTAATTAGCTTTGCAAAAGGTTAGTTGTCTTGAAGTCAAACACCAGTGGGTCAAGTTGGTAGCTTGGCTTGACTAATTCGGGGCCGTCTCCTAGATTAAAACTTCGCTGTTGGGTAGGAGCATGTTAGACACACGTGAGGATTTGAGAGACAGGTCAGTAGGAGATCAAATCAGGATGGGAGTCCTCGTCTCAACTATGGTTTAGAGCTAGTATTTTTTGTACAAACCCTTAAAGTCTTCTAGCTCGGCTTCTTGTGATCAGTTTAGGGGGTTGATTCCCATCACCATGTCTTAATTTTAAGGGAGTGGAGCAACCAACAATTTCTTGACATAATAACCACTATTGATAACCAAAATAGGTTTTAGACCTTAGAGTCTAGAAAGAAGACTAAAGGCCTAAAGACAACTTAAGCCTAAAGCGAAAAAGAGCCCTTTGGGACGGCCCAAAAACTCAACCTTCAGGCACTTCATCCTTGACAACACAGTGTACTTAATGAGGCTTTGCATGCAACATCTTTAATAAAAAGGGATTGACAAGATGTCATCAAGATTGACAGTAGGTTAATCTCATTTAGCTCACGCCTTGCTTGATGAGATACGCTAGGCCACAGCCTAGCTGTCTACACTAGGAATGGACTTCATTAAACCCATAACTATAAAAAGCCCATTCACGTACTTAGGGAGTTATATGCCTAATCCATTGAGTTTCCTATATCAATCAAAGAATCAATTAAATATCGAAATAACCATGCTGGAGGGAACTTCAATGCCCATTTTGACAACTTTTCTATTTTGTAGGCTCAAGGAAGCCCAATAAGAGTTAGACAAGAATCATCGTCAACAACCACTGAGTTATCCACTCCTCTTGCTATAATTTAAATGTTCAAACATGTAGGCTAAGGTTCACTAACTCAGGCCTTAAGCGTTAGACCTCTGTAACCTTAACTCTAAGTTGTTCCAAACTCTTCTCTTATAGCTTAAGCTCTTTTTTAGAGGTTAACTCATGGATTTGTTAGTCTTGAGCTTCTTTAAGGTGCTTCTCTTGTAGTCCATATTTATGGACTTTAGTTAGCCTAAATAGGTTAAATCAAGTTGAAATAGCTTGGCCTATGCCTCTAAAAAGTTGTTCTAGACCTATTGAGCCTTAGGTAAAAATCTCCTGTTAATAGGTAAGAATTCGTCCCCTTTCTTTAATCACCTTCTTAATCGTCCAATCTACTTACTTCTCCACTTTACTATGCTATTGTAGATTTTTACACATTCTCTTTCTTGCTATTATCTAGATGGGATCTTTCTTTATGCTATATAGGGGGTTAACTTCAATCTTGCTTGGTAGTGCCCTTCTTAATGATTATGTACGTAATATTGATTTTTTACTAGAGTTATAAGGCTCTCCCTCCATTCATCAAGTTAAATATTTCATTATGGTGAATTATTTTGCTATTAATCTCATCCCATACTTCTTGTTTCTCTGAATTAGTTTGTAATCTTAGTTAATTAACTTTTGTTGTAAGGAAGGGAAATGGAAGAGGCTTTACTTTAAGGTAAACGGTCTTATCGTTCACATAATTCCCCCATCAATCAATAATTATGTGAGTGTACACAAAAGGAGTTAGGGTTTATTGTTGATAATAATAACACTAAACTAGGTAATGATTGAGAAGCTTTTCCACACTTGGGTGGGTAGATCAATTAAGAAACTTGCGTTAATCTCTCTCAAACTTAAATGCAATTACCTTTTGAGAAAGCAAAGATAATAGGCCATAATTGTGGAGAAGAAGGCCCTCTTTACTTTAATGGAATGTGAAATAGTCATTTTACAACTAGTCCTCTACAACTAGTTTTTGCCTAATATGATCATGAAGAAGATATAGAATTGCTTTGATAGAAGGATCAAACAAACTAACCTACTTGTTCTAATCACAAAAAATGAAGAAAAAGAATGATGGCCCCTTTTGCATAATCATTATGGTTATGGTAAGTAGGGAGGAAAAATATTGAGATGTTAAAAAAGTCATTTGAATTGACCTTTGGGCTGTCTACACACAATCTACCTCTCTTTTTCTCTAATTTAACTCTCATTATCACCAATTATAGCAGGTTATACCCAACTATCACCTTTATGGTTACAATGAATCACTCATGTTGCATACATAACTCAAAATTTCTATACTAGCCAACCAATGTTATCCATTGTTATGAAATATCATATTATAATATGCAATTTTTGAATTTTTTTTTTCCTCTTTTTTACGTTCCATCTTTTTGTTGTATAATTAATATAGAGTTAACGTCATAATTGGTATCTTAACTTTGCCAATTCTTTTTAATTTACTACCTAAATTTATAATTAGTCAATTTAATACCTAATTAAACTTTTTGTTCTTGCTTTTGGTATCTGGCCTAACTCCCCTTAACATTGTTAATTGACGTGGATGATCCAATTAATATATGGACGTTATGTGTAAAAAACAATGAGTTAAACACTCCATATGCCACTTCGAATGCCATGTAAACGTCTAATTGGAATAGGAATTAAAAAAAAAATTAAAAAGGAAATTTTGAAAATTTAAACTTCACATCAAAATTACATCCTACCACTATACACATACCATTCCTTTTAAAAAAAAAAAAAAAAAAAGCTGATCATTTTTTAACTCGCCAGTGTAGACATCCTCACACTACATTAAATCCCAACCATAACAATAGTACTTAGTTTTCAATAGTTACACCCCTAGAATCTCCGAACCTTCTTATATGTCCAAATCCTCTATCTTTCTCTCTCCATTTTGACCAAGAACTCTCCTCTCCCTCCACCTACACCCATCACTACCCCCCCCCCCCCCCCCCCATCA